>CM052023.1:23982012-24347012 GCA_028476575.1 Platygaster robiniae
TTTGCATTTCTGAAGAGTGAATTCTACCAAAACTATAGTAAAAAAATTGCTTGTTTGAGTCACCAAATATAATGAATTTTAAAAAAGCTTTTTGGCAAGTTTCCCGTCTGCTCGAGCAAAAATTACTATAGTTTTTTACAAACCTTTTAAGTAAGTGCTAGAAGTGAACATTTTATTGACTACATGATAAACTGACTCGGAAAGTAGTACTCGGCCCTATAAAACTATGGTAAAAATTTCAATCCGTTCATTCAAAGTTTGTATATGCGCGTCATCGCGCGCTTCTACGCTCATTAACAATATCTGTGTAATGTAGTGTTATGTTTTTTGTCATTAATTACGCGTAGAGATCATACAATCAGATTACAATTAAGTACAACGAGAGGAGGAAAAAAATAACCTTAGCCTAAATTGGTTTTGTTTTTGTCGGAAAAGCTATTTTCGAGTTTTATTTTCAAAAGTCCACTCGTTTTTTTTAGAAATCAATTCGTTCTACTAGTTTTCGACACTATCGTTAATTTCTATTAATTAGAAATAAATTTTTTCCACATGATGAAATCAAAAATATTTTTTGTACGGCAACATTGAATTTTGTTACGATTAAAATTGACATCAATTTGTCGTCGAATTAGTGATTTTTTCCGTATGCTTTTAGTTTTTTTGAAAAGATATTATGTGGTTTAGTTTTTAGATAACCGTATTTTTTTCGGCGAGTGCTTTTGCTTTTCACTATTAGTTTTAAAAGTAAAATACGTTATTTCCTTGCAATAAAAATCGAGGTAGTAATGTTTTGAAATTGGTTTTTAGAAATTAATCAAGGTTGCAAATTTTTATGAGTTTTTAGACAAAATTTAGAATTTTAGCTTGTTATTTGATTAAAACTTGTGAGCTATAGTAAATATTGACAAAAGTCGCTCAGCTAAAAAGTCTTATAAAACTATGATAATTTATCAGAGAAGTTTTTAGATAAACCGATGTAGTTGAATGAAGTATTTCACGTTTATATTTGATAAAAATTACTATAGTTTTTGGAACAATGTGACGTATGCTACTAAAGGAAAAATCCTATAACTGTATGGCTTCCTACAATTTTAAGAGTTGTTTCAAAAGTTATATGAAATCATCCTATAATTTCCAACTCCAACAGTTTATAGTAATCTTTGATAGAAACGGCTTTATGGTATCACCGTTCTAAAGTTTATGGTGATTTCTCCAAGAATTTTTTTCTCAGTGTACCTTGTACGATTCTCGTGCAAATTAAAATATACCCTGTGGAAAAACATTTTGGGTACCAACTGAAAATATTTTAATGATTTTTCCAAATAGACGGACCTACCGTTTGGATAGTCAATTTACCGATTGGGTCAACCAAATGGTTTACCGAATGGATGGATCAACTGATTTACCTATTGGATCGATCTCTTGCATACTATTTTTTATTAAAAATAACAAATGATACTTTGAGAGAAATCCTATTAGTAACGCTGACTAATAGGTCATAACTATATTTTTTTTGTACGTGTTACCAATAAATTTGTAAAACTTACAAATATTCAATAGTCCATGTTACTAAGTATACTACTAATTTATTTTTGTAAACTTGACGAAGTTCATTTTGTTTGGAACGTAAAAATATTTCCTTTCCAGTAGGAAAATTTTTTATGTCAGTATGACTTTCAAGTCTTCGGTTATAGTGATTTTTAAAAAATAATTATCCTGATGAATGAGATTTTACAATCCAAGTCGACCAAGTCTGCACTCACCTCAACTCCCCTTTCACTCCCCACTTCGCGCGTTTTTTGTTTTGGCGTCGAAACGCAAAAAAGCAGAGAAAATTTTATTTGAATATAAAAATTTCTACCGGGAGTTGTGACGAGATTTTTCAACTCATACGGAGTGTCGTTAAAAATGAACGATTCTGTGGAAGCATCAGAAGGAAGCGGGAGGAGCAATGAATATTGTGACAATTTCGACTCGATCGCGAACGACACGAACAATAACAATGACGGTAAGTTTATCTTTCTCATTGTTTACATTTAGTTATTAAAATTTCTTACGAAGACATAACCAAATACGAATCAAACATTACGAATTTCGATTATTGACAGTTTATTTATTTGTTATAAATTTGTTGCAGATTCTATTGTAGCCGAAATCGAATTCCCAACAGATTTTGCCAAAGAATGCTTACCAAAGACCAAGAATTTTTCTACGTTATAATAAAAACATTTACAAAAATAAACATCTCATTTATAGAAACGGTTGTTCAATCCTTTTTTAACCCACGAATTCCATTTTTATAATGCACTGACTATTGTTTACGCCAATTAGTGAATGTAATATTTTTTTATAGTATTGATTACAGATTGAATTACGTACGTACCGAAAAATATTGGATTATTATTACTAACTGTACTGAAATAGTTGTGAATAGACCAATTTTATTGTCTTACAAAAAAATATACTTTTGTTATAACCATTCTCGAAAAATAATCATAGAAAATAATGCAATTGGTAAGTTTTCCTAAAATGAATTTGTAAATTCTATTATAAAATGAATACAATGTAGAATACATACAAATAGTCGTGGCTACAAAACAGATCAACTAACCGGATTTTGTAGAGTTTACAAATAATTTTAATAACCGCTACCAACTTAATATATCAGTAAGGACTAACGTGTTTTAATTACACTGAATAGAAATATATACTTATGACCCTGTTTTACAAAAAAAAAAAAAAAAAAAAAATAAATGGGTAACAAGAACTAATACTTTCTCTCAGTGTACTACACTGATAAAATTACCCTTTTCGTTTTCAATTACAAAATATATCATACGAGTTTCATCTGTTCTGCTTCTCCGAGTTTCTAAGACGTATCGATTTTGAATGATAAACGAAATAGAAGCCACCGATAATGATCAGCGTTAGAGACGGGATAAAGAATATTGAAATAAAACAAGACTTGCAGAAGGGTTGATCGAACGTAGTATGAGCGAACGAGTATGATAGTGCGTTAACGAGATACGAATCCTATTACCGTATAAACCATGCTAACCACTCTGATGTGTCACCCCATGGAGTAGTGTTGATTGGAGGGTGACTGGCTGGACTGATTCGAATAGAGAACCTTTTGGTCTGAGCGTGTCCCATGTGTACATGCACATCATTCTTCCCCCCAGTACGTAAATTGGACATTAAGAAAAAAGTAGATATCTCTTACCCCAAAGTAAATAGTACTGTGCTATCAGGGAAAATCTGATCCCAGAACATCTGTATATCAATTGAATTATATATAGTCTTTCAATTATTAATGCCCTTGAAGAACGTTCTGATTAGGTTAAAAAAATGGAGTTCCGTGGGTGAGAAGATCGAATTTCTGAGTGGGTTTTTCGAATCGCGATGGTCTGTAGATAATAGAAGTATTCTGCAAGAGTGTACTTGATGTTTATTTTTGTTTTTCTTTTTTTTTCATTCGGGAGGAAATGGTTTATATATAAATTATAATGTTTTAAGGGGAATGAGAATTCATGACATTGAAGATTCCCTAGCTCATTAAATTTGGTCAGTTTAGCAAGGATGCATCACGAATATAATATTGTTTATATGATTTTCATAGATGTTTGGTTCGCTGATTACGAATCTACCATAAGATTCGGAAAATCTGATTGTCTACCAAATTTTCGTATGCCTGTTAATATATAATTGAATTTCGTTATTAATTTATCAAATTTTCCTTACAAGAGTCCTATAAATGACAATTACACTAAATTTGCATGGAAGAGATTCTGCGAAATGGAGGTATAAAATGCACTGTAATGCTTTATGAAAATCGTAACATTATCCTTGATAACTTTTCCACGGCCCGAACGCAACGGAAAATCGTCGCGTTACCGTCGGATTGACGTCACACCTTTAATGAAAAAATCAGTCATGAATATAGAGAAATTTTCGCTGATTAAAGAAATTTAACTTGATTCGTTCACAAATAATCGACATTTGTAATAACTTAATTTATTTTTCAAATTTTAAAGTTCAAGCTTTCGCAAGGATTTTAACAAAAAGATCATCAAAATTCGATAAATGTTTTCTAAAGATAAAAATAATCGTGTCAAACGCTATTGTTATTACGTTTTTTCTGGAAGAATTAGTTTTGCAAGAATATTGTCTCTGTAGAAAAAAAAGGATTTTTACCACAAAAAATTGAAAATATAGGTTAATGGCTAACATTAGAAATCTGGAAGAAAATAGATTTTTTATTCAGTTGCATCGAAAGAAACTGAAGAATTTTTTCTCATTGTCAGTACTGATATTTATTTTCATAGATTTACAAATTTAATTTGTTATATACCGTATTTTTACAGATATTGTAAGAAACCATATCTTCATAGATTGCTATTTTTTTTCTTTTCTTTTTTTTTTTTTTTTGATAAAATTTCATCGGTTATTGGTATTTCTTGATTGGATTATTGATTTTTCAGAAAACAGTATCTTCATAGATTTTTAATATTCCAGGTTTTTACGTGCTTTTTTTAGTGTTTGTAACATTTAAAAGATTTTTCATATTTAGCGACTTTTTTTCAGATTTCTAGATTCAAATGTTGCAGAATTCAAAGTTTCGTATTTTGATAGAATTTTTATAGATTTTCTGGCAAATTATATCTACGCAGATGTTTAGTATTTTCAGTATTATACATATTTTCTATTATCACTAAATTTTTTAGTATTCTTCAGTATACACATCGATTTTTAGGAATTTCATTGATTGCTTCATACATTTTAACTTTTCGATGCTTCATAGTTAAAATATTAACAGGTTTTTTTGAAAACAATATCTTCATAAATTTTTCAAATTCTATATCTACGTTTTGGTACTTAGAGTATTCATTAGATTTTGTTTAGTCTTTATAGAATTTAAAGGATTTTTCGTATTTTTATGAATTTTATAATGAATTTTGATATCTTGATATCATGATTTGGAATTCAAAGTTTTATAGATTTCTAGTACTTCTAAAGAATTTCTTAAAAATTGAATCTGCATAGATAATTCGATATTTTTAGTGAATTTAATATATTTTCTGATTATTCATAAAATTTTTAAGATTCTTCAATGTATTCATCGGTTTTTATTTACATTGCTTTAAAAATTTTGATTAAATTTTCCGATACTTTAGAGCTTGAACTTTATCAGATATTTTTCAAAACAATATCTTCATTCCTAATATCCTATACGTTTTAGTACTTCGAGTATTTATTAGATTTCTTCAATCCTCATAGAATTTTTAAGATCTTCTGATATCTTTTTACGAATTTCTCAATTTTGAAACTCAAAGAATTAACGCTTGAATTACGTAAAGTATATTTATAGATTTTTGATAACATATATGTAGGTTAATACTTCTTTTTAGGTTTGAACAATTTTTCGTATTTTTAAATATTTAGTAAATTTTTTCTATTTTCTAGTATCACAAAGATTTTTCCTCTTTTTACGGATTGCTATTAAGTTTTTCACCATTAGATACTCTAGATTATAAATTTGATTCGGTATTTATTTTTTAGTATTTGCTCTAAAATTTCTTCTGCACAAGTTTAGGACTATATTTTCCAAAAATATTGAAAAACACAAATTTCCAGCCAACTCATCCATGAAAAAAATGTTACTCATTTATTGCCTTAATTACTTTTATTACAATGTATCGTTTTTTTCATCGGTGGTTTCTTTGAAAAGAACAAACTATTCTTACAAAACGCCAATCAAAATAAAACAAATAGGTGTTTGAAAAAATATTGTAATCCGAAACTGACTCAAGTTTTTCATCACGTTGTTTCTTATAAGTAACTCACGAATATGTAATTAAATCTCTTCAGACCTTATTCTTTAGAATTCCCTGCGATTTCAGTAAAAATCAATCGATATTTAATAACGCCTCCGATTTGAATTCAAAAAGCGCTATATACATGCGCCAAGTCTGTTTTCGGTCCATTGCGCATGCGCGAAAAATTCCAGTTGATTATTTAAACGGTCATTTACATTTGTACGCGAGCGCGTCGCTCTAAATCCCCTTTGTTTTAATGTTTTTTTCATCCGGATTTCGGCACCTCGACTCTTAAATTCCGAGCTTTATCGCGTTTCCCGTCGGAATCTGTGGAAATCGAGAAATATCACGAACTAAATATATGTGAATCGTGCAAATCTCGCGTCGCTGTACAAAAAGGGTTGACGTGCCGCCATTTTGAATTTAACGGTCGTTTGTGGTGACGCTTATACGTAAGTGACGCGGGATTCGTGTATTTTTTTTCGGATGAGTGAAAATTATGAAATAAAGTGAATTTAGCACAACTTAATAAGATTACAGTTAGGATTAAGAATTCAGCGTGGAGTAAATAGTGAATTACAGAGTATAGACAATTTCGAAAACGACGCTTGAGGGACGCAGAGACAACGGAAAAGGTTGGTTGTTGTTACAAAAATTTCACACGAGTTTATTTATTGATTTGAACATAAATCGCGTTTTTCGAGTTTCATTGTGTTTAACGTCGGAATCAGCGGAAATTAAGAAATATACGCGAATCGGGTGAATCTGGAGTCGCTGTGTAAAAAGGGTTGATGCGCCACCATTTTGAATTTAACGGTCGTTTGTGGCGACGTTTATGTAGTGACGCACGATTCGTATTTTTTTCGGAATCTCTCGCAAATGGATAAGTGCAAATAATGAAATGCAGTAAGTTTAAAACAACCAAATTAGACTACAGTTACTGGGATCACCAATACAGTGTCGATTACAGAGTTAAAAACAGCGTAGATTCAATTTCGAAAACAACGCTTAAGTGATGATGAATAATGATGATGTAATAACCAACGGAAAAGGTTGGTTATTACAAAAATTTCATGCGAGTTTATTTATTGATTGGGGATCAATCGCGTTTTTCGAGTTTCATTACGTTTCTCGTTGGAATCAGTGAAATTATCATGTGCGAAATTTACGTGAATCGGGCGAATCTGAAATCGCTGTGTATAATGGGTTGATGCGCCGCCATTTTGAATTTAACGGTCGTTTATTGTGGTGACGTTCACACGTAGTGACGCAAGATTCGTATTTTTTTCGGAATCGCTCGCGACTGGAAAAGTGCAAATAATGAAACGCGTTAAATTTAATACAGCCGAATAACAACTACAGTTAGGATAAACAAAACAGCGTCATTTACATTGTGAATTACAGAGTGGATTCAATTTCGAAAACGACGTTTAAGTGAAACAGGGACGACAAAGAAGGTTTATATTGATAAAAAAATTTTCCACAAGTTTTTTTTATTGATTTGGCAATCGCATTTTTTGAGTTTTATCGCGTTTCCCGTCGGAATCATTGAAAATTAAGAAATATTACGAGCGAAATACACGCGAATATAGAATCGCCGTGCATAAAGGGCTGGCACACCGCCATTTTGAATTTAACAGTCTTTTATGACAATTTTTACGTTCATGACGCAAGATTCGCGTTTTTTTTTTAATAGGTCGTGACACAAGAAAGGTGCAAACAATAGAACGTAATAAATTTAGTACTGCTAGATTTTATCACAGTGTTTAGTGTTACAGTGTGATTCTTAGTGTGAAATAATGTTAAACGAAAAGAAAAACGACCTTAAAGTTACGCTAAGCTTTATAGTAACTTGGTTTTTATGAATTCTGTAAAAAACCCCGTATAAAATTCTTCACTATGACATTTCTATAACTTTATAAAATATTGCTCTTTATGAAAGGTCACCTTATAAAGGTTTTTTGAAATGATGGTATATTTATAAAGTAGGCTTCATAAGGATGCTATTATCATATAGAAATTCTATTGGGTGACCTTGCGAAAAAAGCAATATTTTATAAAGTCATTTTTTAAAAAGCAGAATTTTATTCAAAAAACGGAGATTTCATTAGGAACACTGAGATAAAGTATTTTTCGTATCATACTCGTGTTTTAACTCGTTTCTGCCCCTTGAAACGAAAAATACTAATTTCAGTTTCAATTGCTCCAATTGAACTTTTGTTAGAATAAGCATCAGTGAAAATTACAGTTGTACTGATTGTATTTTCAGTCGAACTGATCGAATTTACAGTAGCTTCTACTGAAAAAAAGTTAGCACTGTTGAGTAAATAAACTTTCTGCTGCGGCCATTTCAGGATTTATTCATGAAAAACTGATATTTTCGGTTCCCACAACTACATTTTTCAGTGATGACGGTTTCGTAGCTGAATATCTCAGTGGCAGCTATGACGCTTACGAAATTTTTCATTTGGAGCAAATAAAAATTTCCGTATCATCAACTTTTTTGTCTCCTAATACAAAAAATGCAGTTGAAGCACCTGAATCTTCTTAATAAAATAATGTACTTCAATGGAAAAAATATAATATGAACAATTGCGTTCCGAACAATTTAAAATTGCAGACCAAATACCAAAAATCAACAAGCAACCGCCCATCCGAAAATAACTGTATTTGTTGAATCATGTTTCTCTACCAACTTTTTGAAAATTGCGATATTGCCTGTCGAAATGAATAATTTTACCAATTAACAAATAAATACAGTGGTTTAATACAATTAATATTACCTGGTTTTACCAGCACAAACAAGAGATTGCAGCTGAAGAGGGAAGAATTTTAATTTTTCGTGATGAATAACAGTTATCATATCTTTGGGATGGATCAAATACCAGTATCCAATTACTTAATGGGTTTGGATAGTGGTAACAGCGAGCAGCGTTCAAGTACGCAAATATTTGTAAATCAACGTCGATTCGGTATTACCGACAGATTTTCTTACTATTTTGGAGTTTCCCAGAACGCTTGCACGGAACTAACATATTTACTCTCTAAATCTGAATCTGCTATATCTCAACAGATTGCAATCTGTTAAAAACTTTCACTGAAAAATCTGTACTTTAAACAGATGTATCAATCGAATTCAACAAATATACACTTTTTTACAGATTTCATTGTGAAATCTGTAGAGCACATCAGACAATCTGTTGAACTCAATAGATCCAGATTCAGAGATTAGTCTACTATAAATTTCGAAAATTCTAAAAATTGCCAGAGTGGGGAGGAAGAGGGGTGCGCCCTTTTTTATTCACCCTTGATTCGACGATAGTTGATGAGAACTTTCCACCGAGGGACACTGTGCTTAATGAACCGTGAAAAAGGTCCCCAATGTCATCCGAAAACTTATCGATTCGAAACCCGACATAAATAAGAAAGCAACATCTTGATAATTCAGTGACACAAACAAATTTCACTTGTTCTTCCAGTATAAGTTCTTTTTTTGTCCCCCTAAAAGAAAAGGAGTCTCCTAATTGCAAGAAAATTAATTAAAACTTAAACTGGTATCAGAAAGCATATTTACTGTAAAATTTCTGTCGTTTCATCAATTGTAATATAAGATATAAACTTACAAATTGTTAGTGTCTTGTCTTCAAGAAGGGCGGTTCAGTATTGAGCATGGAAACATTAAATAAAAATGTCACACGTAACGCTGATTATATAATAAATATTTTTTGATAAAAACGTAGAAAACTTATAAATTGGAACGATAAGAAGAAACTTTGATTCGTATCTTAAGTCATAATATTCAACTGAACAGCTGTATAAATAATTCCAGTATTGTAAATCTTTAGGCTGAATTTGAACTGAAACGTTCACTCTTTTTTATATAAGTTGCCTCATAGTCAGTAATAATTTTAAAGTTACCTCATTCATGATGCTTTTGAGTTCAATCAGGGCGGTGACACTCAGTATCTCGGGACTTGAAAAAGTGTATTCATGTTTTTGACTGACCTTTGCTGCTTCGGATAGTTGGTAGAGGCGCTGATGGTCTTAGTGAAAGTCACGTGATTCGCTCTTGATTGGACGTTTGACTCACGTGACCTTCACAATAGTACTGCCAGCGCACCACGTGAGCAAACTAAAAAACTCCGACTGGTCACGAAACCGTACACTTATTCTCTGCCTTTTGAATCACCTTATCTACATGTATTGCAATCAATTTTATAAAAACATTATCTGGAATGCCTGATAGTATTTTTTTTATTTCTTTTAACGTAAGCTTGTAAAACATATATGTTCCTACCACTTATGCCTATTTTGATAAAATTTATTCGTTAAATCTTTCGACTTAATTTTATACTCACAAATACAAAATCTTCAGTTTGTTTGTAAAACAAATGTTATCTCGGTTAGAAACAAATTGTTTTCGTCTACACGATCAATGAAATAGTGATTTATAACGTCATTTACATACTCAGTTAAGCTGTCGAGATTTCAGCCGATTATTTTGGCAAGAAACTATCAATCTTGTAGCACGGTATCTACGATTATCCCATTAAAATTGCATTCACTAGCCGTATCTTGCGAAAGAGGGGTGCTGTGTGAACGTCAAAATCCGGATCGCCTGGCACTTGCGCGAGCAATACAGTGCTACAGCAATTGCTCGCATCAACGCCTCCGTCGGGATAATATAATCGGTTGTTATGATAATCGCATGGCGTTGCCTCGTAGCATCGCGTGAAGCGGCCCAGAAAATTGGCTCTTCTGCATCACAATGACTTCTCCACTCACCATCGCCCTACCAACTTTTTCGGACGTGAACACGCGTTTCTTTCGTTTACTATATAAAATTCATTTACCAAGTGGCGAGGACGAAACACCGAGAAAACATTATAACAGAGATTAAAAATAATCGAAACAACGCAGAATGCATTTATTCACCACTAATGCCATTCAGGCCTGAATTTTAGTTGGCGTATGAAAACGTCATTTTAGTTCTGGAGAAAATGAAGTTTTTTTTTAATGTACAGACTGGTGATTCTGATCGGAGCCAATTTTCGAAAATCCAATTTCTTGATTATATGTCTAGCTTTTGGCTTTAGATCGTAGCCCTTTGCAAGACCTAATTTCCCGAGTCGAAATTTTTGTCCTGATTTGAACATTTTGGATCTTTTTAATCCTCATTAGAACACTGCAAGCCTTCAAGCTCATGTGTTGGACATTTTACACTTTTGAGATGAAGGAAGAACCTTCTTCAGACCTCTTGGTCATATCCTAGTTAGAATTTGAGACCTGATATGAACATTTTAGATCTTTTTGATCCTCATCAGAACATTTCAAGCCATTGAGCTCTTGTTTTGGGCATTTTCAACTTTTGAGATAAAGGAAGAACCTTCTTCAGAACTCTTGGTCATATCCTAGTTAGAATTTGAGATCTGATTTGAACATTTTAGATCTTTTTGATCCTCATCAGAACATTTCAAGCCTTAAAGCTCATGTTTTGGACATTTTATACTTTTGAGATGCAGGAAGAACCGTCTTCAGACCTCTTGATCATATTTTAGTAAGAATTTGAGACTTGATTTGAAAATTTTAGATCTTTTTGATCCTCATTAGAACACTGAAAGCCTTTAAGCTCTTGTTTTGAGCATTTCAAACTTTGAAGATGAAAAAAGAATTTTCTTTAAACCTGATGAACATATCCCGAGTGAGAATATAGTTCTGGTTGAAGCATTTTAGATCTCATCGATACACACTACAGTAATTTAGTCTTTCAAGCTTCTGTATAAAAAATTTTGAACTTTTTTGGATGAAATTAAAATGCACCATCACCGCTAGGACCTGAAGTAGTACAGTTTATCCTACATGTTGGAATGGTTCAGTGGTGTCGTCTCCGATCTTCACACCAGCGACCCGAGTTCAAATCACATCCGAGTTAATGATTTATAAGATTTCGCAATGTTTTTTTCAGGTCTCATGGTTATCAAAAAATTAATTTCCACCTAATTTTAGCTAATTAAACGTTCTTGAACATAATCGGTAGTGAAATATAACTCCACCTGAGTTGAATAAAAATAATCTAAAACGTTTCAATCAAACTAAATTCAACTAAATCAAATTTCCCAATTAAAATGCATTAAAGTTATTGAAATATATTCTGATTAAATAACATTGACAGAAACTTAGTTTTCGGATCGAATAAATCTATATCTAATGAAACATTTCATGAATGAAATGCATTAAATTTTAATCTAGATTTTTTGCGTTTAATTCGATACCAGTAAATCGATTAAACTCAACGCCAAAAATCTGGTACATCAATCTCTATTTATATGCAATAAAAAACTTTCAATCCAGGTCAATCCATCGTCACCAGCAGAGTATTCAAAGAAATCCTTATTTGAACATCTTACACCTAAATATCCCTAAAACAACAACATTCTTTGAACATGTTGAGCCTAGAAAGGAAATACTACTAGGTAACAAATTCAAACAAAATTTTCAAAATTCGTATTGAATTTATTGGAAGCCAACATCCTGCTTTGAACATCTTAAGGTAGCACTTACCTAAAACAGTTTACAACAGATTTTGATGAAAATTTGCAAATGGAATCATTAAAGCCTCATTAGGCTTCACGTAGAATCTCATTATAAGTTATAAGTTTTGGAGAAAAAAAATGACAAAAATGTATTGTTTCTTATGGGAGTTTGAAATTTTTGCTGCATTTTTCTCTGTAAAATTTAAATGTGTCGATGAATTTTCGTACAAAACCACACAATCGACGGGTGCTATCCTAAGAAACGATAGGAATTCCGGAAAATTGATTTTTACTCCCGATTTTGTTAAAAAACAAAAAAAAATAATCATGAGGTGAAATGCAACATAGTTAAATATAAAAACTTGGCAACGTCGCACTCGACTGTTACTAGGGACTGTTGGCTATCGACATAATGTATGCATATTATGGGTGGGATCGGTCAAATTGAAAAAGGAAAGCGATATGTACTGAAGATACTGAACATCATAACTATACACAACATTGATACTTCTGTGTATGTCGATTGTCGTATTGCAACGTTGCCAAACAACAGAATGTATTTGGGCATTAGCGACAACTTCAGTTGATTTCAACGACTAACTTCATTCTTTTCTGAGGTAAGAACTACCTTAAATCTGCCGTTGTAGGTTGATCAAATTTTGCCTCATCCAAAATAAGTGAAACGATAGTTACTAATTAAAAGTGCACGGTCGATGAACCATCGATCGTCTTCTATTTTCATCCCATGTAATTGATGTAATTGTTGCACAAAAGGAACCACCACAACCAAGTTATTACAGAATTATAGTATAGTATTCCCAGAGTCACTGCCTTGAAAACCCATGATTATTAAGTGAAAGACGTGCTAATTACGACGCCTAATCATCAGCAGTATACGCGGAACCAGCTTCAACCATTCACTGAATAATCTCATGGTCTGCGGCATTAGCACAGAGTTGACAGTGATTTACCGTCTTTCATGGCGTCGCTGTGGTCGTTATCAACGCCATCATGAACGCTTGAAAATGCGAAAAACGGGTTCCAGAAAATGTTCATTACATGTCAGCGAATTTAACATGGACTATCTTGTATTCCCACTTTTGGGCGAGGACAAATGGAATTTTGGGTATATAGAGTTTCTCAAATTATTTATTGGAGGTTTGCACTTTTCAGGATTGCATTTTGACGATGTCAGATCCTCTGACATGCCAAAATAAATTAACTGTTGATGGAAATGCTCGGAAAGTTACGTTTGTAATTTTTTATTAGGAGACGATAAATGAGACCACAGTAAAACCTAATGGTTGGAACACTGTTAGCGTTTACCGCCTACTGAGTCTACCGCTTAATTAGCTAACTATCGAGCGCACGTGAAAGTTTCTAGACCTGTCCATTTCCCGGGACGTAAGTTTCTAGCTTGTCCAAGTCAAAGTCACATCAGATAAGTGTTAACCATGGAATCTGAAGGCAGTTTAGACGATTCTTTCTGCCTCTTATGGAAAAAAATTGTACGACTTTCTTAGAAAAAATTACAAATATCAATAATAATATTGCAGTTATATTTAGTTGCAGTATTATTTGACGCAATATTTGTGCAAAGATGAATACAAGGAAAATGGCCAACATTAATTTTCTCGCAAATTATAATGTAATTAAAAGGGATGGCGTTTCAAAATCTTCCGTTTCAGAGTGAAAGGAGTTCCGTTTCACGGTCAATGGGTCCTTTCACTTTTAAACGTCGACCGTTTGAAATTTAAATGGTATGCGTTTCGTTTTGAAAGGAGATGGCTTTGAAATTCTTCCAAAAAACAAAATACAGATCATTATTATAAATTTGAAAAACATCAAGAATTATTTTATCACAATATTAGCTGCAATGTTTTCATTTTCTAGAATCAAAAAACTACTTTCATCTAACGATTAATAAAGTTAAAAAGTAAATCAAACAATCTTAATTAAATCTTCTTTCTTCATCCAATGCATAACATACTTTACAAGAATGAAAAATTACATTGATTATTCACTTATCATGTTAAAAGTACTAAATGAACGTATTCTCAAACATATCTTTCTCTTTCTTACTGATTCGTGATTCCCATGATGTAACTTAAAATAGGATCCATTTATACCTAGAAGTTAACAAGTTACACCACGAAATAATCATTTGTAAGTCGGAATGTCCAAATTGCACTCGAGACATTGTTACCCCCAATTACTAAACTTGATCGGTATCCAAGTTCCACTCGCCTATTAATCCCTTGTCGAAAAGTGTTTCATCAGGAGGAAAATAATTGTCAGAGTATTCACTTTATTAAAACTGTTTGCCAATTGGATAATTACTTTATGTGCTTCAAATTTACCAACTTATATTTTCTAGCTTATATAAAACCATCAAATGCCCTCAAAAAGTAGATTATGTTGAATTGGTACCAGAAGTGCTACACCTTTTGTTTTGTTTTACATGAACATTTTTTGCAAAACGTGCAATATGAATCGACACTTTCAACAAGCGAAATATCTTTGACCTACTCTGCAGTTTATCAGTTTTGTGCAGAAAATTCATTCAATCTTGCTATAAAAATTGAGTATATCTTGAAAATATCGAATAAATAGTTATCATCAAGATAGAATCGATAATATAAGAAAAACGGGGATAAAATTGATTATTTCGCATTAAAAAATAGGAAAAATTATTACTTGCGTGGAGTAGCCTACAAAAGAACATTCTCCCTTGCGCCTTAACGAATTACGCGGTTTGTACCCAAATTCTTCACTTGAATCAACCCCTTCCTTCATGACCCTCGCTAAGACTAAGGCAACTGGCAACGTTATATTATGACCTCCGCCCCTTCACTTACGCCCATGATCCCCATGTACTTCATGCAAACCATCTATTCGAGCAGCTCAGCTTTTTCTTACCAGAAATTTGTAGCATTCAGAAACGTTGCCACGAAATTTTTGAAGTAAGGGAGTGGTAGACTAAAATATCAAACGGTTCATAGTATGTATATAACGTCTAAATTTATTTAGATTTAATAAAATGATAAAAATATATCAATAACTGGGTAGAAAGTAATTTGTTGATGTCTATGAGACCTGTAAGTACCATAATGAAATCTAAAAAGTCTTTTGCTCGGACGAGGTTTGAACTCAGTTCGCTGGCGCGAAAAATTAAGACGATACCACTGACCCATTCCAAAGTGTATACTGAACTGTAATAATTTTCTTCAGATCCTGGTTGATGCATTTTCATTTCATGCGAGAAGCTTAAATTTTTTTTTGACAGGAGCTTGAAAGACTAAAATATTGTACTGTGTATCAATAAGCTTTAAAATGCTTCAACCAGGACTAAATTTGTACTAGGGATATGTTCATCAGGTCTAAAGAAGATTCTTCTTCCATCTCACAAGTTTAAAATGTTTAAAATAGGAGCTTAGAGGCTTGACGTGTTCTGATGTGGATCAACAAGATATTAAATGTTTAAATCAGGACTAAAAGTTTGACTTATTGTTAGATATGATCAACAGGTATGAAGAAGGTTCTTCCATTATCTTAAAAGTTCAAAATGTTCAAAACAAGAGCATTAAAGCTTGAAGTTTTCTATATAAGTAGAAAAAAGATCTAAAATGTTTAAATCAGGATCGTCAGATGACAAGAAATTAAACATCTCTGAGTTGTATTTTTTGAGTCTATATACCATTCTGAGGGTAATCTTGTACGTGTGAAGATTTTCATTCAAATTCCTCGAATTCGATTCTATAGAATTTAAACTTCATTGATTTGTATTATTTTTCGTATTTTTTAGTGTTTATAAACCTTTACAGGAATTTTGAATATTTCAATGAATTCTATTATCAAGCATTACTATACGAGTTATAAGAACTCATTGCCCTAGAATTAGGATCTTATAGTTTATTAGTAATTTTTTGGATTTTCACATGATATTATTTGTATATTTTTATGGTACTCCATTAATTCCTTTTATGTAGTTAGAGTATTTTTTATATTTTTTAGTATGCCTACGAACTAATTCTGTGGCTTCCCGGAATAACAGACCAAGTCACTTTTGCCATAAGGCTCATTTTACATGATATTCTGATAAAATTTTAAACGTTATGGCATGTGTGATTTTGTCTGTTATGCCGGGAAGCTACAGAATTGAAATCCACAGTTTTATGATGAACATCTGTAAATTCTTAGATTCGATGCCCTCTAAATGAATATCTTCGAATTTGTGGTTTTCTATAGATTTTTATGGAAATCATAATTTACCTACATTCTTGATATTTTAGAGATTCCTTGTCTTTTCAGTATTTTTATATTTTTTAACATCTATAACGTTTTGTAGGATTTCCTGATATATTTATATAGACTTCTGCATAGTTTTACAGAGTTTGATGCTCTGGAACTCAATATTTTGTAGATATCTAGTATAGTAGAATGGATTTTTTCGAAATGGATTTTTTCGAAAATCCATTTCGAGTATTTTGAAAATTTCTCGTATTATTTTAGTTTTATTACAATTTTCAGGATTCTCATGTACTTTGATGGATTTCTATATGCATAAATTTCTAGAATTTGATGATTTGGGATTCGATTGAATTTTTAGTGATTTTAAAGACGTTAAAAAAAATTATATCTTTGTAGATTGTTCATGTTTCAGAAATCTCTTTATAGTGTCTTTAATGTTTTAACGCACTCATACAATTACGCAGAACTCTGCAGTATTCTAATAATAATAATAATTTCGATTTCAAATTTTGTTTATTCACAAATGTCGACGTTTCGGTTCTGGTTTGCAGCCCTTTCAAGACCTGTCAATTTTTACAATTTTTACAGTAATTCATACTATCGCGTTAACAAATTATCCATATTACAGACAATATTGAAATCATCAGAACTCACGTCTTATTTATGCCCAATATGATAAATCCATTGAAGCAACACAGGTTTTTTTATATAATTCCCCAAATTCAGGGGAGTGCCAACCGCTACAGTATTTCTTTTAGTATTTTATAGACTGCCAATATTTTCCGAATTTTCCGTAAACCAATCATTATCAGATACCTAATCATTATCACAAAAACCTGCGGAAAATGAGTATTCCCTAACCCCTTGCCGAATAATGGGAGCAGGAGCTAGGTAATTAGTTCCAATAGCTCCTACACTGACAGGTTAATAGTTCCGCAAAGCGCTGGTGAATAGAGCACAATGCTTTCTGTAACATGACTATAGGGAAAAGTAATAAAACCTGATGGCTTCACAACTCGCATTCATATTCCTTTGAAACTTCGTGCCATAAGAGACCAACAAATCACAACACCACACAATAATCTTGTGCCGACTACCATCAGATTGGCCTCAAATTGGATAAAAATCTATGACTACCTTTCCTGAGTATATCATTTTTTTATTTTTTACATTATTATTAAAATATAATATTTATTCACGTACATTAAATATTGTAAGAGTTACGAAATTCTCATACTTTTTACCATAGATATGTCGACAGCTAAATTTTTACTAGATTTTTTCTCAGTGTACATTACAAGTAAAACTTGCAAGCTTTGAAATTCACGTACAGAAACCGTGTCCATTTTGTTTTTTCACGTACGGCACGCCCTGACCATCGGAGTTTGTGCTCAACTCTAATTGTTTACTTTATCTATCTCATAGAAAAAATTCTGTTTTAAACTTCTTTTTTCTGTTATCCCAAAGTAGTATTTGGCAAATCACTGTACCAGAAAGACGTGCAGCGAATTTTGTAAATCAAAATACAGCACGAAAAAAGTGCAGCGTTATTGATTTCAGCAAACACGTATATGACGTGCTCCGAGATGTCCGAAGAGAAAACAATCGGAATTTACGGACGTACGCTCTACTCCCGAAATTCAATTATTCTATTCATTTTTGCAATCTGAACATTCTGCTTCGAAAGTCCAGAAAACTGTTCAACACACTCTTTAGAAGAATATTTTTTATTGATTAACTGGCGAACTATTGGAATTCTACTAATTCACCAGGGCATAATCCCTTTTTTCAATAGTGCAAGATATTTCACTGTTTTCAAGTTTAGAGACTTCATTTAACATGGTTTTGCTCTAAAAGAAAAAAACAACTACTGAAAATTCTTAATGATCGTATAAATTAGTAGAACGATAATTAAATAACAATATAATAAATACATGTATAAATAAAGATAGTTAAGCAACTGTAAATAACTGTTGGCAATTATTTCATTTGTTTGAGATTTTTCAAAACACTAGAAAAGTTCAAGATTGAGGATTTAGCGAATCAGGTTGGTATTATGAGACACCTCAAAAAGTTGGCTTTAAAACTAATATATATTTTTCAAATATTCTTTTACATTGCCAAAAAAATTTCAAACATCTTTCATAGAGTTTTTCTTGAAATCGTGTTTATAATTTTATGGACACGTATGTATGGAAAAGATTTCAAAGCAATTTATCGTTTTCCTATTGGATACATAAATTTCATTATTTTTAATAATAATAAATGGATTTTATGGGATTCTTTTTAAAACTTTTCGTGTAAAATTCATTGTAATATATTGAAATATACTTAAATTTCAAAAATTTTATTATACATTTCCATAGAGAAATCATTCGAAATTAAAATGATTTAAACGTCTATATGTATTACATTAACACTATTCTATTTGAAAGAAAGTTTATTATTTTCATAAACAGTGTCTCTATTTTTCATAGATGCGTTTATAACTTGAATACACAATTTAACAGACGGCATGGGAAATCTGCTTCAAAGGCAATATCTTTAATTGATTAGAAAAATTTTTGACAGGTGTACGCTGTCAAAACAAAATTGAAATTTTAAACATCTTTCATAGACTCTCTCTTAAAATCGTGTTTGAAATTTCAGAGACACGTATATGAAAAGGATTTCGAAGAAATTAATAATAAGTATATTGTTCTCATATTAAATACATTATTTTGGAATTTTTATTACTAGCAAATAAATTCTAAAAATTTTTATTCTAAAATTTGACTATCAAATTCAATGTATTATTTGAATTATACTTGAACTCGTTATAGTTTTATTATACATTTTCATAGAGAAATGATCATTTGATGTTAAAATGATATAAATGTCTTAAAATAAATCAAGAGTTTTGAATTACAAACAGATAGATGCTTAAGATCCTCACGTAATAACGAGATCCGACGGAATCCTTGAAACATCCTTGCTAGTCCTCGAAACAATTGCCAAGAATTTTGTGTTTTTATTAATAAATTTGTTTAATTTTTTTTTTTTATTATAGCTCCTACACTTTGTATTTCTAAGAATATGACATTGTAAAAGAGTATCGGTGTATCATTAAAAGAGGATTTGTATAATTCAATAAAAAAAAGGAAATTCACAGACAAGCAGTGGCTAAAATGAAGCTCATTAAGGACTTTGGAGAATAATGGCAAAAAAAATAATCACTTTGGAGTTCAGTTGAAAAAAAATAGACCTAATCAGAAGATGTCAAAAACTTTATATATTTATGATATGCTTACATTCTGCCATTAAAGTACCTTAAATGAAAATTGTAATCACCTTCACCGCACCATTAATATTAGGTACAGTTTTTAAATCACTCGGTACGCTGAATATTCTCACTTATTTCGAAAATTCTCGTTAATATTTTTCGTTAAGTTAAAGTTTTGAGTTTTGATCCTCATTAGAGTATAACAATCTTCAGACCTTCAAATATCTAGACAAAATAAGTCACTTTGAGCCTCGATTCTCATCATCTTGTCACGTCTTCAAAGCTTTTTTCAACCTCTGAAAGCCGCTAATTTTTCATCCTGGAAACTGCTGATCTATACAGTACTTTATTCCACGGTATTTTCACTACTCATTCGAGATAAAAAACAATAAAAACCTTTTTTCCTCTGTTTCTAAAGTCAAGTTAAAACGTTTTGCTGGTAAAACTTCAACTATATAGCAGAAAAGAACAAGTGTCCGTTTCTTACTGATATACCACATTATACTAGTGACTTTGAATGATACATTTACCTCATTAAAATAATTTTAAACGTGAATTCAAAATTCAATAGCATACGCATTCATATCAACTCGAGTGGAAAAAATGTGACTGACAATGAATACAATGTATACATAGTATTTTACAAGTATCACAATATTTATTCAAAACATTTCGAAAAATTTTTCTTCAGGCACCTATTAAACAGCCTTATAGATCACTGAAATGCCAAAGAAAAAGTTTTTCTGAGTTCAATATTAATATACCTACTTATATTATTAACGCCTTTGCCTATTCGCTGTTTGTATCACTTAAAACGAATCGTATCAGTTTTTCTAATCTATCGCGTTAAATATTCCGAGGAGCTCTCATAAAATCTTACATATTTTTTCATAAACATGTATACATCTCAAAAGACATTAAAAAACTATTATAAATTGCGTTAAAAAAAGAATTATTTTTAAATTAAACAAGATAGGAAAGAAGGTTTCTAAACAAAAAATCCTCTCCTGGCCTCACAAGTGAAGGTTATATCACTGAAATCAGACATAAGGAGAATCTTGTTTCCTAACAAATTAAGAATTGCTCCAAACAATTGAAATCTTACTTGGATATTAAAAAACAAAATGGATAAACAGTTTTTATCGAGTTTCTTGAAATATATAATTTTACCAAAAACGTAGTCAAGTATCTTTTGTTTCGAGAAATTTTTCACTGTTTTAGGGTGTAAATTCACTCTAGTTTAATTTGCAGAAAATAAATTTCTTACTTTGTTTTCACAATAAAGAAAGTAAAAAGCTTCTGCTGATTCTTGTTGCAATATAATTTCAGCAGCATGTTATGGCTGAAAATAAGATTCATTTTTCAGAAATTCTCACTGATCCAGATTTAAAAAGTGCACTTTACAGATGGATTCACGATAGGAATACTCACCGTCGAAAAAGCGAGTAACACGTGGGAGAAAGTGTCCACATTATCCGCTGTCTCGTATTACCCACCTTTACCCAAAATTTCACTCCACACTAAAAGAAGGTTGTACTGGAGCAGCTAAGTCCATATATTATATGCACTGAAACAATTTTTTAGCATTTTTTCCTATAGCTTTTTATAAATTTTGGTGTATCGAGCATATTCTTTTATTCTTTCCTATACACTTTTGATGATAGCCTATACATTGAGGAAGTACTGGTAAAAATATAGGAAACGCTGCCAGGATCCTTGGAATGTTTCCTATAATTTTTGAATTTGTTGACAGTAGATCAGAAAAAATCATAAATAAATTTACAGGATGTGGTGTTGAAGATGATCCAAGATTTAAAACAGGTTCATAAAAAAAATCAAAAACAAATTCCAGCCTTCCAAAGAATCCAATGTTGAAATGTATAAACTTGAATATAAACAGTGTGATAAAGTGTGTGTTAACCAAAATCTAAGATATATTAACAAAAGGAGAAAGGAATATCAGAATAATATACATCAGCCCAATGTGGAAATGTCTGTAATAAGTAAACATGGGATGGTAAATAATTATGAATTCAATTGGGCATAAGTTGTGATATTGAACAAGACAACTTGTAGAAAAAGACTATTCACTAAAATGGCATTGATTAAAAATATGAAAAAAGAACAATCAATAGACAAGAGGATACACAAGATTGTAATGATCTTTATGATAGCTTAGTCGATTTTATTTAGAACACTTAATTGATTGCTAAGTTTTTAGTTTTTGCTTTCTATGTACCCATAATGTTGATAATTGATGCATTGAATAAGAAAGTTTCAGTGTCGAACGTGAATTTAAATAGACAGAACATATTTACTTTTTTTATGATACCCAAATTTAAGAACTAATTATACAAAAGATGTTCGACAATATGTCTAATTAATGGAGAATATGTATAATAATTTGAAAATCAAGACGTAAGTGTTAACACTGTTTAAAAACATTAAGATCGTATGTATGTAATTATTTATTGGAATAAACTATTATCTTTATATTATGATGCAATATAAGTCTTTCAAAGGACTCAAAAGGAGCCAATACGTTAACGACTTTGAAATAAAGTATGTATTATTTGACTATGAAGTTGCCTCTTCACGATAATAGATAAAAATCATGTAATACAGCTATCATATTTGACTGCCAACTCGACTGCCAAAACCCCTTCAGTTTTTATCATACGCTTTATTTGATCTCATGGAAATTTAAACGTATAGATATTGCACTATTAATGTACCCAAAACACGTTACAAAAATGAAAAATATTGATAAGCAACAAAATGCAGGCTATTTCTCGTTACCGTGTAGAATTCGGTAAATGTTAGTTATCATCTTTTAACCCGGGATAAAAAATCAGAGTATCCTTTAGTCTCAAGAGTATTTTGAGTCTCCAAATTGATCATTAAGAGTATTCCGTTTGGCAAAACGGAAGACTGTTGGAGACTCGAGTCTCCGAATTGAATACTCGAGTCTTCAACAGTCTCCAAATGAGTATTCCGTTTGGCGAAATGGAATACTCAAGATACTCTTGAGACTCAAACGATACTCTTGTTGTTGCTTTCAAGAAATAGAGTATTGAAATCGGAGATCAAAGGTGACTGTAGGAGACTTTTGGAGATTCGTGAAAAAAATTAGTTTACTCTTGGAGACACACAGTCACCTTTTGTTAAAATTTTGTGTACTCTCGGAGACTCCTTCGATACTCTTGGATACTCTTGGAGACTCGATGATACTGATCCCGAGACTCAAGATATTCTTGATGACTGAAACGATACTCTGATTTTTTATCCCGGGAACCTCCGATCCTTCAATTGTGCTCTGCCAATATCAACCTGTTTGATCAGCTCGAGCAGCACAGTTTTTGACTGCACAGTCTTCTTTTCAACCCCTCTACCTCCTAACGTTTCCTTATTTTTTCTCACTCTCATATTGGGACAAAAAAGTAAAATGTAAGAGTCGATAACAAGGGAAGAAAAAAAAATTTCCCGAATCTCTTTCTATTCCGGAAAAATTCGTTTCCCTTTTTACTCAGTGGTCCAACTTTTTCTCAAAAATATTCATAGTCCGGCACGTCACAATAAATACACGATTTCAAAAAAAATTCAAACAAATTTTTAATGAATATTTACATAATTTACAAGATTTCGCAAATACTCCATTCCTTTTTGAATTTTTCGAAATAAAGTTACCCATCAGGGTTTCGATGTTGAGATCATCAGTATATTGACGGTAAACATTCAAAATCGCAACCTGATTTAATCGGTTTTGATTCATCGTTGTTCGTAAATAACTTTTTCAACGATGTAGAGTCGAGAATGATCTTTCATTGGTGCATGAAGTGCCAGGTAATGTCATCAACATCTTGACAAATCTAAGTGAATCGAAAAGATGCCAGATTGCCCGCAAAATTGAACATGTTCTTGAATTTTGGCACACCAAAACCGGAAACATTTGGCGCGTAGAATTATACACACGCTGAGATTTAGTGTGCACACTGCAAAAAATGGCGTCTTTTGCCACAAGACACTTTTTGACGCCGTTTTTAAGACGTTTAAAGATGTCTTTAATAATTAGACATGAAAAGCGTTTTTTTACAAGACAGTTTCAATACATATACGTCTTAAAGGCACGCGAAGAGGTGTCGACGGCGTCACCTCGTCACCAAAAGTAAGACACTCAATGACTGAAGACATGGATTTCGCGTCTTCGTGTCTTCTACGGAGACATGTCTCGTACATGTTTTTTTGCAGTGCAGAGTACTCTGCGCACGAAAAAACCTGACTTGCCGCAATATCTTTACCTTCATTAGTACTACTGGAGCGATGCCGATGACAGGACTGCAAAAGTGTCCTCCTACCAGTAAACTTAGTAGGATCCAGAATATTCTCCACTGAGAAGGCTAACCCTCGTTTGACCGATTGCATGGAACATGGGTTCAGCGTTGTGCTCGTAGCAGAATCGAATGTCTGCTCGTACGACTCCTCAACGAGTTTCGAGTACTTCTCCATCGTGTCATACACTGTATTCACATGTTCAAACGCGGAGATCTGACTCGCTTGCACCAAACTCTGCCTGCTCTTTTTCCCGCCGGAAACGTCTTTCACGCGACGCTTCAACTTCCGGCCCAAGGAAGACGCGGTAAGGTCCACGGGACTTGCACTGCTGCTCGGGGCAGTTTTTCGTCCAACGATAAGAGCAGCTTCTTCTCCCATGCCGTAATCCTCAGCCTCATCAGCGTCCTCGCTCGAGTCTTCCTCCATGGCGCGTCCCAAGTCCCCGCCGCCATCTTGTTTGCCGACCGATTCCTCGAACCTGTTCCTCCGTATCCTTTGGAATCCCAATTTGCGATTCTGTCCCAAATCACGCGATCCACTATCACAGAGCACATCACTGGCATCATCTTGCACATTCGAATGTAGCCCTGACGGGGGCATTTCTCCCGCACTTTTCGGCATATTCTGTAACGAGGCTTCTCAGCTTTCTTCCCCCGCGATGGCCATGACGAGGACTTGTTTTCCGGTGCAAGAGTCGTTAATCGCGCGGGGTGTCGCGTTTCGAGCCGGGATGTGATTAGGCATGCACATTCCCCGGAAATAAGGCGAGGAAAATAAGCGGCGTGGAGCTTATCGCGCACTGCTCGCGATAGTGGTCGGCGGTCTCGGTGGCGGTCTTGATGGCGGTGGAGGCGCGATGGTGGTGGCTGAGGTATAATGGGCTCTGCACGAGTCAAAGTACCTGCAGCACGCTTTCCGTTCGTAGCCGCCGTGCGGAGTCATGGTGACTGAATAAGTACGATATCGTGGTATTATAATACTGCGACTGAACCACTGGCGTAGTGTGGGAGTTGCCCTACTCGTGGCATTTGAGTCAAAGGAAGACACGCCTCGCGTAGGCGTGGCTTGCGATGTACACTGCGCCCGTGTCGGCCTATCAGTAAAACGCTTGACTAGCGCTTTGTTTGGCTTGATCGCATTTACTCTCAGCCATGAAACAGACATAGCCGTTGATTGTGAAGACGCAGCTACTCCCGCCAGTGGATCCATGACGCTGTCTTTGTCTCAGGTGTTGCGAACGCTACTCTTCCTCCCCGAGAATTGTGGGTTTCTCTCCCGGCCCGAATGGCATTCTGCGTTTCTCATCTTAGGGCGAGTTGCATCCGTAATTTTTTAATGCCGCGTCGATGGCGGGGGTTTGTTTTCGGTATTAGTTTCAGCGTTGTGTGCTTGTATGATTATTGTCTTCCGGCAAGTCCTTTTATTGCGGAGTAGAGGGTGTTATCGTCAATTTTAACGATGCCTCGGGTTTGCGGTTTTCGGCGATTTCGACATCCTGGCTCACGCTGTTTTTGGTTTATCACGTGAGGCGCCTAATTCACCGGTAAATTACTGGTCATGACCGTCAATTACAACGAGAAAATTTTTGTCAATTTTGAAATTAACTCGTATGTTAAAGTAGGATAAATGAACTTTTGTATTAAGAAAAATACACGTGTATGAAAACCTATAGACAGTTTGATCGAAATGCTAAAGTTGTATATTGAAGCCCAATCGCATACACGAGGCTTGAATTTAATACACTTTAATGTACGAAAGTATATTCAAATTGATTCATTTCTGTAAAAACTCTGTATAAATGAACATGTTCTCTGAACTTTATAAACATGTACGTTGAATTTCTAATACAACACTGAGAAAAAAATATACCCATTATTACAATACTGTATAGCAAACAGGAATCACTCTGACATATTGTACTTTTTGCTAGATAATATAGCATTTTCGAAATAACATATTGTAAATATTGTCAAATGATATTCACAGATATATTTTGTTATAAAAACTCCCATACATCTTCCGTTTTCTACTATACATCTTGTAATTTTTGCAACATCATATTGCAATTCCTATTAATCCAGATTTTTGGAAATTCTATACAGTTTTTTCAGTAAACAGATCTGTATAGGTTCTTTTTGCAACATTTTTGTGTACTTTCTAGGTTTCAAGTGCATCATATTGTAATATGATACAGTATTCGAAAAAGTTAGAAAAAAGTAATGCATTTTTTTTTGCTCACCACGCCACTAAGTCAACAGGGCCCCCCCTGAGGGGGGAAGCGTTAAAAACTAAAAAAAAGGTAAAAACACATGCATTACTTTAATGCATGTGTAAATAAATTGCGGGCGAGGAAAAAAACCCGGTCGTCCCCTGTTCCCAGTTGGCTGACCTTAGGAAACGCGGGAAAAATGTATGGTAAAAATTACAATTTGTATAGTAAAATTTTCATTTTCCGATTTTAATTTTTCCGAAATTATACAGCAAAAAGTGGCACACGTAATGTAATCTGTACAATATAGCGGTTTTACTATATACCATTGTAATAAGTGAAATGAATATTGCAGATTTTACAATAATATTGTAAGAACTGCAATATTATTGTAAAAAGTATAATATTATTGTACTTATTACAATATATATGGCAGAAAGTACAAGATTTTTTTCTCAGTGAAGCATAACTTTTTAGTATATTATTAATTTAAAAAAACTGTTACATTTTTTTTTACCAGAACATGTTATTAACTTTCATTAACTATAGAGTGTTTATTGAAAGTTTTAAACCTGTGCATTGAACATTTGGATGCATATGATCTGAGAAAAAATAACATTGTTCAGATGTGACATAAGCTCAGTTGTCAAAACGTTTAGGCTAGGTAGCTTACGTAGGAAAGTACTAGGTCCAAATCCTCCTAGAGGCGAAAAATCTGTCTGGAGTTATTTCGCAATTTTCAAAAGCTTGTAGTAAGATATACTGAAGAAAGTTATCAAATTGTTTTTTTTTTTTTTTTTTTCGAAAGTTTAGAGAAAATACGCATTTAATGTTTATTAAATTTCACAAACCAGTATTTGGATTATAATTTACTTGTTTATGAGTATTTTCTACACAAGTTTATTGAAATCCGCAAACAGGTTTATTAAAATTAAAAAACGTTTACGCAATTGTAAGAACACCGTATATTATATTTAACATGCGTTTATGTAAAAAATTTCCAACACAAGTTTATTAAAATCAATACCAAAATTTCTAACAGTGCAGTTTACTTTACTGTTCAGAATTATTGTGGTGGTCAATATTGATTAGGGTACGAATTTTCCATTCCGTGAATTCCAAAGGCCATTTTTTCCGATTCAAAATTTTCCAATACAGAGCGTTTCCAATCCAAATCTTCCCGTATACAATAATACCAAACTTTAATTTTTCTATACTTAAAAGTATTATACCAAAAATATCATTGTTTAAGCCATATCACGCACTGTAAAAAAAGTTTGTAAATTTTTTATAACGTAGTATAGTAAATTTCCAAGAATTTTTTCCTCGACCATTTGACTTTTACTACTCTTTTCATGAATACTTTCTATGTCTGGTATATGAAAGATAAATATAGTAATTTTACTATGGAACAATATTATTCTAACCTTCTCGCTATACTAAAAATATCTTACCCAAGTACAAAAAATTTTTCTTTAATTTTTTTAAGAATATGGTAAAAAAGCTGGTAAATTTTCCCATGCCCACACTGCAAAAAATGGTGTCTTGCCACGAGACACTTTTTGACGCCGTTTTCAAGACATTTAATGATGTATGTATTTAAAACACATCTTTTCGACATATAATAGTATATTATTGTGAGTTTTGACAATGCCGATTTTGACGAAACGAAGAGTTACTGTCCGAGGCGAAGCCGAGGATTGTAATAATTTCGTCAAAATCGGCATTGTCAAAACTCGCAATACGATATTTTATTCCACTTAACCTCGGAATTCACGTTCGAATATCCTATTTCGAGGTTGTTAGAATCGAATAAAAGTAAGACACTTAATGACTGAAGACATGGATTTCGCATCTTTGTGTCTTCTACGGAGACATGTTTCATATATGTTTTTTTACAGTGCAGTATAGTGAATTTCCGAAAATCTGCATTTTTCTATACTTCATATGACACTTTTTTACGATCATTGCTCATTCACTATATTTTGCTTATGCATTTTTTCAATGTCTCGTAAAGTAAAAATGAATATGCATATTAATTTTACTACAGAACGATAGAAAATCTTTACTATTCCTGAGTACAAGAAAAAAACTTACATGTCCTGTTTTGAAACCACCATTAGAGATATTCCATACTCGAATGAGGTAAAAATACTATACTGAAGTATGGTAAATACTATTTATACACAGTAAAACTACTATACACTGGTATAGTAAAATTACTCACCCTGGAATGGGTTAACTGCTTCCAACACCGGTATGGGAAAAATACCATAAATTTTTTTTACAGTGCAGGTTGGAACCTACCATTATTAAAACTTTCTATAACTGAGACGCGATCACAATTCAGTCGTCATTTTCTCAAAATTAATAAATATATATACAAAAAAAAGTGCGTCCATATTCTTTGCAGTAACTTGCACTAGTAGTCGACGACGAATAAGAAATTACCATGACCTGACTCGTGTTTTTTCTGACCGGTAAACACTGAGAGAAACGTTTATTTATAGCAAATGTGCAGCCAAATTTGGTATTTTTCAGGAATATTTATTAAAATTTCGATTGCAATAATTCGCTTATTTATTTTAAATCGTAAATATTGCAAAATTTAATACCGAATATTTAGATAAAACTGATAGAATGATAACTTGAAATAAATTCATTTATTCCACTCGAACCTTCATGTTTCGTCTGAAACAAATGTTTCATTCCCTGAAACATCGATTTGTTAACAGTTAAGAAACGTGTCATTTGAGCTGAATCGGTATGAGGATTGTGCGTGTCGCTGTAGTGTGGTGAGTGGTGACGTGACTGTCCTAACAGAACTTTAAGGACTTCAAGCAACATCGTCCATATTTCACTGTTTTCAACTGTTTTGTAGTTTTGTATACCAAGTGTTTATAGTTCGAGCACTTCGAAAAAAAAATTAAATATGAACATTGGTGAACATTTGGAAGCGTGGGGTCTTGACTTCATGTCCAAAAAACTTATTGGTAAGTTTTTGAATCATTACTAAAGTTTTTTGATGCACCATGATAAATCTAGTAATTCTGCCAGTAAATCAAGATGTGATTACCATGTGAAATTTTCAAACATTGGACACTAAAATTTTTTTGACAAAAATATTTCTTCCTGTTTTTCGAGACGAGCAGATATATATTTACATTTGATTTTTTTTCGGAAAACAGAAAAAAATATGAACCTGAAGTTCCAATTGCGCAAGAAATGTGCGAAAAAAAAAAACAAACAAAAAATTAATTTTTGATTTCAACAAAAAAAGTTACTTTACGCTACTGCGCTCTGGGTTTTGAGCATACCATTTTTGTACGAAATAAATACAACTTTCGGCTTATTTTTATTTTATTCTACTAAATTTTAGATAAAAAATCAAATGTTTAAAATAAAATTGAATAATTAAACAAAATTGTAAAAGACTGGAATTAATATAATTAATATAATGAAATGAATGTAATAATTTTATATAAAATAAATAAGAAAATTATGAAGAAACATGTCATTAAATATTCAATCTTAAATACAATTATTAATTATATTAAATGTTATATTTCTCATGATGATTGATAAATATTAAATTACGAAACTTATATATACATGATAAATATTATAAATATTTAATATAAAATATCAATATTCTTATAGATGAATATTTATTATATTTAATGAATATTAATGTTTTTTTTATTTGAAAATTTGAATCTTAAATTAAGTGTTAGACACTTCACTGGAAAAAGTATACAATTGCTGCAACAAAACATTTCATAATAAACGAAAAATGATTAATCTGTTGAATGATAAGTCTATTCGAATGAAAAATTAATTTTCTCACCTTCAAAATCAAAGCACTTGTACGAAAGTCGGGTTTGTTAACTCATAATATGTATCTGTTCCCGCAAAACAACGATTATATAACTGACAACATACAATAGTTTCAATCAAAATCAGATTCATCAACTGTTAGTATGTGTTAGTTTCCATCTAATATTTATTTGCTTCAAGTTAAAATGGACGCGTTTGATTCAAATACAGATTTGTTCATAGTTATCAAATCACATTTACAACCGAAGACAGATTTCTCAACTGTTAACAAATCATGTATTTGAAGCAACTTAACCGCTCAAATCAGTGGCTTCTTTGACCAAAAGTGATCCTTATTTGCTCGTATTCAAACATGGGATTTATTAACTATTAACGAATCTTATTTGATTGAACCAAACGTTTCTCTCAGTGAACTCAAATCTCTGGGTAGGATGCGTTTTCTGAACTAATTTGAAATTTTATACAGTTTTTATGTTTGAAATATCATGTACATGTATATGAAAAGTGAAAAAGAAGTAAAAAAATTTGTGGTAATTTTACTGTACCGATACCGAAAGTCATTAAAAATTACCTTGTAGTGAAATTTTACTATAATTTTACTATTCAAGTATGCGAAACATGAAAGAGTAGTAAATTTGCAGTACCATGGTAGAGGAAATTCCCGCATTTTTTTTTCACTGTAGCCATTCTTTCTTTCTCATAAAAGAATAAAAAAACGTATCATTTATCCAAAAAACATAAAAAAAAACAGCTTTTAGTAAAAGTTTTACAGTTTTTAATATATTTAGTATAAAAATTTCCAATAATCGTCGTATGAATTATTGCACCTCGTGGAGCGGTTTTCTCATACCATAATGAAGCGTCCAACTTACAAAGCAAAATAATGAGATCTGGTGTATCTTATTCCCACATTATTAACTAATGATATCTCTACTAAAACGAATTTAAGCTTTACAAATGTGTATTTTTTCAAAGAAACCAATATGAAACTTGATAAAACTTAGGTATACAACGATTTTAGTAAAATACTTTAGTCAAAACATTTAAAACTGTAATACACGTAACGACATTCGAGAAATAAATAAAATTAAAATAACTAATTGAATATCATTGATATACGAGATTCAAAAATAAAATATTAAGTGAAATACTTGCCTAATAACATAAATGAAATTTCTTTTTTTTTTACGAATTATTTTTCAGGTACTAGAACATCATCAACTCATACTTTCATATCATCATGACATGAGTCATTATGTTTCTTGAACACAGGAACATTTCCATCCTTAAAAAGTGCAAAGACCTTACAGCTTGGACAGCTTGAGGACAGTTCCATTTCTGAACCCAAAAGCTCTGAATTCGAGTTACTACGCTCAAGAAGAATTTAAATTTTGTTTCAATATTCAGATAGCCTTGAAATTCAAGCTTAGAAGCTTTGAATTTAGGCCTTGTGAAATTTTGTGCAAACTCTGCATTAAAAGCGTCTTACACAGATTTTCAGCACCCTGATATATCATAGAAATTGTTCAATCTTCTATATACACATAAAATCCCATCTTTTTCATATATTTATCTTACAAAAACTTCCCTAACAATACGTAAAAACAACGCTATGACATGCATCGACATTAATTTATATTCATTCCAAGATTCGATGACTGTTTTTTATTCCACTTAAAAGAACTCCAGCTACGATTTTCAACGTGCTATTTTACTTCAAGTACATTTATCTCGAGAATCAATTGTAATCTTCGTCTTGATTCGTTCAACGCTGTACTAATCGATAAAGCTACGTATCATACTTAACGAAATCCCTCTCTTACGTACGTATCTTCGGCAATCCAAAGCATCTGGGTAAATTGCCATTATCCTCGGTAAAGTTAAGTTTCCTTTTTCAATTGGATCAATCGGTTAATACCTCTTCCATCTCCTTAGTTATCTATTTTCACTTAGAGTGAAAGATGTTTCGCTGAGATTGTGCACGTACGTTATTGCATATTTTTGACTTATAAGTTTCGAAAACAAATCATCTATTTCGTTACTTAACAGAATTGTTCATACCATGAATTTAATCTTGTGACATCTGATAAAATGTTAAAACTTGATATTCCTTGTTCTCAAAAGCTGTATGTGCAGTAAGTTATTTGTTGCACAACTTTGCTGCCTCCTTTTTCATACATAGCTCTCATATTGAAAATTTTCAATTCCGAATAGAACGTATAAGTTTTGACCACTAGAAATTCGGTACGTTTCTTTTTTTGTGTCCCTTGACTCAAGATTTCATATATATATGAATGCATAGTTCTAGGTCTAACTTGTTTTTGACTTGGCACCTTCTGAATTTTGCCTACTAATAAAGGACCCACAGAATCAAAGTAATGGCGTCATCACATGCAAAATATTGCCTCACCCTAATGTAATCAATCGTAATCAAGTGTGCGGTACTTTCCACCCTCTTTTTGATGTCGGAATATGTGCGTAATCCCTGGAGAAAATTTTTATACCAGACCTCAGAATACAATAGCGTGTACTTCACAAATCGATCACATTCTTTTCACTGACTTTTTTTCCCTTGTTTTTCCATTCATAAAACTAGTGACAAACTAGCACAAATAATGCTGCAGAAAATTGAAAGAATCTGACTGTTGTTCAGTAGATATCTACTGATAGATTTGAAAAGAAGTAGTTTGAGGAATGGGTAGAATTAGGGAAGACCGGGGTATTTTGGGACACGGGGCATTCCGGGACAGCTCGAATAAATTGAAAATGTAATGTTGGAAAAATTCCAAAAAATTATCTCATGTTGCGTCCAAGGTAACTACTCTACTGACGGAGTTTGGTCGATTTCACATGTTACATATTATGTGTAGAGGAGTAAATATGTTTTCTGACGCTAAAACGAAGTATTTTCATCGTTACGTTTTCGCGATTGTTGCTTATCAGAAGTTGCAGAACACCAAAACAGTCGAGTATATTTATTTTGTGTACGCCTTTAAACACAACCAATATTCTAATTCCAACTGAAGTTTATTGGTAGAATCTGTATAGAGCGAAAATCCAAAAAAATCGTTTCGGGGCATTAAGGGACACTTTCTTTTTCAGTGCAAGACAAATAACAACTGGTTATTATTTTGACAGGAACATGTTGGGCAATTATAAGCATAAAAAGATGCAGTGCCCACAGATTAAATGAAGAAAGCAGTAGCAGCTATGAAAAATGAAGTTTTAACAATCAGAATATCAGCTGAAACATACAAAGTGTTTCGTTCATCCCTACACCGATTTTGCCAAACCACGACGGATGATTATTCCATCATGGAAAGTATTTGCCTCATTGTCAGTTGAAGAACTAGATTAAACGCTTCATACTATTCGTTCATTTTCAAAAGCGGGACCGCGGCAGAAATCAAACATAGGAAGGAAAAAGAAAATTGCCGGATTTTGATCGAACCAAAAACTATGCAACTTGCCGAAGAACAGGAATTGGCTAAGCGCGAGAAAGAAAAAACTAACACAAAACAAAATCCTACCAAAAGGATTCGCAAAACAACCAATAAAAAAGAGTATTCGAGCACATCGAAAAACCCAACAAGGAATCAACCAGCACGCGGAGGACGTCCAAGAACATATTATATTACGTACCTAGGACATAAATTTTTTATTTACGAGTGTGAAGTTTGTAAATCTCGGCTTCACCTCAGCCTACAAACTTCACACTCGTAAATAAAAAATTTATGTCCTAGTTACGTACGATATTTTACGTACCGAGGTCTGGAAAAAGAGTTTAGAGATTTTGAACTAGACGAGAAACGAGTTTTCTATGCCAGAGGTACGTAAATTATTAAACACAAAATAACTTTGGAAAACACATTCCTTACTTTTCATGGCATTTGTTTTGCTTACAAACGACGTGTCCCTGGATGCCCCGGTACCTGTCCCTAATTACCCCGGTACCAGGGCATTTAGGGACGATGTGTACTTTTTACTATCTGACAAATATTACTTATTACGTCTGGAATAGAAAAATCCTACTTTCGTTGTTCAATATATAAGGTTTCAGGCTTTCAGAAAATACAGGTTGTTGAACAATAACCTAATTAATGAATTTGTAAAAATTCACAACCTATCTCGAAATGCCCCAGTCTCCCCTACACTGATTTTTTTTATAGAAATCCAATTATTTTGAGGTTTTTTACACTGATTCATTAATGAATTTTCAATATGTAATAGACCTAAGGTAAATATCCTAGTTTGTACGAATGTACGAATTTCCGCGGTGTTTTTTTGCATGCAAAAGAATTTTTAATGTAATTAATCAATGAAAGTTTGTAATAATTATAACATTTTTGCATCAAATTCAATCAACAGATTGACATTATCAACCATATTTAATAATGTTTGTCAATATTATAAATAACTTGTTATTAGTTTCAGGGATTTGTAACTAACCGTTCAAACTAATGGTATGAATTTTGTTGTTGTAAAATACTCGTTTTCTTTACAATTACTACCAAAAAAGGTAGTAAATTAGGACTAAATTATCTTTAGCCCTAATGGGCAGTCAATTTTCACTAGTTTTTGAAAATCTGGTTATAAAGCGATAAAATGCTGCTTTCGCAAAGCTTTTATACCGCTCTGCCCCGTATACCACTTTGCGCCACCTTCCCCTACTATTCACCCGATTTTCAAACACATTCGAAAAAAATTGTAAGTTCCAGTTATTTTTGACTTTTAGTAAGTTTTTTTCGAAGTTGCCAATATTTCAGAATGTAATTACTCATTCCCAATCATAGCTCAATTTTTTTTTTCAAAAATGATGGATGCTTTCCATCTCGATTCCATAGACCAAAAAATAATTGTTTTTCGGATTACCGGGGGACTTTCTTTTAACTATAAAAATTGATATTTTCCGCTTACGATCTGAACTTTTGTTCAAATGCGCATAACTTTGTCAAAAATCAATGAATTCAGACAGTTTTGTATTCTAAATATCTGGTATGATTTCTTCTGTTCAGTTATCATATTGACAACTGTTCAATTCTAATAAATAAATAATCACTAATTGATAAATAAAAACTTCTTCTCAATTTTTTAGTATCTTGGAACCAATGAAATGAATGAATATTCTTAACTTTGGTACTAAATGAATAAAAATTGCCTGAAAACTTGGATTAATACGAAAATACAATTTTTATTTATTCAGTATCCAAGTAGAGGGAATTTATGTATATCTGTGGCTCTGAAGAATCGAAAAAAATTCGAAAAAGATTTTGTAAGGACGAAGGAAAAAAAAGTACACAATTTTTTAAAAATCGAATAACTCAAAGACTGTATTATAATTTTTTCTCAAACTTTTTACATCAATAAAGTAATTAGTACTTTGTTTTTGTGAGATTTCTGTAAACAAAATTTTTTTCTCATGGATGCTATTTTACTGAATAATAAATACTTTTTTCTATATCAAACGAGATTATCATTACTAAGGTAACCAGTTATTTCTACAATGTGAGAATTTTTTCCGTTCGCGGTCTTGAAAAATCGGTCAAGTTCAAAAAAGCAATAATTAGCCAAATTTGAGTCAAATTGCATAGTGTTAACACGTGTAACACATCGAATAAAGTTTTAAAATATACATGTATTTTTTCGTATTTTCCATTCATAAAAATTTATAATTTTTTGAGAAATTTTCATGAAATCATGAAACTTGACAAATTTTGTCCAGTTTCAGAAATTTATAAGCTTTTCTTTATAAGTTATGGAGCTTTATGTGAAATTTATTAACGAAAAAAAAAAAAACAAACATATATTTTCGAGTTAAACTTCAGTCTATTCGTTGCACGTGTTTATGTTATTCCATTGGACTCAAATTCTGCAACAAATCGTTTTTTTGTACTTCGATTTATTCTTCTAAACTGACAAGTGATGGAAAAAATTTTGACATAGAGGTAACAGCTACCGTAACTGATGTAAAGAAAAACATTTTTTTTCAACAAAATCATAACTATTAAACAAATAAGTAAAGTCGATGACAAACAATGGAAATACTTTCTAAATATGACTCTGTTTAAATCCATACAGATTGATCTGTTAATATTTTATAGATGAAAATCTGTGACTATAGGTAGTTTAAGCAGACAAATTTGTCAAACTCAACAGGTAGTCGGTAGTTTTAACAAATGTTCTGCTCTATTCTACAAATTTAGTGTGTTACTTTTGAAAGATTTTCATTGTAAAAATTTTACCAGACCGTATTTAATACAACGACAATCTGTTAAAATTGACAAATTCAGATTGAGAGAGTACCAAAAATCTTATTTTTCTATTAAAAATAAAACAAAATAAAAATAAAAATACCCGACCCAAAATGACATGCATGATACATGCATGAATCTTACATGAAGCATACATGGAGCATGCATGAAACTATAGCCGTAAATGAAGCATGTATGTTTCATGTATGCTTTAGCATACATGTTTCATGTATGTTTTTTCTCCGGCATATGATTTTTGTAGCACATTTACTTGATTTTGCGTGCATATTTTTCGGCATATTTTCGCCATTTCTCAAGCATATTTGCACGCATATTTTGATGTTTTTTCGTGCATATTTTCATCATTCCTGCTGATGAGGGCTTAATTCGAAGCCGAAATCTTGAAACAATCGATGGATGTACTTATTTGAAATATATTTCTTGTTGGTCGATTTTTAAGTGGAAATTGTATCTGTATCTGTCCAACTCGATCTGTTAATTTTTCACAGACTACATTGTGAAAATTATAACAAGACAATCTGCACTGAGAGAAAAATGAGTGATCCCGTTTACAAATGCGTCACAACTATGCATTCTTTCACCAACTACTGTACAAAATGTTTTAGTAGAACCTATTAAAATGTATGTGTATTCGAAATATACAGTTTATATTCGCATCAAAGATTATCTACTTGTAGATTATACTTGCATATCTTGGGGTTAACTACATTTCGTAAATTGGTGAGAAAGGCTATTATAAGACAATAGACAGAGTACGTCATACTTATTGAATATGTAATGTTATGTGAAGCCATGAATGATTATTTCTCTCAGTGTGTAGAATACAACAGCTAATCTCTTGACTTGAAAAGATTCAGATTAAGTGAGTAATCTTCATTCGAAATACACATCGAGATTCCCGATGCCGGTGTTCCGAAAGATGTATTTCATCTTCACCGCAGCGTGCGTAATATAAGGCAGATGAAAGTGTACGAAAAATTCAAGTAGCGGAAAAAAGAGAACCTTTTAATTTGACGCATCATAAAGCAGGCCCAGCCACATTTTCACGGCTCCCCCGTCTTGACCGTGACAGTTGGTAACTGCGCACTGTATATGGTATCAAAGACCCCATGGGAGATCGTGGGTAATATAGTAGCGTTTCGTATTGCTGCAATTATGACTCGTAAACGATACCAACAGCTCACTTACTCCATGTCACCCCTCTGCCTAATTTAGAATCATATTAATATACTCACGGATAGGCTCGCAATCATTGTGTACGGATGGCGCACGCGTGTGCATAAGCTGACTCAACAGAGCAGCATAATCATCTCCTCAGGGTCCTATTCACTCCTATTTCTGCGAGACACCCTTAAAAATTGCTCGTTGGATACTGCATAATTTGGTGTATCAGTACGTGATCCTTTTTAGTATTTATTATTTTTCCACGAGAACCACGACTCGCGTCTTTTTTCTCGTTCAGGGATAAAAGTTCCCAACCTAGAGTTCTAAAACTATCAAGTTACAGTGCACTCGAGTGTTTCATTGTTTATTTATTTCGCTTTTCTGTTTTCTTTTTGTAGTGCGATTGTTTGTTGTTTTTGGCATCGCGTTGTGATGTTCAAACTATGCTGAAAAGAGAAAAATGGAATTTCAATGAGCTGCCCAACTTTTGGCTACCTTTTGGACTCCTTGCGATTTTGGAAAATTTCAATCAAAGTTTTTTTTTGTTTTTTCATGAACGTTTTACATACATACATATCGTGCAAATGCAAAGTCAATGTTTATACTCGAATATTTTTCAACAGTTCAAGACTGTTCATGTTATAAAATGTTTATAACATCAAGCATATAATGCATTAGGCAGATTATTTAATTTCTCTGAAATACATAGGAAGGGAAGTCATTTACTAGTTCATGCTTATGATAATTTGGTTATCAATTTTGAAGAAATTTTTCTTTTTTTTTCAATCAACTAATTTAAAACTGTAGAAACTTAGGCGTTAAAAATCTTAAGAACTATGATAGGTTTTCGAGCAAAAATAATTTTGGAAAATTCTTGGCTATTCTTAGAAAATTTGCCTAATTTTTGCAAAAACCAATCGTAATTTATACGAATTCGTTCGATACAGATGATTTTCTAATTTTTGCAGGTTTTTTGTTATTAATAAAATTATTTGAGAAAAGATGAAATTTATTTACAGTTGTGAAGAATACGTTTAAATTTCTTACAGTTCAACTAAATTTTCGGTAATATGACATGATTGTTTTGTTAAGATCGTTCTACATTATCGAAACCTTCTTTTTATCAGAAAGAATATTCTGTAGATTTCGAATTTTCAATAATGTTTGCAGATAAAAACAGAGTATTACAAATTTTTGGAGTGCCTGAAAAGTTATTTAAATGTCAATTTGTTATTCGAAAAATCATTGTAGTCGATCGAATCAGTTGAAAGAGCTGCAAACTCCAGTTGCGAATACGTTAGTGAAACATTATGATGGTCTTTATTTTTTTCAAAAAAATCAAACTGGAGAGAATATTCGAGAATTCTATCAATTCACAAAATTATTCTGAAAAATTTCTCTTTGCTACACTCAGAGAAATTTCCGTTTAGGCATGGAAGGGAAAGAATTTCAAAGCGAAACTTTAACCATCTCATTTTAAAACGGTCAATGTTTAAAAGTGAAAAGACCGTTCGGCAGTGAAAGGAAATCCCTTTTACCTAATGTATTAACTAAAAGTTAAGGGAGAGAAAATTATTTATTTTTATGAAAAAACTTTGTTGTATGCATGTTTAAGATGAAAAGTTTTTTTTAATTTGCAATTTTTGGTATCAAAAACATAAAGTTTCAGATAGTTCATATTATGTTCGAAATATAACAAATTTTAGAAAATTTAAAAACGTTGAAACAATATCAATAACTCTAGAAAGTTCGAAAAACGTTTAGAATTTCAGTTAATGTTAATAAATTTTGTAGCTTGCAAAAAGTTTTACGAATTCTTTACAAACACAAAATCTGTGTACACGAAGAAAAAAAATATAAGAAATTATTTTAGCATACCTTCTCGGACCGGAATCATACCTCAGGCCCAAAGCGAAAAATTGCTAGACCAGAATACTAAAACACAATACGTGTTATAAAATTTCTTATACGATATAATTATTTTTGGTAGATGTCCGAACAAAAAATATTTTATCCTACATCAAACTTTAGTATACCAATATACTGATTTTTACGTATAGGTCTGAGGTATGATTGCAGTCCGGGAAGGATGACTCTTTTCTCCGTGTAATATCCTCAAAATGTTTAAATCAAGAAATATTTTTGATATATTTTTGAAAACCACTAGTTTCTATTTGTTTGTACAGGTGTGAATATTGACAAATTGATTATTTCATCATGGATTTAATCATGCATTTCATTATTTTTCGACGAGCTGGTTTTGTTCCAATTGCTAAAAGGCACTAGGGAAGAGAATTTTGCGAGTTTACATTCATAAAGAAAATCGTAAGTGGTGTTTGTAGAATGGATATTGTTGTAGAAGGAATGTTTTCTGAAATAGTTGATTTTTGAAAAATGTTTGTAGCTTCCTGATGCGGGCCCGATAGCAGGCCGAAATATAGAAAGTGTGACCGTGTGACTTGGTTTTTCATTGCTGAATGCAGTTCTTTGGCTCTGAATGATCATTGATATTTTACTCAAAAAATATTTCATCCTACAGATATGGTTGATCATAATCTAGCATTCCAGTAAACACAGATGAATTTTGCAAATTGTATTAAAATTTTCAGACCCACTGTATTTTTCCGTCGGTATTTTCCTGTCTATTCCCTATGCGAAATTTCCTTTTTAAAATTTTCAACATCTTCTGCTGATCCTGATATTATCGTCATATAAAACGAAAGAAAATCTTGAATCGAGTTTAAACTGACCACTAAAATCGAACAATATCCTCTGTAAGTACCAAATTACTCGTGAAAATTCTCGCTGACAGCGGTAGCAATATTTATAGATAAATCGTCGAGTATCGCTGATGCGTTCGTTAAATCCCTGATGTGTAAGAACTGCATTAACGGAACGTGCTCATGAGTCATGCAATTTCATATAACTAAACTAATTGGTTGGATCTGTTGAACCACATAACTGTTAGGCTAATTGGGTGATTCTCTGACAAATTACGTGCGCCTCGACAACGAGTACGCCTACTCAGTGTCGAGGGTCTGTTTGTCACTCGATGTTACGAGACGTATAATTTCTTGCAGGATTGATGGGCAAAGAAAAGCAGAGCTTAAAGTGTCGGTATATATTTGCACTTTCTGCAATCTGTTCCAAACTTATGGAGTCATATGCGCGGCTTGAATACTTTCAAATGGCAATTCGTTCTCAACGTCATACAAGAATTCCACTCAAAGGGTTTCTTGCGGCCAGCGCGAAGAATGTGCATTTCGTTCTTTTTTTAGACCCTTAAAACTCCGGTTACACTCGAAATTCAATTATTTCCCTTCTTTTTCGTTATTTTAAACAGATTCTTCTGAAGACAACAAAATGAAATATGTAACACGTGGCTGCCCAAGTCGAAATTTTAGTCCTGATTTGAATATTTCAGATCTTTTTGATCCTCATTAAAACATTTTAGGACTGTAAGCTTCTGTTTTCTACATTTTCGACATAGAAGATGAAGAAAGAATCTTCTTATGGTCTGCAGATCATATCCAAGTTTAAATTTTAGACCTGATTTGAACATTTTTTATCTTTTTGATCCTCATTAGAGCATTTCAAGCCTCTAAGCTTCTGTATTGAACATTATTAACTTTGAAGATAAAGGAAGAATCTTCTTCAGACCTGTTGATCATATCACAGTCAAAGTTTTTGTCCTGATTTGAACATTTTAGATATTATTAATCCTCATCCAAACATTTTAGGCCTGTGTGCTTTCGTTTTGAACATTTTTAACTTTGAAGATGAAGGAAGAATCTTCTTCTGACCCGATGATCATATCCAAGTTGAAATTTTACACCTGATTTGAACATTTTGGATCCTTTTGATCTTCATTAGACCAATTCAAGCGTTTTAGCTACTGTTTTGAACATTTTAAACTTTGAGGATAAAATAACCTGGGTCGTATTTTTTGTCCTGATTTGAACATTTTTGATCTTTTTGATCCTCATTAGAGCATTTCAAGCCTCTAAGCTTCTGTATTGAACATTATTAACTTTGAAGATAAAGCAAGAACCTTCTTCAGACCTGTTGATTATATCCCAGTCAAAATTATTGTCCTGATTTGAACATTTTAGATATTTTTAATCCTCATTAGAACATTTTAGATCCAGAAACTCCTGTTTTCAAGATTTTCAACTTTGAAGATGAAGGAAAAACCTTCTTCAGTCCTGTTGATCATATCCAAGTTGAAATTTTAGACCTGATGTAAACATTTTAAATCTTTTTGATCCTCATTAGAACATATTAGGCCTTGAAGCCCCTGTTTTGAACATTTTAACTTTTCAGCCAATAGATTCTTCTTTTTAAGATCTGATGAATATACCCTGAGTCAGAATTAAGTCCTGGTCGAAACAATAATCGGTGACGAAATATAGCTCTACTTAGTTTGAAAATAATCTCAATCCTTTCAATTCAACTAAATTTAAAATCATCATACACGTTTGTTCTTATTCTATTGCATACCATGTATTGAAACATATTTAAATTGAATAACATTGAAATAAGCTTATTTTTTATTTCAATAAATCTATTCCTAATATAAAACTTCATGAATGAAATACATATAATTTTCATTAGAATATTATGCGTGCATTCAAGGGCAATATTTTGTTATTAACCTTGAAAAATAACCATCATTAGTATGAAATCAAGTAAATATGTTTTTACAAAAGTATATTTTATCAACAAAATAAAAACAGGCATATTTTTTTCAATTAAAAAAATACCGTTGATTTATTCTACTACATAGCGTGCGATGGATTTTATAACGAGTCATTTTTTGCTCGCCATTTTAACCTTACACTCATTTGGGAGGATATTTTTTAACGAGTGCAGTAGAAGCTTTTTTACGCATATGTGAAGCTTTCAGGATGAGCCAAAAATGAATGCGTCAGTTAAATTCCTTAAAAAAGCCTACCTGTGTAAGCTAATGACTATATTTTATTCACACTGTTGGGGAAAGTAAATTTCAGTACCTTCTGCACTAGTTAAGGACTGTATTTTTTCTAAAAAAAAAAGAAAGTGCGAGTTTGAACAAATCATCCTGATGAGAAAATCGCATTTTCTCAAATGCGTTAGAAAAAGTTTATTCCGTAACTTGTACGGTTATGAAAAATCTTATTCAAGAAAAAAAGATACAGTCATCTCACTTGAGATATCCTAACCATTCTCCAGTCAAATACTCCCAAAATAATTATTTACAAAATCAAAAGTTCCATCAGTAATCATCAGTTATCATCAGTGTCATCATTAATTATACCCAAAAATTTACACTTACCAACAAATAGAAAAAAACCGACATGTTGGAACACTAAAAAAATGTTACGAAAAATTTTCCCAAGACTGTGCATTTCACTCTAACAAAAGCCTACATCATTTTTTTCTATGCATTATGTACCATGTTATAATTAACAGCACTCCGTGCAATTAGTCATGTGTCAAGTTTCGCCGAATAACGAGGCAAAAGCTTACCTGTTCATCGACCGGCCAAATTAAAGAAGGCGCGGTGTTGCTGGGGAAGCAAATCCTTACCCGTGAACCCGCTTTTCTATTTACTATTTGAAAGCCCGCGCCCAATCAATACTCTGGGGATTACTCGATAAAAATTTGATTTTCCTCTCCTTACTCGATAGCTCATCAATATTTTCATATTTTTAATGAGCTCCCTAGCACCTCATATTTATGCAATGAAGGCACAAATTTTTTTAGTTTTCTGTACATTAACTTCAACTTTTTTTAAATTTCGTCACATATTGAAACCTCTTCTCAAAGTGTAATATTCGTTTATTCTAAGAGGATCGATTTGCAATTTTTTACTGAAAAAAAATTTCAACTATAATATGCATGATGATGCAACAATCTGCCGAAAAAAATAATGACTCAGGCACAAGAAAGAAAAAGCTAACACAAAACAAAAATCTACCAAAAAGATTCGCAAAACAACCAATGAAAAAGAAGATTCAAGCACATTGAAGAACCCAAAAAAGAAGCAACTAGCCCGCAGAGGACGTTCAAAAACATATCAGCCAGAACCCAGCGACGACAATTAAGGTAGTACTTGCACTTGGGCAATTTTCTATAGATTTTCTTGAAAATTTGAGGATTTGATCTTGATATTGTACCTAATCTATGGTAAAAATTTCATAATTGCTTACCGCGCTGATTTTTGAGTTATAATTTTTTGAAATTAACACGCTCGTATATGGGGAATCGTGCATTTCCGCTTACATTTCAAACACTTTTCTATAATTAGTTCTGAAAAAATTACTGAAAATTACTTATATCATGAATATCAACCTTGCAAAATCTCAGCAAGGGTTATCGAACTATTTTTTGAGAAATTTACAAAAAAAAACCTACAACTGTCACTTTTGCACGGACCATACGTACGCTCGACAACGTCGCATTTTAAAAGACGCAATGATAATATTTCCGACCTATCCATATCATTGAAAAATTTGAAATAAATTCACAAAAAACACTACATGCTACAGCTTCGGCTGCGCATGCATAGATGTTTACATACATTTACATATTTACATATATGCGAGGTATAAAAAAACAGTTGCGATGTTGCCAAATCTACGAATTTAAATTGCGGAGCTAAATGAAGTTGACCATGCAAGACTCTATGACTAAAGTCAAGTTCTTTCAAGTGCAAGAACTACCTTAAACTCTTGAAAATAACGCAATTAACTGCAATAAACTGAAGTTGGCTGTAGCATGTGCCTATCTTCACTGCGGACAAAATACCGATAGCGCATCAGTTCACAAATAAATGCATATCTCTCTAAGAAATAAATAATACAAAATTTTCTAAACAGATTCTTAAAGGTAGACGTTTTCTGCGTATTTTTCATCTGCATTTCATTATCATACGGCATTGAGAAAGTTGAAAAATTATATAAAAGTTTGTTTGTTGAAACAATATTGATTGAAAAAAATCTGTGAAATGATCGGGCAAACATTTCTAAAGAATTCAAGCAAAATTTCAAGCAAATCGGTTGAATGGTTCAGACGTTATGAATTTTTTTCTTTGAACGTGCTAAAAAGTTTGAGTGCTCATAACCTCTATAAATTATCATATTGAGGACTAATATTTAGATATCAACTTGAGTATTGAATACACTTCACAATGCACAAAAATTTTAAAATTCTATTACTTAGTTGAAATTTTGTGTAACGCTAGCGTGGAACGAGTAGTAAACATCGAAGAAAGTGCATGCATAAACATGAGAAGTTTTCAAAAAAGCTCAAAAAATGCACTATTCTTCAACTTTGAACACCTGTAATTTAAAAACTACGGTTTCGATTAACATTGTCAATTTAACAAAACCCGTACATCGCCGTAAAGCTGACAAGTAACATATAGTTTTCGAATGATGTAATTCGGAAATATATAAGATTCCAGAAAATCTTGTAAGATTTTCAAACAACTTATATGTTTTTCCCATTCTTATATGTTGACTTATGAAACTAATGTTTTTAGAATCTTACAAGGCGCCCATATAAGTTTTAGTCAAATTTATATGTTGAAAATATAAGTTTTTCAAAATCATTTAAGATCATTTTTAGTCTCAGTAGAGTACTTATAAGTTTCCTCAGACGATATAAATTTACACAAAATTGATACAGATTGTGCTTAAAACAACACGATTTTTACACATGCTGCGATAGCTCAGTGGTACAAACGATCGAACCGGATACAATGATAATGGTGTTGCAGGTTCAAATCCCCGTTTCTGCAGGAACCTTTCTGCATTTTTCAGAGCAGTTAAATAAAGCAGACAGACATTTTATGGCTAAATCTACTTAAAATATTAGAAATTGATAATTTTCTGAAAGAAAAATTTCAAAACTTAGAGGTTTTTATATACTCATATGTAGTAAACATATATGTGGCTTCCTGCCATAATCGAGAAAGTCACTTGTGCCATGAGGCTCAGTTTACACGTTGTTCTGATAAAATTTTGAACGTTATTGAATGTGTGACTTTCTCGGTTATGGCTAGAAGCCATAGATAAAAGATCCCACAAAACATATGAAGTACGTATATAAGAATTCCATAAACATAAAAGGTCAGCTTATATAAGATTTAGGAAACTTATATGTCACTTATATGTTGCCTTATAAAAAAAAGTATTTTCTTTAAGTCACATATATGGTGCAGAGCTACAAGAGTATTTCATATTGAATAAAATTGATCGTTCTAAATTTTTCTGCTAACAACTTAAAAGGGCTGAAAAATGCGTTTTCTGCTAATATTATGGAAATGCTTCTTCTAAAAAGTAGGGTTTGGAAGTAACGCGTTACTCTAAAACGTTACATTTTTTACTGAAACGATACCGTAACGCGTTATATTAATTAACAAGGAACGATTACGGGAATGAGTCACTTTTTTTCGGTAACGAGTAACGAAAATCCCGTTATTTTGCGTTACTTTTATCTGTCCCATTAAGTTTTTAGCACAATTTAGAAGTTTTTAAAAAATGTTCTGAAACTGAGATCTAAGTAATTTTTAACTTCCTCATTTTGAGATATGAAATTCTTTATTATTAATTTTTAATGAAAGTATGTGGGATAATCGTTATATGTGTGAAAATCTTGACGAAGAATAGGCTTTTTTATTTTTTATTACCAACTTTCACGACTTACAGGGTTGAATTTTAAAAATTTACATGCAAAGGTATCAAAATACTTAAAATCTATAGATCGCAAAATCTATAGCAGGATTTGTATGATTTAGAGATCCTGTCAGAAAATTTTATGGAATAATAATGAGTACAAAAAAAAATAAAATAAAATAAAATACGAAAACTACTAGATTTTATTAAGTTTTAAGTCACTTGATTTTAAAAAAATTTATGTTAATATAAGTCTATAAGAAGATGGGAAAATTTTTATAATATGTAAATTTGTGAAAAATACAAAAAATATTGAGGGCCCCTTGAATATATGAAGAAATTGTTTTCTGCGAAATCGATCGAAATATACTCCAGAAATTTCGAACCTCCAATTTCATTCCATTCTGGAAATTTAAAGAGATATCTTTAGAAAAACTAAAAATTCCACAACATTCTTTAACTATTTAAAAATGCAGAAAGAAAATACGTTCAGAAAAATGTGCGAAACGTTAGAGATCTTTCAAATTCCAGAAGCAATATATAAAAATAATGAACGATTCTTGAAATCATAGAAAAACTGCAGAAACACAAAAAGTACTTGAATAAGTAAAAATCAATCGAGACACTGCTTTGTGTAAAACCCTGTAAAACACGTAATGTTTCATTATATTCCAATTCTAGAGTTCGAAATCCTTGAAATGTACAGAACAATTATTATCATAAAAATACTAAAATTATGTTAAAATACTTGGAAATTCTGCAATATTTTATCATACTGAAAAATACGAATGGTTTCAAAAATACTGAACAATTCTTCAAATCGTAGAAAAATGAAAAAAGTTTAAAAAAAATCAAATGAAATAGAAATCTCCTTCGAAATTTTTTGCTGATAAATCCTCTCAAATGCCAATAATTCAATAAACTTTTAATTCTAGAGCATGAAATTCTTGAATTCTATGTATTATCAATGTACAGAAAAATAGTAGAAATTTATAAAAATTCTAGAAAATCCTGCTACATTTTATACATACTGAATAGTGCAAAAAGATTTAAAAATTCTGGAAATCTGGGTAGGTATTTAGATTCTTTCAAAAATCTATTAAATTTGCAAATGTTTTCTTGTGGCGTACATTGAATCGAATGTCATATTCAGAAATTTCGTAAACTTGAAAAAAATATAAAAATTTGAGCAAACTGATTGATTTTTTTCTCAGGGTGAAAAATTCCAGATAAACATTTTTTATTATATCTGAAAGAAACAATTTCCATAGCACAAAATCACAATACGTTGATTAGTTTTTCGATTTTTGTTATTTACATTTAATTTCTTTCAAAAAGTAACGCTAAAGTAATGGAACGTTACTTTTTTTAAGTGGCAACGGTAACGAGTCACTATTTCTTTTAAAGTAACGATAACGTAACGAATTACTTTTTTTTAGCTTTGTAACGGTAACGTAACGCGTTACATTTTTTCAAGTAACTTTCCAAACCCTGCTAAAAAGGCTAGTTCCATTTTATTAGTAAATTATTTAGAGAATGGCTCAATTAGCATGTAAATTGAGGGTGAAGGCATGTAACATGGGGCTTTCAGCACACTATTCATAACATCGCGTTCTTATTTTAAAACAAAAAATGATTGATTTGGATACGCTGACATGAAATCCCAAGGTGAAATCACATGAATCGAAATCCGACAGTTTCTATTGGAAATTATGAGTGAAATACCCCCGAGCCAATCAGCGAAAAATTCAGGAGTATTCCCTAATATATGCTTGACGTTTTTAAGGAAGTTCCACTTAAAAAATGACAGTAATTTTTTGTACTCAGCGACCCAAAATTAGTCTTGAAAACACTTTTTTCACAATAAGGCACATTTTTCATGTACACTTGCAATATCCGCTATTTCAGATGTAGAGAATAAGAAAGAAAATGTCAACACTTCAGCATGAAAAATATATGTTTATGAATAAGATTTCTGGACACGCAAAAGTGCGTGTAAGTGTACATGTAAGCGCACATTAACGTACAAGTTATACCGATGGCGGTATGAGGGTGGCTGACTTGTGTGTTGGTTGGTTGAATGCGGTTTAATATTAATGGGAACTGATGATAAGCAGCGCAAACAAGCGTCGAATCTCTCGGGAGAGATCTGCCTTCTGTTACCCGCGTGCAGTAGAGCGATATACAACGTACACATATACAAGCGCGCACTTCATCGCGGCTCTACTTTTGTTTATTCATTTTATTCGCTCATTTGGAATGTTCTACCAACACAATTTGACAGCATAAAGCGCACACACAGATCACTGTTTTATAAAGCGTTCTTAATGAGTCGGTTACATTAGGGGGAAAACATATTTTCATTATTGATCGCAGTGCTTCTATTACTCCAAAATATGACACTCGGTTGGCATGACTGGAACGTCAATAAATATTTGACTTTTGAAGTCAAGTTTTACTGGTCGTAATTCATAGAGATGATTCGGAAGTTTATTTTATATTTTGAGTTGTATTTTGAATAGAGGAAAATAAATTTGGAAGAAAAATGTAGTTTAAATATTTCATTCAAGTAGTATAGATGATGAATAAATTCCTCGTTCATTTAAATTCTCCAGTTTTGTAAGATCTAACTGAATTTCAATTGGGATAGGCATTCAAAATATCAGAAAAATATGTTTTCTCTGTTGGATGAATAATTTTGTGATTGCAGCAATTTTACATTTTTTATAACAGCAAAGGATATTTTCAGTTCACACAAGGGGATTTTTTAGTGATGACGGTGTCATAACTAAAATATCTCAGTTGCAACCTTCCCCACCTTGCAATGAAAAAAAATGATATGAATTTTTCAGTGGTAGCTAATGACACAAACAAAATTTTCAGTCAGAGCAAACGAGAATTTCCCTAACTTCAATTTTTTTGCATTCCAGATGAAAAATGCACTATAAACGATGGAATCGATTTTTTTCTGTGTAAAATTCAACTGTATTCATAAGAAAATCAATTTTGGAGCTATTGAGAAACTGATGGAAAGTCAATTATATCCGAAAATCTATGGATTTGTATATGCTAAAATTAAATGAATTTTTACACTAAACTTCCAGAATTTGAAAACGTTTTGTTTCTCAATACAAAAATCCAGTTTGATATCCAGTTGAGAAAACAGTAAGGTTTCAAATCATAAATTCAGTTGAATGTTCTATTCGAAATCTATTTGGGTTTCTAGTATTGCAGCATAATTTAAAAGGATTATTAAAAATTGAAATAATCGTTGCTTCCAAATGGCAATAGTATATTATAGACAGTTACATTATTAACGATTACAACCCTCGGCTTCGTCTCGAGTTGCAAGTTGTCGTTTAGTCAAAAAAGGCAATTTCCATAACTGACAATACAATATTTTATTAATAGTTTGCTAATAATTCACGTCCAAATTTCCGATTATTAGCGAATTTTCAATAATACCTTTTTTCTCTCTGGATAGTTTTGACATCATATCATATGGATTTTTTAAGTAAAAGTCCACTTTTATCTCATACCGGAAATCAAATTGAACAACTAATCAAAAATGTAGCTGAATTTTTGAGCATGATACCTTTTGATTTTTTAAGAATGAATACAGTCAAATTTCTAGCTGAAAAATCTAGTTAAATTTTGCAATAGAAATTTATTGATATTTTCTCAATAGAAATCTTGTTAGTTCTGTATTGTAAATAAATTGGGTTTTCGATCAAAATCTTATATGAAGATCCTGAACCTAATTATTCTCAAATTCTCAATTGAAAATCCTGTTGAATTTTCTCAAAGAATCCTTTTTTTTCTTATAATATCAAGTTAGGTATCGAACTAATAATTCGGTCGGATATTAATCCTAGTAATTTTAATCATTTTAAAAACCTTACAAAAAAATGAAATTTTTTATAAGAATTCAATTTCTCACAAGATGACATAAAAACCTTATAAGGAATTGAAATTTCTTATGAAGAATTTGATCGAAAAAATTTTATTACGTTTTTTTCTTAAAAAATTTTATGAAATACATTCTAATAAAAAATTTTACTTATAAGATTTTTATAAGGTCGCCTTACAAAAAATTGAATTCTTAAAAAGTTTTTATAAGGTGCACCTTAAAAAAAAAAAAATTCTTATAAACGATTTCATTTTCTTATAAGGTTTTTATGAGGATCAAAATTACTAGGGAGAGCACAATTTTGTTTATTGAATAAACAATGATTTCGCAACTTTGTAGATTTTCAATATGATCGTTGGGATTGCTATCGAGATGACGTAAATAAAAAGTTGGGGTCATTTAATTCACATTTGCAAGAGAAATCGCGAGTTGATTATAAAAAATCATTGAATTTCGCACAGCACGAGAATCTCACTTATTCCTATTTATTGAAAAAAAGCAAATTTGCAGAAAAATCTTGTTTGATGTTAATATTCCGATCGCCGAAATGTACTAGAAACTAGCGAATCTTTGGAAATTCGGAACACTCAAGTAATCCACTGAAAATGGAGTTACACAACATTTTTCGATTTCTTGAGTATGAACCCAGTTAAATTTAGGTGCTCCACAATACAATTTCGTTACCATTTTCTGAATAGAAATCTAGTTAGTTGATCTTCCATGAATTGTGATTAAAATCATACTATCAATATGTTATTTAACATATGACAAACAAAGACACTCGCAACTGATCACGAAAAGTATTCATGACTAGCATATTCTCAACTAAAAAGTAGAAAAGTAATAACGTTCGTTCTTCGAAGTAACGCACGTCGATACACATGCGAAATTATTTGTTTGACAGTCAGCCTGACTGAGGGATCAAGGATCAAGCCAAAAACATGAACAATGGGCTTTAAGGAGCACTTAAAGAATTATCCGACTTATGGAAGGGGAAGGCTCCTCAACAGCAAATGCTTTTGTTCCCAGGCCAACACCTAGTTTCTACTTAATGTGTTTCGCGTATACGTATATCTCTTTTCGCTAACTCGATGCTAACAAGTGCGTAACAGTGAAAGACCGATCAATGTGGTACAGAAAGAGTATGATAATTGTTCTTTTTTTTCTAATGTTTACTAAAAACAACAATATCCAATTTAAGAATTTGGGAGGTGCAAGTTTCATCAAACGAAGATTGTGACTAAGATAGTTTTTGAGAAATAGAAGGGTTTTTTTCGTGCTCTACTTTTCAATGAGTGTACAGGGTGACAAGAAATAAATGTAGACAAAGTTCTCTCTGCAATTATATGAATGTAAAATTTTTCAGCGACTGCTCTTATTTTGCGATTGTTGTATGTGTACTGGAGTACAAAATGGTATATTTCATATCAAGAGGGAGAGCAGCGTCTTTTCGTGCGCGACGGCAACATTCTCGGAACGAGGGAATGTTGCCGTCGCGCGTAGAAAGGCTCTCCCTCGTGATATGAACTATACTTTTCATTGTAGCGCGGAAAATGATACGCGTGTTTTGCTGCGTCACGGATTGAGCGTAGGTGCCCCTTTTCGAGTCAATGGAATAAATGGTGACCTGAGGAATAATTGGTGACCTGGTACCTTTTTTTTCATGGGTCCTTTCACTTCCGTTCACCGCTCGAAAAGGGGCATCTTACGCTTAATCCGTGGCCAGCTAAACACGATCATTTTGTGCGTGCACAATGAAAAAATTATTATTGTCTGTTTCAGCTCTCGGTAAATGCTTTGTTTAACGATGTCAAGTAATGCTAGCTTTTAACTACTGTCAACAGTAAATTTTTTTCATTAAAAAATGTTGTATACACTTATTTTGTGTCACGCTGTAGAATTATGGAATTTGTCTTAATTGCTGACCATAAAATTGCGACTCCGTTTTTGAGAACAATAGGATCAAGGGATAATTTCGTAATGATTAGAACATGAATATTTTTAAAATCAGGTTTCCAGAGATTTTCAAGACACTTACTATAAGTGTAAAATGTTCATCTCACAGCATAAACACAATCTTATCGTAATTTGAAATAATTAAAACACATGTAGCGCGAAACTCTGGTATGAAAATAACGCATACTTAAATACGCGTGCTTCAGTTAAATGCAATAATGTAGCTTAAAGTGAAGCGAAAGTTCAGAAACTACACGCCAAAACTTTCGCGTCAAATTAAGTATTAAGTAACGTAAGTTCATCATGATTCCAGAATTACTGCTGTAAGAAGAGCAGCAAAATAGTTAGTATCACAGTAGATTATGGCCTTTCCGGAGTGTACGTCTTACGTGTTTCGTAATTAAGGTAATACGAAACTGATGGTTATAAGGGGTTTTATACCTTTTTCTGCGGACAAATTGAGGATGGTTTGGATTATCTTTTATGGTATGCAGCAATAATTTTATCACATCAAAGTTGTAGTTTCTTAATAGTGCATTGTGCAATTAAAGAAAAACAAGCACGAGTTCATAAAAAATATCCACAATTAGCGAAATTACGGCCTTTTCCCCAGAACAATTTTTTTTTAATGGAGGCTCGTAGTGACGACGATCGAAAAGTTTTCATTACTCGTCTAGGAATACATCTAGTAGTTCTTTAACGATCCCTTTTTATGCAAAAATGTTTGTTTTACAGATAACAAGTCTTAGATGAAATTTTCGGAACTCAAAAATCGAGTTTTTCGGAAAAATGTTCCTGGATTGAAGAAAAACAAATCGTTCAAGAACTAGGCATAATTCTAGATCCTAGACTAAAGAAGTTTTTTAGATTTTACAATTTTCGTTGACTTATTACTGGACTTGCATCATGGTCATCGTACACCTCTTCAAAAAAAAACATTATTTCGGAGAAAGAGCCATTTATACCAATTGAAAAAGTTTCCGACGGTCGACTCTAAAATTCTGACACAGTGTTATTATTAATAACAAAAATAAGGGTATAAATATTATGTATATTAAATAGGTTGATTTTCTAATAATTTAAAATTGCTTAAAAAATTTTCGCGTGGAAAAAATTTAACAATGAAATTTTTGATCATTCAAACGTGCACTCCTAAGTGGGCCTCATGACACATTGTCTTATTCAAGTGGATTAGTATATTATTTCAAAAGTTTGCAATTTACGAAGAATTTTTGGAAAAGGACGTCGACAATTGAAAAAATTGATACTATCTCAAAAAATATTCATACGATAAAAAAGAATCATTACGTGTTCGAATGTTGAAATGTGATTGTTTTCATAGATTTTGCAGGAAAATGTATTTAAATTTATTGATAAGAGATAATTAAATGATTGTAAAAATCACTTAATAAAATCAGATAAAGCTTCTAAACAGTTATCCTCTAAAGAGGGCTTTATTATAAAGAGAAAAATTTTTTTATTTTGTTTACTATTTCCGATATAAATAATTACTTCGAAAGAGCCTTGATTGATCCATATTTTTGAAAAAAAAAAAGATACGCATTAATTTTTTTTGCTTTAGAACAAGTGAAAAAATAAGTTTCAAGACAATCGAAAACTTTGATTATAATCTGAGGTGGAATGACCCATACGAAGTAAATTGTCAATTATTTTAAAATAAAAGATTTTTCGCAAAATGCTAGCAAACTAAAAAAAATAAGCTGGCTCAAAAAAAAAAGATTTACAGCAACGTTACTTATTCATAACCTTGAGACAGGTTGAAATTAAATGAACTACAAATTTACAAATTTCAGATAAGTCTCTGTCATCATTCTAAGTCAGATTTGATTCAAAAAGATTTGTACGATAAAAATGCATTACACTTGCTTGCTATGGCTCTTGAAACTATTTTCAAGAATTCCAGAATTTGGAGATTTGGAAGAATACTTTTTTATTCAAAAGTATAAAATTAGATAAAATTTGTAATACGTTTGTTTGCAACGTCCCCAGTACGCAAGCAAATCAGTGAACGGATCGAATAACCGGTCGAGACGCGTGACCCCTCGCAGCAGTAGGAAGAATGGTTAGAGAAACTGCATAAAAGCGCAAGGATTAGATTCGGATCGCTCCGCGGGTCGAATTATTCATCTTTTTTAACTAGCTGTTATTCTGCTTTTAGTTAATTTTTACTTCAAAATGCTCGTAATACTTCAGTGCTTCCGTAAAGTTTAGTTGCGTTTCGAGATATTTGTTTATTTGAAAGTAGAGGTAATTTGGAACTAGAAAATCATACTTTTAATTGTTCTGTTTGTAGGAAAATAATTAGACTGATATTATATCATGAAAAATAAGAAAATCTGGAAAAGTTTGTTGCTAACTTGCAAAAACTGAACAAAAGCTAAGCCCAGTTTCGAGCAATAATACAAAATAGGTAATATTGCGCTTGTAAAATAAATATAGTTGCGAGCTCGCGGTTTCGAAATTTTTATGGCAAAAAACAAATCGTTAATTTTTAACCAAAAAAATATCTAGGTGAAAAAAGGATTTCCATGGTGAAATGAATCAAGTTCGATGGGCCGCTTCCTAGTCACGATTTGTTTATTCATTTTTTAACATTCAAAAAATATGTATCGTCCTCGTTAACATTTATAATGTTTTTTCTCGGAGTAACCTAAGTAAAAATAATTTTTTCGACTAGACGTTCGCTGATTTCGAAAAAGGTCTACTTTTTTTTGCGATTTAACGGAGGTGCATTTGAATAAATTATTATAAAAGTTTGCCCTTGTAAACTAAAAAATGACATCAATTTTTTAACATCTGCCGAAATTCCGACACTTATTCCTAAAAGTGTCCGAATTTTCAAGAAAATGTATTCTCTGCTGAGAAAATATTGATCAAAATTTAATGATATAAATTTGAAATAAGATAAATTTGTACTTACCAATGTTAACTTTCCTCTCTTCAGCGACTCATTTTCAATCCAGAAAAACAAGATCCACTCGGCGCTTTTCGAAACGAAAATCAAAATTCCAACTCTTCGAATCGCAAATGAAAGAACGAAAAAGTAAAGATAATTCCATCGCAAATTTCTCGTACCAAAGTAAAGTTCCACGGACACGTTACTCAACAAAGATAACTCAAAAAAACTACATAATCTTTGCAAAAAACTGATAAAAAAAATAACCGACCAAAAAAAATCACAGAAAAGAAACAAGATTCCGATCACATGCTCTCACCACATCATCATTTTATTAGCTTTATTTTAATATGTCATAATATAATAGTTTCATATCATGTCGCATTTAAGAATCGAAACGAAATTTGGAAAATAGGGCCTCAAATTATGATATTTCAATATATATTCAAAAATTGAAGCGTTCCGTGGAACCGGGTCATGAAAGCTCGTCGCTGTAAATCTACGCCTGTCTCCCCTCCATTTCTTTCTTTTTTCTTGTTTTGTTATTTTTTTTAATTTTTTCTACGAGCTCTCAGACACTTACTTGGGATGGGAATCGTTTCAATTTCGGCGTTGCGCAGCGAGAATCCTCGTCAAGATTCAACACAAGTCCAATGTATCTTTGTAGTTTTCTCTTTTTTATTATTTTTCCGTAGTTACTGCCTCAACACGTACGACAGGCAGAATTAAAACTTCTCGATTCTTCTCACCCTCCCCCTTTTCATTTCACGTATATATATTTATATTTATATATATAATATATTTTTTTTGTATTATTTCGTCTTTTTTTTCTCTAAATTCACGTACCTCATTTCTCGTCATAAGAATAAGCATTATCACCACCGTACCAATGGCAACTAATAATTAACGTAATAGTACTGTCGCTAGAAGTACACAAGTACTTGTGTCAGCCGACTGCTACATTTCTCAACAACGATTTCAGTGAATCGCTCGTGTATCCAACCAACGGCCATCGTGTGTCGTGTTTGGTTTTAGTCAATCCGTAAGATGCGAAGAGCGCCCGTTGCGCCTTCGCTAATTTGCGATTATTTCCACGGGGAACTCGGGAAAAAATGCGTTGTTTCGGTGTCTTTATCGTTTCTTTCGAGGCGAATAAATGCCGCGACGATGAAAATCGAAAAGAAAGGGAAAATTACATGGCGTCGCAAAACGAGTCGTGGTAGGGATACGAATCGGTACCGAAATCAACGATTCCAGAAATTCGAAATAGCGTCTGAATCTATACAGCAATCGAATGAAATACTAAGAATTCATAAGAAAACTGGAAAATTTTAGGAAAATTACAGAATTTTATGAAGAACTCAGAAATACTGAAAATACTTGTAGTCCATCAAGTATACTGAAAACCTACGCAGCCAATTTTTTAAGTGTTCATAATTATACTAAAAAAACCATAAAACTTGGGGTTTTCGAGCATTGGATTTCATGGATCTATAGTAATCTATTGTATGGGAAAATCCTCGAATCGTATAAATACTAAAAATTATTTTAAAATAAATTGATACTAATTATTAAATTCATTCATAAAAAATAACTATTAATATATTATTGCTCATAAATTATTACGTTTCTCATTTAATTCATTAATTAATAAATAATATTTTTATTGATTATCGACAATTATTTTAAAATATATTTACTTTAGATTGTTGGTAAGGACTTTTGCTTTTTACAGCTCAGAGATGAAAATTGTTTTGCCCACAATCTTATCTTTCCAGCATTTTTTTTCTTTACTATTATTTTTGAAAAGTCTGTATTAAAACCTAAATATATTAATTTAGAAATTGCAATCATTTCTTTTGAACTTTAAGATGACTCGGAACCTACTGCAGCGCGAGAAAGAAGCTCATAATAGAAACTAGTTTAAAAGAAGAAGACGATAAGAGAAAGTCTTCCGTGTCGTCTTAACTTATCTACTATTAAATTTGCGACATTTGTAAGAACAAGAATTCCAAGATTTCACAATATTTTCGCGAATTTCGAAACATCTGAATATATGATTCAATAAGGGTATGGATTTCTGAAAAATCTATAAAAATACTTCAAATTATAGAGAATCTGATTTTGGAAGTTTTTGTAGGTATCCATAAAAAAAAACCTGAAATCTATAAGAATACTAGAAAATACTATGAAATTTCATGGAAAAAAAAAATACGTAAGTTGCAACCAAATTTTTTAATGGGGAGAGTTTTAACGTCATAAGAGCTAATGAATGCATAAATGCAAAATATATTTATTTGAATGTATAAATAAACTATGTTTCAAGAATTATTAAACCTTCAAAAATAAATTTCGACGCTTAAGTATTTATCTAATGAAATTAATTACTTTTCATATAAAAATTAACAACCTCTAATTTCCAACAGTTTTGGATATTTGCATTTTCACTGATTATGCCAGTTCTAGAGTTAGCTTGCATTATTTTGGATTTTTATGTAAATTTCTAGAATATTGTGCTGTTGGATACATTTTTTATAATATTAGTATTTTCATTGATTTGATTTTGAGTAATTGTTTTGACAAAAATTTTTCAGCCATTATAGAATTCGAATTATTTTCTGGTATTTTTATAGATTTCTATACACATTTCCGAGAATCAAAATCCGGAATATTGAAAATTTTTTAGATAATCAGTATTCCATGTGATTTTTTTATAAAAAAAATAGCTTTAGATTTCTTTTATTTTATGGTTGACTGATACTGTTAGTATTTTTAATATTTTTGTCAGTATTAAACTATGGATTTTAATGAACTTAATTATATATAATAATTATGTAATACCATACAGTTAACTTGAATTCGATGCATTAGGATTCAAAGATTCATTATTATTAATTTAATACGTTTTTGAGAAAATTGTATCTACATAGATCTTGAGTATTTATACAGTTTCTGTATTTTCAGTTATTTTTATAATTTTTTATTATTCATCATACTTTGTAGGAATTTTCAGGATTTTCATATAGATTACTAGAAATTTGTGCTCTAGGATTTAAAGTTTCATAAATTTTCAGTATTTCTTCAGATTTTGTACAAAAACATGACCTTCATAGATATCTAGTACTGTTTTGATTCTGCGTATTACTCAGTATACAAACAATTTCAATGAACTCGAATTGTTCTCATGGATTAGCCTATTGATTTTATGAATTTGATGCTTGAGAATTCAAAAAGATATAAATTTTTTGTAATTCAACATGGAAAATTATACCCTCTCGGATTTTTAGAGTACATTTCTATTATTTTTTTAGTATTTATGATATTTTTTTCAAGTCTTGTATTTTTAGGGACATCTATATGTAGAGACTTCCAGAATTCGAAGTATTGCTACAGATTATTCAAAAAACCATATGTTTATAGTTCTCAAAACCTCATAAATTTCTAATTCTTTTAGCATTTCCCGTATCATTTCAGCATGTGTACAATTTGAGAATTTTTCATACTATAATAGATTTCTATACAATTTTGTAGATGTCTATGCTAAAGAATATAAAATTTGAAAGATTTTTTCATACTGTCATAAATATTTTACTACAAAAATGTCTGCATATGATTTCAGTTTTCGATAGACTGCTAGTATTCCAAGTATTTTAAAGTTTTTCCAAAATTCTGTTTTTCTTATAAAAACGCCAAGTATTTTTTTAAATTTCCAGTACTCCATTCCATTGCTCCATACATTTCTCCACCAGACTCTCTCCTCGCTCTAAGAAATTTTAACCACCCCACTAACAAGCTTCGAACACAATTTCAAATTTACGAACCGATCCAAACCCCCTTTATGGTTCAATTCAAGTGAACGTAACGGGGGGGGGGGGGGGGGCGTCACTTTTCATGTTCTCCACCGCGTCGAAGGGAAATGCCTGGGATGGAACATCGCGAACACGTGGAACTCGCCAGAAAGAAGAGAGTATTTACAGAAAACATGAAATATCCGTGTCTAATCAATAATTATATTATTCTTACGTGAATCAGAATTCATAATATATAATAATATAATTATAATAATATAATAATAATAGGAATTATAAGTAAAATAATCGTAATAATTGTAGTAATAAACGTTGCGTGCGTCGTCACGACATAAATAAATCCAAAGAAGAAGAAAAAAATTTAAACCAAGGAAATAACCAGTGTTTGCGATTTCGTATTTCGCATCCCATTCCTTTTAGCAGCATGCAGACAGATCGAGAACGATCGCGAACAATCGGTCGTTGCCATTTCGGAGCGTGCGAGTGTAATCGAAGGCCAAGAAAGCGCTGTTTGTACAAAGAAACGTTACATCAAAACCCATCATCAATATTCTTTTCACTCGTAACTCAATGGCGTTTCTTGGCTTGCATCGATCACTCGCGTAACATTTCCCAATTATATCATGAACCGTAATAGTTGTATCGTAGTATTAGGGGTTATAGTAATGAATTGCAGTAAGAATTTACCACCTTATCGCCTAGTATGACAAGTAATAATGCGTCCTGTAAGTGTACGAGATTGTGGGCGTTTCGATGAATGAACAATATCGTTAATTAATGTAATTTCCTTTTTTTGCTCTCTTTCTTTTCTAAAAACGACAAATGTCCCCGATCGGTTTTTTTTTGTTTTCGTCATCTACGGCTACTTATTTTTTTTTCCTTTTTCATTTCTTTCTTTTTCAAATTTAGGTCCATCTAGTCCCATCCAAGATGTCCTATGTCGTGTTTCCGTACTACATTTCTTACTGGGCCCATTTGTTCCATCCCTGAAATTACGAAGTCTCGTTATTTCGGTACTTAAAAACAATTTCTTAGTTGATAAGAAATGCGTCATCTTACGTGTTGCTGCTTATCTTGTATGTTATCGTGCATTCCCCAAGCAGGAGGGTCAAGCTTAACAGGTTCCGTCGGTGGCATTTCGTTTATGTTTGGTGCATTGTATTGCCCGGGCATCAACGTGAGTCCTGGCATCAAGGACAAGGTGCTTCCATTGGGAAATGGTTGATTTTCGAGACCCTGGAAAATTTTAAGATGTATTGTTCTCAGTTACTCACATGGAAAAGGCTGTCAACATTTCTAATTTTTAATTTCTTTCATGAAAAAAAAAAAAAAAAAAAAAAATGAATTCAACTAACCTGGAAAGGTGAATCCATCAGTTGCAGTTCAGCGTCAACGCCTGCCATACGGCCGTAAGTGGCTTGATTGGGCCTATACATCTGATTTCTGTCCATGCCCGGTGCCAAGTTCGCCCAGGAGCCAACCAATTTATCGTTATTGATCATCCAATTCATGGAATCCGTGTCAGGAACGGTTGGCATAGACGCGCTGTTGTAATTTTTCCAAGCCCTCTCGGTCCCGATGGGCCTCGGTACTTTGCGGTCCTCTACTTTCAATTGGCTCAATTCTTGGGCCACTTGACCAGGCGACGATGGGGACATCGAAGGCGAGCCTCCATTTTCGAGACTCGCCATGAGGTCCATATTGCCCACCGTTGACTGGCCAGTCATGTGGTTCGTCAAATGGTTTGTGAACCCTATTTGACCCATCAATTGATCCTGATGCGGCGGAGGTACGGTCGAGTAACTGGGGTGCGGCGGTTGGGAAGGTGGCGCTCCAAAAGGCCATCTGTGAAATACATTTGACATTGATAGTTTTCAAATATCCTAAAAGATAATCGTCTTGCAATTCGACGAGGAATCAACACTTGATGGAATCTTAATATAAGTTTCATAGCGTACGTTATCAACTTGAACGTACCTGCTTTGCTGTCCGTTCGACGAAATATTCGGATTGCCGGCCCCCCTGGATGCTTGCTGCGGCAATGGTACAGCAGACACTGCCCCAGCTCCCGGCGCAACGGCCGCTTGCTGGAACTTGATATAGTTGCCCATCATCGCAAGATTGCTCGATTGCATGGCAGAAGGCGGCGGCCCGGGCGCGCTCGAGGCGAACATGTTGGGATGTATATTACCAGGAGCAGCGTTGAACATGTTCACTTGGGACTTGCTGGTCAGGTGCATGGAACTCGCGAAATCGGGAGCACGCGGGTTCAGCCTCGACATGCTGACGGTGGTATTTACAGAACCCACCGAGGGCGACGATATAGCTTGCGAAAAGTTTTGCTGCGGCGCCTGTTGCTGCTGCATATGGGGATGGTAATTTATGAGCGCGTGCGCGACTCCGGCCGATTGCTGTTGCTGGCCATCGTTCGGCGCGATCTTCAGCAAACTCGAGTTTATGCTCTGACTGTCGTAGCTCGTTCCGGTCACGACGTTGATGCCCACGTTACTCATGTTCGTGCCACTTGCCCCGTTGTTCGGTACGTTGGCGTTGGGGTTGTTGCTGGCATTGCTGGTAGCGATGCCACAGCTACTGCTGTTGGTGCTGCTATTGCTACTTTGGCCACTGTTGGTAACCGTGTTATTGGGACTTTTGAACATGCTCACGTCTAGATTCGGCGCACAGGGAGGCATAGCGTGAGCGCTTCGCGTGCCAATGTCGCTTTGATAAACGTTCCTGCTATTGAATTGTCCCATTCCGATGCCGATGTCGAGGTTCGGTGGTTGGGATTGCTGCTGTGGCTGCTGTTGCGACATGATGGGACGCGCCACGGCCAGACAACCGGGCGGTTTGGAGATGGGATGATCGCCGTAGTTCATGGAAGATTGTATATGGGGCGGCTGTAGCGTGTTATGCATCCCCGATGGGGACATGCCCGGGTTGTTGTTGGGCGGGCAATTTTTATTGGACACAGGCGAGCACATGGCCGTGCCTCGATAACCGGGAGCCTTCGAAGCATCCACCTGTTGGACGAACAATATATAAATGAGCAAGTTTCAAAAAAGAATTCATTGTATATTGAAAAAAAAACTCAACCAACCTGAGGTGGTGCGCTATCGATGAACTTGCTAGGCGCCACGGTAGCCGAATTCACTGAAACCCCACCACCGGCGACGGTCGCGAAATTCATGCCCTTCTGCGATTCGTTCTCTCGACTACCCCACATCGAGTGCTGCGAGACTTTGGCGAAGTTGTCATTGAACAACGAGTACTCTAAGGGAGTATTACTCGTCTGACGTTGTTCCTGCATTGTTGGGGTAGTTGAGTCCGACGTGTTCCGCAGCTGTTGCGGCTGAGGCTGTTGTTGCTGATGTTGGTGAGCCTGTTGCTGCTGCTGATGATGCTGCTGCTGTTGTTGTTGCTGATGCTGCTGTTGTTGTTGTTGTTGCTGCTGCTGTTGTTGTTGTTGTTGTTGTTGTTGTTGTTGTTGTTGTTGATGATGGTGGTGGTGATGATGATGCTGGCTTGAATGTTGCTTCATCGTCTGGGCAGGGATTACAGGCGGCGACGGGGTGACTCGCATGGACGGTGTCGAAGTCATTAGGTTGTTGCCACCGTCCGAAGTGGACGCGATGACGGGCGAAAGTCCGCTCGCGCTGGACGAGTAACATGACTTGGGCGCGGAATAATTTGCTCCGGACATCATGGGCATGGGAGCGCTTATCGTTGGCAATGCTCGGCAGTGCTTTGGCGAAGTAGCATTGACTAAGCTTTGTTGCTGCGAAGAAGACACTTGAAGCGGACCCGACTGCATGCCTGTAGTAGACATCGTCATCGTGGGAGCCGCGGCTTGGGGCTTGGCCTTGTAACCCATGTTGTGAGTCGACTGTACCACGGTCGTCGTGGCACCGTGGCTCGAAGAGGCAGTGATTTCGGATAGCTTGGCAGCAAAAGTCTGGGATGTGTTACTCGTCACGACCTTGGTTGCGCGGCCTGCTGTCATTATCGCGTTTGTGTATGACATGGTGGTTTTCGTGCTCGATGATGACACTTGGGCAGCTCCTACTCCCTGGGCTCGTTTTTCAGCTGGAATTCAGATTGAGGAATGTTCATGTAAAAAAGAGGTTCATCATCAGAAAAAAAGATACGAGTTTGGAAGAAATGCGTGACATATTTTGCTGCAATGATAATGAAACGCGTTTTATTATTCGACGTTATTTATACATCACTCTCATCAAGTTTTGAGAACCATCTGTAGTTTTTCTATGTCATACTATTTATATCCCATTTTTTTCTAGAAAGTAACGTGAAAGTAACGGTAACTCAACGCCTTACACTTCTTTGAGCAACTTTCCAAACCCTGTATAAAAATCGTTCAAGAATCGAGTGCTATGATTTCAAATAACTTCTATTCCAAACATTGATTCAAGAAAACATGAACGTGTGATAAGAAAATCACTTTTTATTAAAAAAACGTCCCCAAATTTTTATATATCAACATACCAGCAGCAACGAGTCTTGGGGCAGTAGCTCGTGGCAAAGACGCCGGAAAAGTGCCTGGAACCTTGATGGCAGAGGACGACGAAGACGGGCGTATAGAAATAAGTTGACTTATGGATGTGACTGTTCCCGCGGTGTATGCCGACTTGTTGGCTTGCGTACTGGAAGCACTTGACACCAGACAAGGTGCCTTTGTGGAACCAGGCTTGGCCTTGGTTGACTGTACAAATATCCCAAATTCACATTATCGATTGTATACCGTGGGTGTCTCTTGAAACTGGACACTAGATTTGGCGTTACAATGGGTTGGTACACCTGGATCTAGTGGATACCTGTTGATACCTGTGTACCAACCCATTTTAACGCTGAAGCTCTTGTCCAGTCTCAAGGGACACACTCGGTATTTGTTGCCTCATTCATGTACGTCATGGTATAATCGTGCAAAAAAATCAACTGACAAATCTTACATGCATCATTTTTACTCAACACTTAAATTTCCGTGATTTCAAATCTTTGAAATTATTCAACTGTGACATTTAAATTGAAGAATTTCCTTACAAGAAGATATTTTCTCAAGATTTCAAAGGTTGGATGGATAATTTTTATTTCTCAAGTCATAAAGAAGTTGTCTGACAATTACAGGTTTAATAGAAATTTCATTTTCCCTAAAAATGAATCATATAAAGACAAAATTATATTGATTTTGTCCAGGGACCCAGGAAGAAAAAATTTTTGGAAGGAATTTATTAGACACAGAAATTTCATTACATAATTTCAAGGTTTTTAATCTTTGACGATCCGATTTCGAAAGCACAATTTTTCAGAATCTTTGAATTTTAGAGTTATCAAACATCTAAAGTTGAACGTTGCATATTTTTCATTTGTGTAATTTTTCATTCACATATTTTCATCGTGGTGTTCAATTTTTATGATTTTCAGGTCACTGATTTCTGTTATCATTATTTATGAGTTAGTGAAAGGAATTTTAAACTTAGTTTAACTTTCTGGATTTCAATTCTTATGTTCTAATCTAATCTAATCTAATCTAATCTATTCTAATCTAATCTAATACTGTAAGTTTTAGAGTATGGAAAAATTCATTTTTATCATTTTTGAATTTCAACATCACGTGCTTTTTTTTAGCTATATCAAGTTTCTAAAAATTTTATAACCATCCATAGTTTATATTGTCATGCGATCACTTAGAAATATCAATATTTTAATTTACAATAGCAATTCCGAAAATTTCTATGAAACATTGAATATAAATATAAATTCAGAGACTGTAGAAAATTGAAAAATTGTGCTCTAGAAACCAAATCGTCCAAAATCGAAAAACTTCAAACCCCCAAAGGCAAAATAATAATTATCCATAAAAATATTCTACTACATAATAAAAACCTGATAAAATATGGTGATAAGAATTTTCGACCTTGTCAACTTTTCAAGATTTAAAATAAAACTTTTCAAATAGCAATTTTTTATTTCTCTCATCTTGTAATTTAACTTGTAATGCATTTAAATTTTATAGAAATTGAGTCTGCACGTTCCTATGCCTAATACATAGAAAATAATAAAAAATTTACAACAATAATACAGTAAAAAATAGTAATGATACAACTCATAAAAATATATAACTCACAGATGCGATAGGTACTGTTTTATCCCATGAAGACGAAACAATGGTGAGTTTCGTTTTAGGAAGCATCTGCGTGATGTCTACATCTGGATCTTTGATTAGGGCTGTTATCAAGTTGTGAGCTTGTTTCGTCGCATCCGATGATCCCCTGAAAAAAATTTGTAAAATATTTTTTAAAAAATTCATACCAGAATGTATATAGTATATTATGTCTTCCATATAACATAATTCAATATTTGAGATTGCTATAAAATATATACACTGTCGAAAAAATTTGAAATTTCAAACATCTGTTTCATCATCTGTTTAATCATCTGTTAAAGACATTCTCTTAAAATCGTGTTTGAAATTTCATGCACACTTATATGAAACAGATTTCAAAGAAATTCATATCAAATTTATTATTTTAAAATTAGATTTATAAATGTCAATATTTTTTATTATTAATAATTTTATTTTTATACACTACATGTTTAAATATTTTAAAATATCTTGTGCATATTATTACACATACAATATTTTTTGTTATACAATCTATATATCCCCTTTATAAATTTTGTGTTTATTATCAATATTTTTAAATATCTTTTGCATATTATAAAATATACAATATGATTTTTGTTATACAACTTATATTCCATTCAATATACATTTTTTTTTCAATCAAATAGCTGTTGATAAATTAGGAAAATCTGCTCCAAAAAAATTAATTATATCGAAATCCACTTGAATTTAAAAAAGTTTTAATACACATTTTCAATGAGAAATCATTTAAAGGTAAAAAAATTTTAATGTCTGCTCTATATTAAATAAACACTTCAATTTCAGAGAAGGTTCAAAATTTTCATAGACAGTATCTATTTCTTGCATAGTTGCGTCCATAACTTTAATATAAAATTTAATAGACAGTATGGGAAATCTGCTTCAAAGACCGTCTCTTAAATTTAATAGAGAAATTTCTGAGAGTGTACCAATACATGTGTTACAAGTTTTCAAGTTTATAACTAAACAATTAATATTCCATTGATCATACCATACATTTTTCTAAAATAAAATAACAAAATATATCCTTATTTTGTTGACGATTCATTCACCAAAAAAAAAATATACCAATTCATTAGAAAAAATTTCTCGTACATTATATGTTCATAGGCTCTGAAATATATTAATTATTCTAATGTCATTAATGTGAATGAATAATTTTATTAATATGTTTTGTATTGGCATTTTTTATATAATAAATATGCGACTTACATTCACAATAAAAAAAAAAAAAACTTACTTGATGGTGATGATTCTCTCGCACTGACTCTTGCTCTGTTTCTCGACTTCGATGTGAGCTCCGGTTGCACTTCGTATGGCATTGATGTTACTGCCTCCTCTACCAATAACCCTACTAATCGCATTCGGAGGTACGGCAACTTTTTTCGAACGATAAGGAGAATTTTGGAAGCGCCCGGAGTCATCTGACTGGCCCCTATTCGAACGAAATGAACAAGGTCTACAAATACGAAATTCTAAATTCAAAACAATGTCTCCAATTCGCAAAAAAATAAAAGCACTCGAGGATCAATTTTCTGAAAAAAAAAGTACATGTATACTATTCACCAGCATTGACGTCATTCAAAAATATTAAAAAAAAAAAAAAAAGAAATTCATTACCACCAAATTTTGAAGAAGTAATTTTTGCAAACTCTGACAATTAGAAAAATCGTGTTCGAAGCGTATATTATCGTTGAAAAAACTTACTTTCGAACAACTTCTTTCCATCCTTCCTCGCGTTTGCCTGCTTGCTTGGGACTAGTAGAATTAGATGTTTTCATAGAGGCACTTAGGGCATCTACATCGTATTGATTGTGATAGAGTTTCTTTCCTTTCACAGGCATGTAGGTTTCATTGCCAGTTGCTTCGAAATCTTCCCTATCGGCAGGATGCCGCGATGATTCGAACACCAACTGGTTCTTAATTTTCCTCTCATTCGTCCCGGATGCGTTTGAACTAGCGTTGTTTCTCGCGTTTGCATTGGGTACAGCGTTCATGCTCCCAGACGCGTTGTTGTTTCCCAATCGCCTAGAAATTACATTCATGACGATGAGTTGGGTTCGGTTTAACAGATGAAAGTATTTCAATCAAGTGAAACATCTTATGAAATATATGCTATATAGTAATTATATTAAATTGTATTAATTGTATTAATTCAATATTTATCATATTACTAGCTGTCACCTGCGGGCTTTGCTTATACACGATTTGGTCAGGTTAGGCTAATCATTTGATAATTTTTTTTCTATAATAATCTTTCAGAATTATTTTCATTATTACTGTAATCATTATCATTAATACGATGAATGCTATTATTTTTAATTTGACTGAATCAGTGGCTCCACCTGCTTGTCATGAGGTAGAATTTTATGAAAAAACAATACAAACTTTTACTTTGGACTTCATACGAAATAAAACCGTGATGTTGCAATCAGTAGAACGACTATCATCGTTTTTTTTTGCAACCAAATCAAAAGGGATTTTTCAAAAATTCGAGTTAGCAATGAAGAGCTATTACTAAATTAATTATAATTAATTACAAAAAATTGTATCATCACATGAATTGCGTATTTTTATGTGAAATCGAAGTCATATGGAAGAGAATAAAAATTATGATTTCATTTTTCCATGAATTTACAATAGTAGAATATATTGATTATGGAATGACTTCTCAAATAAATAGATTGAAAATGTTTTCTAATACAGATTTTTTTCGAGTTGCCAAAAGAATCGATGACTATGGTAGATTGTCAAAAGTAGTACCAGCGAATAAACAATATTGGCTAAAACATGTTGTATTTATTTAAAAGGAAATTTTCCAATGATACTTTTACAATAAACGTAAAAAGTGACATTGATGACAGTTAATTTGTTAATTAGGATGAGTAACTCGATGATTATGATAAGTATCATGATGATAATTATATTGTGACTGTTTTGTGATGTTGTGATTCGTAACATTTTGTGATTTTGTGCCATTGTGACTTTTTGTGATAGACACCGTGCCAAAAAAATTTAAATTGGAATTTTTTTTCCTGTGTAGGTTTTTCAATTTCTATACTGAGAATGTCATGAAATATTGAATTTATTTATCCGAATTTGAAAAAAAAAATTGATAACTTTGAATTTTCGAACGGCGGGAAAAGAAATGCGGTGATTTTTTATCATTTAAAAATTTTTTTTTAATTTTAGGCGTAAAAAAAAACACTTGATAATTTCGAAAATTTTATAACTTTGGTTACTCTAATTCAAGGTTTTGATTTTCACGTTTGAAAAACAGCAAGGTGTCTATTTTGTGATATTTTGTGACTTTGTAATTTGCGACTTTTCATACCTTGGGAAGTTTTGTGATTTGTTCTGATTCTGACTTACAGTAATTTGCTACTTTTTGTTACTTGTGGCATTTGTGATTTTGTGACTCTTCACTTTTTGGAACTTTTATGCGATATTACGACAACATATATGCCATTATGACATTTCGTGATTTTTGTTATGATTAGTAATGTTTTTGTTGTTCATTTCATACTTTTATGAATTCTTGTGATTTTGTAACATTTGGTGATTTATATGTGTGTTATTTCAACAGTTTGCCGATAAAAACATGCTAATAACTATCTCACGACCATGGTCAATAGCTTTGCAAAATTTCAGAAGCATTCTTGCAGTAGTTTCAAAGATATAAAGTAACAAACATTTAGATTTTTACTTTTGTATATACATAGATTATTCTAAAAAGTCCTTAACAATTTTCAACTCATGAATTACCGCAGTCAATAAAATCTCGAGGCCATTATGAAATATGGCCCTGTCAAAGCAAGGACTGCAATGCAATGTAATTTGTAAAACAGAACAATTTCATTCTTCCAATAAAACAACACAATACTCACTTGTCAGATCCTGCAGCTTGGGACTTGGTTTGCATGATCGTGGCCTGCGAATTGTTCGAACTCGCGTTACTGAAAGTTTTCAGATTACATATTGGCGTAGGATCCCTTTCGTTGGTGGCAGGGCTATTGGATTTCTTCTTCTTCTTATCTTTCTTTCTTTCCCTAGCTTTGACATCGTTGCTGCTGCAGCTTCCTTGACTATTAGCATCGATTCCACTATCGCCCTCTTCTCGATCCGGATCTTCAGGACTCCTGTTGACAGGCGAAGGAACGTTGTCCCTGTTTTCGGCCCCATTATCCTCCTGCTCTTGATCACTGTCATCCCCCTTGTCCCCATCGTCATCCACAGATCGTTTCTCATTCTCCTCCTCCTTATCCTCAAATGTTGTTTCGTTCTTTTTATTCTCTTCGTTCAATTTCCTCTTGACTTCCTTTTTTTCGAGCTTCTTTTGCTTCTTTTTCTCCCTTTTACGAGCAGCCGCGGCCTTTTTCGATTCCTCCCGCGTTTTTTCCATGTCCAACTCTTCCAACAGATTTGTCGCATTTTTGTTGGCTTTCGCAGCTTGGGTTTCTTTGGCTGCCCTTATGATTTTCACGCATTCCTGACATTTGTCGAGGAGCTCCTTGTCACTGACCGTGGCACTGTACCTGGTCATTTCTTGGTCGCTCGGGAACTGAGTAACATGGTTCACCATCCATTTCACTACTTTTATGTGGCCTTTACGAAATGCAGCCATCAAGCAAGAAACCTACAACGATAATATTCAAAATTGAATGATTATATTTTTGTTGCTTCTTTTTCTGAATATCGAATAATAGATTTATATGAAATAAAAAAGGCTCGACTTGCCTTTCGGTTATCTTGAGAGTCAATGTCGGCACCAGCTGAGTGAAGCAAATCTACAACGCTCAGATGGCCACCATTAGCTGCGAGCCACAAAGGACTGTTTCCTTTTTTGTTTTTCACTTCAACTTGTGCTCCCCTGAAAAAAATAGAATACAATTATCCAGACTGACTCCTAGCAAAGTGTACGTTTTGTCGTGGATTAATTTTTGTATCGATAACTTTTACATGGTCAATCAATGAATTTATAATTGACGATACATTTTGAATTGAAAATATTCTAATCGTAGATTATTCAATGATTTTCACTGATGAGACCCTAGTTCGTACATTTTATTTATTGTTTCAGCTCTCCCTGAAAATATAACCAAACCACCTTAAATCAATGTTTCTTTACCTTGTTAAAAGTAGTTCCACGAATCGGCAATGGCCCTTATCGGCGGCGATCGTCAGGGCTGTATCCCGAGAAGAAGGAACAGGCGTCGCGTTGACATCCGCGCCCTTGGTCAGCAAAACCCTTCCAACTTCTACGTAACCTCCGCTCGCGGCTTCCATCAGAGGTGTTAAACCAGTCTAAACAACGTCAATCATAAGGTATAAAATATCGCTGTAAAGTTGAAAACAAGCAAAAAATTATGCACACTCACTTTTGCCCTATGTTCCACGTTGGCTTTTCGATCTAGCAAAAGACTAACAACCTCATGCCTCCCTTGAAAGCACGCAAGGGTCAGAGCTGTGTTTCTATTTGTCTCAATCTGAGCGTTGATGTCACTTCCCATGTCAAGAAGTAATTTGACAACAGCTGCAAAAGACACCAATCATTCATGTTCCCATCAAATTTTCAATCATTCGATAAGGATGGTCGACAGGTATTCATATATCGGAATATTGATATTTCTTTACGACATATCAGACTTTTTACATCGATATTTACGTTGCGACGTTAAACGATATTGCAAAGTTTTTTGTAGAGAAAAAAAAATTGACGCGAAAATTTTTGTTTGAGTATTTTTTTTTTTTGAATTTACTTATTCTCATTCAGATCATTCATTTCTTACAACATCAGTTTCATTCTCCTTAAAAAAATTTTTTACTTTGAAAATATCATAGTGTCATGGTTCATACAGATAATTGTCTATGGTTTTCAGTCTCAAAAATATCATTGCAGTAATATTTAATGGACGTTAGAATTCTTACATAGCAATTTTCTTATGATTTTTTTCTTATAAAATGAAAATATTTTCGAAACAATAATTCGAATGTATTCAGAAAAAATTTGTTTGTAATAATTCATCAAAAATCAATCAAATAAATTTATATATTAACTATCTTATGAACGATTCAATCATATATTAAAAATCTATGGAACTTCAAATTTTGAGAACATGACATTCTAGAAATTCCTACTTCAACCTCTAATAATCTTCGAATTTTGCAGAAAATCTTATGAAAATCAATAGATTCACACACAAAAATACTGCAACTCAAAATATACTTGTAATGCATACTGAATTATTTGGAAAATCTATAAAATTTAAAGAAGTTAATAAGACCCTTGAGGATTGAATTTTATGAAAACACACATGTTATAAAAACACAATGTATATAGAAATCTATAAAAAAAAAATAATAAAAATATAAGAAATTGATAAGATAATTATAAATGCGGATTTAATTATTTTGCAAATCTATAGAAATTTTGGAAATTACTAAAAATTTTATTCCTACAATATTGAGTTTTGGAAATCTATATAGAAATTTATTAAAATACTGCTAATTTCTTAATGTTCGAGAAATCTTATGAAATTCAATTGAAAAAAAATATTACAAATACTATAAATGGAAAAGTTACTAACAAATGATGATTAAATTATTTCACAATCTAAAAATATTTATAAAATCATAAGACTTAGATTCCAAGAGCATTAAATTTCAGAAATTCATATAGAAATCTTTGGAAATAATAAAAATCTCTGAATATTTCTATAATATCTTACGAAACTCAACTGATACAACAAAAAAGTGGAAAATACTAGAAATTGTAAAATTTATTGTAGACTTTATTCATAAAATATGTGAATCTCCTAAATAAAATCTAAATTCGATTAATACAAAAAATTTGGAGAGTAGCAAAAAATCTAAATATAATTAAAAACTTGTAAATGCTGATTGAATTTTTTAAAAAATCCATACAGAATTTGCATACCAATAATTTTAACTCCTAGAGCATCAATTTCTAGAAATGTAAATCCATAAAAACTCCAAAAAATTCTTTGTATCGTATAAATATTTAAAAAATACTCGAAACACTAAAAGTACTTAAAAACTATGTTGTTTTCTTCAAAAAATCTTCAAAAGAATAAAAATATTTCAAACTTTGTATTAAAGAAATAGTGGTCTAGAAATCTGGAGAAGTATCTTAAAAAAAATAGGAGAAATTACAGAATTTCAGAAATACTAAGGAATGCAAAAAAAAAAAAAAAAACATAAAAATACTAATTGTAAGAATTTAGAAAACTTCACTAACTAGAGAATTAAAATTTAGAATATGTGTATTGCATTCATAAGAATAGTGAAAAATTCTTCAAATATGAATACTGAAGAAATACGAAAAATATTAAGACGACTCGGAACGCATTTTCTTCTCATTCTTTTCTCTGTAAAGCGGTTTCCAATCTACGTGTTTTTTTTTTTGCACTACAGTAGGTTTCAAATCATCTGAAAAGAACTAGAAATTCAGAAAGAAACTATTCAAATACAAAAAATTTAATGAACTTCCAATTCGAAAGCACGAATTTCTAGAAATCTAAATCATAGAAATCAAAAAAAAAAAAAAAAAAAAAAAAAAAGAATACTAAAACTCTATGAATATTGAAAGATACTAAGTATTTAAAAAATTGTAACATCCTGGTGAAATCACTAAAAAATCTTACAAAATACCAGAAAATTCTTCAAACAATCTATATGTACTGGAAAATACTAGAAGAACTATAAATATATGAAATTTTCTCCGAAAAATCTATCAAAATCTACGCGATGAACCAACATGTCGATATTTTCACTCCGATATATCGATATTCAATATCGAATTATTTCAATACATCGAATAAGCCGACATTGACATTTTTCGTTTCGATTCCCATCCCTACTATAACTCAGTGCAGGCCTCATACACTCCAATGGCAACGATTCTCATCAAATTTTAGAGATTGGTTTGTAAACGAGAGGTCGCTTTCGTCAAAATTAGGTGTTTATATTACCGACAAGGTAGAGAAAGTGCACAAGACTACACAAAAATACGCACGTCATGGAGCAAATATTGAGAAGTCGATCAATTTTTCTTTTTTGGGGAGAAAATTGTAACATTGAGGGTATGAGCCCTGACTCAGTGTCAAGTAGACGATAAACTCTTACCTGTGTGGCCGTTCATGGCAGCCAACATAAGCGGCGAAATGCCCAACTTTGAACCAGTTCGTGAATTGATCTCGGCCCCATGGCTGAGAAGGAGTTTCATTATATTCACGTATCCACCGGATGCTGCTAGACTAAGGGGCGTGTAGTCCGAAACGTTTCGGTGTTCTTTATTGGCGCCTCGATTGAGAAGGAGCTCGACGACCTCGTACCTGCCGCCGCTACAAGCCAGGGACAATGGCGTGTCTTTCGTTCGCTCTGACTGGGCTTCGATGTCCGCGCCGTGGTTCAGCAAAATTTCCACGACCTTTTGATGACCCGCAGTCGCCGCGAGTATCAACGGTGTGAAGCCTTTCTTGTCTCTGTGTTCTTTAATCATTCGAAACATCATTTTTATCATTTTTCCATTTCACTCTCCATCTTTTTAGTACTTGAATGATTCTTTTATTTCTCCTTCTTCAACTTACCTATATCCGCGCCTCGGCTCAACAAAAGTTCAACGAGATCCTCGTGACCGCCAGCGCACGCCAATGTCAAAGCGGTATCGTGGTTGCTGTCAGTTTCCGAGTCGACGTCCATGCAAGAAAACGACGGGTTTGACGAGGTGTTCAGTACAAAGTTGGCTCCAGGTGATGTATTCTGGGCGAATTGTCCAGCTGAATCAATAATCATTCTGTTAATTGCGAATTTCACAAGTTTCGTTTTGGAAAACAGATTTCGGCAAATCACTGGTAACCCCCCTTTAATCCGTGAATCTATCATTACCTCCAGGATCAAAATTGAAACTCGGTAGAGGGAAGTTGGGAACTGGTTGGAGACCAGGAGAACTCGTCGGTTGTTGCTGTTGTTGCTGCTGCTGTTGCTGGGGTTGCTGCTGTTGTTGCTGGAACAGCGGATATCTGGTTTTCTTCCCTTTGACGCCAGGTGGCGTCGCATAAACGACCTGCTTTTTGTTTTCGGGGGCGGCCAGGGCGACCCCCGCGGCAAAAGCAGCGGCGACCGTCGCCGCCGCGGTCGTCGACGGTGCTTGGGTTTGGGTCGCCACTTGTACTTGAACCGTCGCACAAGTCGTGGCTGTTTGCTGGGCATAATCCGTCGTTTGGGTCAAATTTTCCGCGAGTCCCGCGGTGTTGCCTATGGATGGCAAACTTTGGTTAGGGAATCCTGGAATATTGAAATAATCCAATTTTTACCGACTTTTCTCGTCGAAACGAAGATGACACATGACTCGAATGTCATCGACTCCAAACGAGAACTCACCAAACAGCAAGCCATCTCTCAAACCCTCCTCGTAATAATTGAGTAACTGTCTTTGAATTGGCTGTGCAGGGGTCGTCAAAGGTGACAGCTGCAAGGCTGCTGAAATGTCAGCTTGCATTTGCATGACGGTATTGGTGACTTGCAAGGGCGAGGCGACAAAGTTGGAAACCGAGGACACCGGTATCGCGTAGTGCTCCTGGATGAATGTCACGTTATCCTGCGACGAAGCTTGGGGCCCATTGTCCAAAGTTTGCACAACTTGACCGGCCTGCTGCTCTTGCTGCTGCTGCAGCTGAGCCTGCAATAATTGCTGCTCCATGCTTTGGGAAATTTCGAGCTTTTTCACCTCGAGTTTCTCCGCGTCCTCCGGTGCTACAAAACCGAAACCTTCTTTTTGTATATAGGAATGTGCAAAACAATAGTACAGCCTACAGAATTATTCCGAAAAATAAATCACGTAAATAACAAATAGAAGATTCTATCGTTGCCGTACCCAGGAATTTCTTAATTTCATGCGACTTCTATCGAGAATTTTTGAAGATCTTCATGTTTGAGAAGGGACGTCGCTATCAAATTTTACACGGAGGGGCAAACTCAAATGTTAAAAGAGTCAATATATGTTCATTTCAATATATTATTAAATATTCATTCCATCATTATATTCAGAAATCGATTAGCAAGATCAAGCTTTTACTTTTGAAATATATAATATTCGATATAAAAACACAATAATCTTGTTTCTAGTATCTCAAAGTACTTATTTTTTCAGTATGTATATCTTAAAAAAGATTATCTCGTATAAATGGAGTTTTCTACATTGAATTGGAGATAAAATGTTTCATAGATTTTTAGCATTTTATTAGATATTTGAAAAAATTATATCAGCAAGGTGTTTCATACTCTAGTCTCCTTTTTCAAGGTATTTTTTTTTTTTTTTTTTTTTTTTTTTTCGTATTCAATCCAATTCATGCAATTTGAGGATTAACTAGTTTTTTTTTCATATTTTCAATTTAATTTTTTTACATACTTCTAGCATTTTCGTAGATGGTCATATATTTCGGATTCAAGGTTTTAAAAATTTTAAGTAATTCTATGGTTATTCAAAAAAATAATATTTACATGGATTTTCAGTATTTTATTGATTTTTAAAATTTTTCAATTTTTCAGTATTTTTTAAAATTTCAATATATAAGTTTCTACAATTACATGCTCTTGAATACAAAAATCTCGAGATTGTTAGTAGTTGAATAAATTTTGCAGAAAACAATATCTTCATCAATTTTAGCACAAATTTCTAAAACCTTGAATACATTTCGTATATTTTTCAATATTTATGAATTGTACTGAATTTTCTAGAAAAGAGAATTTTCAGAGATAACTGATATTTCAGATTTACAGCATTGTTATTATTTATTATTTATTGAATTTTTTAAATATTTTTCAAGTATGGACATTTTTATTGATTTCTATTTAGAGATATAGAATTCGATGCCTAAAATTTCAAGGTTTTTATAGACATTTGGTAACTTTATAGTTATACACAGAAATTATATTTCAAAGTATTTCTAGTATTTTATTGGTTTCTAGTTTTTTTTCATATTTTCAAGTATTATTGTTTGGTCAAATTTTCCAGGTCCTTATTAAATTAAAATATAGATATCTAGAATTTTACACTCAGGAATCTAAAATTTTAGAGATTTTTAGTATTTTCAATAATTATTTCACGAACGGTATCTTCGTAGATTTCAAGATCCTCATTGATATCTAAAACTTTTAGTTTGTTTCGTATTTTTTCAATAATCATGAATTTCATTGAGATAGATTCTTATACGTAAATTTTGAAAATTGGGTGCTCTACGATTAAAAATTTTAACGATATTTATTACTCTCATAAACGTTGTAGAAAATAATATATACACAGAGAATTGAAATATTTGCAAGATTTCTCTTATTTCAAGTATTTTTCATACTTATTAGTATTCATGAAATTTCGTTGTTTTTTCTGGTTTCATATTTTTTAGCATTATTAATATAAAATAGGATTATGAAAGTTCCTTTTAGCATATATTATTTCTAAAATTTTTCTTATAGATGTCTGGAATTTTATACTTAAAAACCTAGAATGTTTGAGATTTTTAGTATTTTCAATAAACTTTTCAGAAAACAGTATCTTCATTGATTTTAAGTATTTTACAGATTTTTAAAACTTTTACAGAATTCTGAGTTTCTGCAATATTCAATAATTTTATTTAACTGTCTAATATTTTGACGGATTCTTAAATACATTTCTAGAATTGGATGCTCTAGCATTAAAAGTTTCGAAGATTATTATTATTTTCATAAATTTTGAAGAAAACAATATTTACATAGAATTCAGTATTTTAGAGGTATCTATTATTTTCAGTCTACTCATACTTTTAAGCATTTGCACAGTTTTGTTGTATTTTCATGAATTGCTATGTAAATTTTAAGAAATTGACAAAGCTTTATAGATTCTCAGTATTTCAAACAATTTTTCAGTAGTTATGTTTTTTTTTTTTTGTACATTTCTTGTGTTTCAAAGAATTCTAGCTCTTCAGTATTTTTCATACTTTATCAATATTTATAAAAGTCAAAGTATTTTCTCATATTTTCATGAATATCACATAAATTTTCAGATTGACATGCTCTAGGCTATAAATTTCTCTTAATTTCTCTAATTTACACTCGAAAATTTCACGTATTCCAAAATTTGTTGAATTTTTTATATCATGCAGCACCCATAAAAGTTTTTACAGTTTTGTAACTCCATTGCGTAATTCTATATAGATTTCTAGAATCCGCTGTTCACAAGTAGAAAAATCAAAATTGCGACGTCCCTGTCCTTCAGAAATTGCGCGTGATTTTGCAAACAATTTAATCATGATGATTCAAAACCCAAAATTATTCGCCAGCGTACAAAAATCTCATATTCATATTCAAGGAAAATAATCTATAAAATTCTTCTTCAACACTATATTGCAGTTTTCTCTGAAAAAGAATATAATTTACCTGCTGGTATGTCATCGCAATTTATCGATCGAAAAATATCGAAAGCTTCCTCCATGGGAATTTGCGTTCCATCTTCGAGTTTCAGCATTTTTTCGCTAGAGCCTAGACCCAAGGATTCAGCTCCAAGATTTTTGGCTTTCTGCGCCGCAGCAAAAAATGGGCATGCTCCATCACGGTGAAGTCTCGCCAATTCCGGGTCCATTTGCTCCAATGTCATATTTTGTTGTTGCTGTGCTTGCTGTATCTGTTAAAAATTACAGGGTACCTCGTGACAAACTCAGTTCGCCGCAATTTCGAATCTGGGTGAAAATGAATAAAAAGTGACGCAATTGCATGCACCTGATCTGAAAATTAATATCTCACGATGGCTAGCAGTCAGGCGATGAAAACATTCTAGTTTTCAATGATTAGTAATGTTTGCATTGAAGTTATTGGAATTGACTCCAAATTCTCATCTCAACGAAACCTGTCAGACACTATAAGTTATAGCCTCCTGAATAATCCCTCAAGAAGTTTTTAAAAATTTAGCTCTTGTTTTCAAGTATTTAAATCAATCATTTTTTTTCAATTACACGTCTCAATTTATTTTCTAGTCCTTTTTTTATATTGAATAAATTCAATTTGAAAATTTCATGTCTAATACTGAATCAGCAAAAAACTCGATGCGAAAAAAAATCTGACAAATTCGTTAAAATGTTGCTTGAGTCACAATGATCATTTTTTGAATATTTTGATTTTCATGACTTCCAGGGAAGCTTTGTTAATGCATGAACTGACCTTCTTTGTGCACTTGATACATTTTTTTTTTTCAACTCTAACTCTACTCGAGTTGTGAATTCAATATTCAGGAGAAAAAAAAACACCACTTATAAAAAGATATATTATCTATAAATAAGAATGAAAATTTGAAAAATATTTGATGATTTTTTTTTCATAGAATCCAGAATTTGAAAAAACTCGTGAGTTTTATTAAACTCCAAGAGACTTTGACTATGTAGAAACTTTCAAGTATTTTGAAAAACCAGAAAATCTTTTGCAGAATTTGTGAAAAAAAAAAGGAACTCATTGAACAAACATAATTTTTATACTTTCGTAAAATAAAGGTAAGCTTTTACGAATCGTCGAAGAAATTTTGATTTCAGTTCATTTTGAGTTTCACCAAATCTTTTGTGTGAATTTGGAAAATTGCATGGTTTTTTATTACATCACTCTTCCAAATTTTTGAAATTTGCCAGAATTTGAAACTGTAGAAGACTGCTACAAGTATCTTTCATATTATAAAATTCTTAAAAATGTTTTCAGAACTAGTATTCAGTTGAACAATTTAACGTGGTTTACTTTTTTTCAAATTTTTCCAAAACTCTTTTATTTTACACTTTTGGTAAACTTATTTGAATTTTAATAGAATTGTTGTACTCGACATTGAAAAATATTTGTAATTATATTTCTTAAAAAGTCCTTCACTATTTTAAAACAAGTCAAAAAATGCCAAGGTTTTTCTCATAGCTGAAAAAAAATATCACTGTTTTTCTCAATTTCCTGATTTACTAGGCAACCAAAGATCTATGCTTTTTTACTCTGTCATTTCGAATTAGTGAAATTTTTACTGTTCCAATTAGTAGGTCAGAGATAGTCAGAGATCTACGTAATTTGGGTTTTCATAGAACTCTTTATAAAATTTAAATATTTTCTATAAAATTCCGCTTCTTTTATAAAGTCACTTTATAGAAAGAGTTATATTTTATAAAGTTTTTATTAAGTCACTGTATAAGAACTTTATAAAATCTTTATAAAAAAACAGAATTTTCATCAAGTTTTTATTGAGTGACATTATAAAAAAAAGCGGAATTTTATGAAAAATACCCAAATTTTATAAAAAGTTTTATGAAAACTTTATAAAAACCCAAATTACTAGGGAAATTAGTAGAATTAGTGAACTAAAAAAATATTCGAAGTTTACCAAATTAGATATTATATGTATCTAGTTGTAAAAGAATTTCATGTAAAAAACATTGTTAAAAGTTTGATGTTTTAAGGAATAAATATTTTAACAAACGTCCAAATATGTCTATTATTATTGTTTGGATTTTTACTATAAAACAGTAATAAATTAGTAGCATTTGAATGCTATTTAGATAATCAACTTTTGCAGTAATGAATATCAAATATTATGAACATTCACTATTTACTAGAGTATTAGTAAAAATTTACTTTTTATTCGTTGAATTGTACTTATCTATTTGTCATAATATACGAATAAGACTAGTCAAAACCTACTTACTGTACTAGTAGATTTCTACTAAAATTTAAAGATAGTTATTCACTTTTTTCTTCAGTAAAATATTACTAATTTTATCAGTAAGCTATATCGCTAACTAAATCAGTAAAATTTCACTAAAACTTTAGTTACTCTCTTTTCACTTTTTCAATTAATGAAATTCTACTATTAATCAGTAGTTTTTTACTAATCCAAACTGAGAGAGTATGTGTTTCATAATATCTTTGATCACTGATGTAAAATACATGAATTTTACCAAACATAGTTTTTCTGAATAAGAAAAAACATTGAATATGAGTATTATCAAAAATATGTATTAATTCTGAAAAAAAAAGTTATCCTAAAAAGACAATAAAAATGACGCAGGTTTTTCAGGATTTTCACGATCAGTTATTATTATTCTTATTATTATTATTGAAACCGCGATTGTTATAAAGTAATGAAACATACATTTAAATGACCACCCTCATAAATCCTTAGTGCTTTCAATTTTCCTTTTTGATTCTTCTGATATTAGAATATGATAACATACAATGTGTCCCAAATCTCAAAAACTATAAACTCCTTATTCAATCCAAAGACGAATTATTCTTCCCCTATTGCTTTCATTTCAAAAGAACTGAAACTGTCTCCATTAATCTTTCAAAACTGTAAAACAACAAAACAAAAAAAAAACACATCACTCATAAGATGTCATTCACATTTTTCAGGAGTTCCTTTGATTTTGGAACACTCTGTATAAATATGATGGGAAAAGGATGCGATGAAGCTAGGAAATCATATTAAAAACAAATAAGCAAACGAGCAACAAACACAAAAACAGCAGTTTGTAAAATCGACTACATTTCGCCAATCGATTGGCTCTCTATGTCCAGCCACCACGCAAAAAATCAACTTTGTTTTAAGAAATAAATTCACAGAATATTCATAATTATGCTGAATCTCGTCCACATAGTAAAAAAATTATATATTGTCAAACTGCTTATGTATATATACATCTGTACTATCACTATACAAAAAAAAGTAAAGAAATAAAGAATCGATTGTTTTTGTATCGAAACTTATTATTCACTGCATTTGTAAAAAATAGTAATTGCAATGAAGGATATACCGAATTTTTCAATTTATAAACTAGACAAGGTGTGCAAATATTTAGAGAATTAAAAAATTTTTAATCGAGCAATCAACAAATCAAACAATTAAATTATTTATTTTGAAAATTTTCAAACGGTTGCCCTATATCCAGACGAAATTTCAGCATAATTATGATGGAACTTTTTTTAAAGAAAGTTTGTTTGACTGAATCAAATTTCTAATTTTCAATTTCTAATGAAAAAAACAATTATAAAAAGTCTCATATTAATTTATAATACATTTCAACAGTGAAAAAAATGTTATACCTGAAGTAAGACTTGTGAAGTAAGCTCTACATCGATGTGAATACTGTCTAAGAAAACTGTGCTATGTAAATGATTTTTCAAGTAGTTATATTTTTCTATATTCATGCTAGACGTCTTCAGGGTTGTGCACAAATCACATCACAAAGTTCTATAGTCCAATGTACAATCAAGTAAGAAATCATCAATCCAAAATTCAAAAGAAGAAATGACAGAAGGCGGTCAGTAATTTATTCTTATTTTACAGTTTCTCAATTCTAAAATTTCAATCCTCTTATTCAAAACTCTTCGACTCTTAATATATCTTCAAGAACTGAAATCTGAAAGATCTTGCATAATTTGTCCACGAACCCTTCAATCTTGCAATACAAAATTAAAAAACACACTCACGCAAAATCAATCAGAAAACTATTACCAAAAGGGCTTGGAAAAGTCAAGCAATAATGTTCATCGGGGAAAACAAGTGAATAGGAAAAAAAGAAACGAATGAAAACTTTGGCAACTAGACATAGAGGCATCGAAAGTGAAAATACCTGGTTCTGAAGATAGTGATTGTGAGTGGGATGGAGGTGCGCCATCAGCTGATTCGGCATCAGCTGATTGAGGATGCCGCCTCCACTGCCACCCCCAATACCACTCTGCTGTTGTTGCTGCTGTTGTAGCACCTAGTTGAATAAAATTACCCATTTAAACGTTGAACCTGCTTCGACATCATGTTCGCAACACCGAGTCAATTTCAACTAAACATTACACCCTGGCAACACCACTTTCAATTGACTGTTCTACTGACAAAAGGAGAGTTCATCAATTTTGATCAAATATCTTGCAACATAAATTTTTATAATTTCTTTCCATTTTATTATTTATTGTTTATTCCAAATTTAAGATGCAGTTTTTTTCATTATTAATATTTAGAATTATTTTATTATTATTTTGATTCAGAGTTGATTGTTGACCAAAAAATTATAAATTAAGAAACCTTACTAATAACAATTGATTTTAATCACATCAAAGTTCTGTGGCTTTGCAAATAAACAAATTATTCAAAGACTCCTTCCCACCCTCAGTTTTTAACAAAGTGAAACATCTGAATTCATAAATAAAAACATTCATCAAATTTTCGAACGTTGCAGAATGTACCATTTTCAATGAAAAATCGACGAGAGCTGCTAAGTATATGTGCTTTATTTTGATAATTAATTAATATCAATGGTTGAAATTTTATTATGCTACACATGTTGCCAACATTTCATAAATTCTAAAAACAATAAAAAAAAAAAGAAAGTCTATATTTACCCAAATCATTTTCGAAGATTTTCATTTACTTGAAAACAAAGTTACCATTCCATAGTTTCTAAACTTACTTTCTCTCTCCATATAGCAAAACCTGACATTATACATTGTACGTAAAATTTCACTCCAAAAACAAAAACGAACAATAGAAAATTGAAATGTTCCCTTGAAGTCAAAAATTGTTATAACCAATGAAAAAGTTCATAGTTCCGATGTTTGGCTTACTATCAAGAAAGATTCTCCCAAACGATTTCAGCACAATCCCATTTTTCAGTAGATTTCAAACAGACAAACAACCACGTATATAATTAATCAAAAGCATGATTAAACACTACAACTTGTCATTCTGTTTCATAATTGAAATCGTACTAACAGATAATTTTGAGTCGTGACATTATAGCTTCAATTACTATCAACGACATCATATTTACATTAGGGTGGTCGTTAAAATGGGTTAGGTGGTATTTTGATGGTGGAGCCCCCCAGAACGTTTTCAAATAATTAAAAAAAAATCCCCAAATTTTTTCAGATTTTTAAAACAACGTTAACCAGTGCCGGTAGAGTCGTCTTTTAAGCCATTTAAATAACATGGGATTTTGTCTTGAAGGCAGTCTATAATTTTTCACGGATACACAAATCGCTTTAAAAATCGGTTTGACACGGCAAGTTATTGTCGGTAGTTATAACAAACTGCCAAAAAATTGGCAGCTTTTTAAAACAATCATATGTCTGTTGGTGCGAAGCCAAAAAACCAAAAATCATGGAAATTTCGGCTTTTTTCAATGAAACAAAGAATTTTACAAGATTTCAAGAATCTATGTGATGTATACCTACATGAAATATCATTCTATGCGTTCGTGAGTATTTTACATCGTTGTACAAGTAGAATTGCTCGCATTGCTACAGCTTCAAAAATGTGCATCACAATTTTAATAACGAAATTTGATAAATAAACAAATTTCTGAAAAGCTACTTCTTAAAATGAGTTTCTTACTAGATAAATGCCACTCATTTGAATGAATTATCTTGTATCAAACTATACTATCAATAGTAATGGTCATAACGATAATAATAATAAAAGTAGTAATGATAATAATAAAAATAATAACAATGATAATAATAGAAATAGGAATAATAATCATGCGAACAATCTAATGCACTAATAGAGAAAGATTTTTACTATAACACAACACGCAATATAGTCAACTTCAAGACATCAATACCAAGTTATCAAATTTATTGCTAAATATTGAATAATAAGAAGATCGTGTATTTTAATTCTTTTAGGATCCATCAGTCACTGAACAATATCAACAATTTTACAAGGAAGCAGAATTTCCATAAAAGTTTGCAGTTTTCGCAAAAATGGCTAGATTTGTTTGACAACTGAGACATTTACCTTATCCATAAATTCTAGAAAGTTGTTTCGTATTAACAAATTATTCAAAACTCGTACTTGAGCGCATCAAACATTGCAAACGAAATCACAGAAACATTCGTCAATCTTGAATAATATTCCTTGTTTAGGTTATTATTTTTCTCGGTGTTATTCTTATCCATTTTCAGATTATCCTTATAACAACAGTTCACGATCATTTCGAAAAACAAATAAGGTATTAGAATAACCAGCTTTTTCCCTTGACTTGTAAATTTTACATTCTTATTTACCAATTTAGAACTATTCATATTCTTATTCCTATTCTTACTATTATCATTATTATTATTACTACTTTTATGATTATTATCGTTATGACCATTACTATTGATAGTATAGTTTGATACAAGATAATTCATTCAAATGAGTGGCATTTATCTAGTAAGAAACTCATTTTAAGAAGTAGCTTTTCAGAAATTTCTTTATTTATCGAATTTCGTTATTCAAATTGTGATGCACATTTTTAAAGCTGTAGCAATGCGAGCAATTCTACTTGTACAACGATGTAAAATACTCACGAACGCATAGAATGATATTTCATGTAGGTATACATCACATAGATTCTTGAAATCTTGTAAAATTCTTTGTTTCATTGAAAAAAGCCGAAATTTCCATGATTTTTGGTTTTTTGGCTTCGCACCAACAGACATATGATTGTTTTAAAAAGCTGCCAATTTTTTGGCAGTTTGTTATAACTATCGACAATAACTTGCCGTGTCAAACCGATTTTTAAAGCGATTTGTGTATCCGTGAAAAATTATAGACTGCCTTCAAGACAAAATCCCATGTTATTTAAATGGCTTAAAAGACGACTCTACCGGCACTGGTTAACGTTGTTTTAAAAATCTGAAAAAATTTGGGGATTTTTTTTCAATTATTTGGAAACGTTCTGGGGGGCGCCACCATCAAAATTCCACCTAACCCATTTTAACGACCACCCTAATTTTCATATCATTAAAGAAAGTAAAAGATCATTTCAAATTTCCATTGTTTTAAAACTACAGAGCGTTAAAAAAAAAAAAAACTACAAAGAAACAAACAGACACAGCAACAAAAACGACGATTAAAAAGAAAAATTGTCTCATCTCACCTGTGGGTCTAGCTCCAAATCCAGCTGAAACTTCTGGCTGAGTTGTTGGATGTCACAGTTAGGTCGCGTCTTATCGAGAAATTTTTGCAATTCTGCTGGACAAAAACCGGCCATTGAAGCTTTAAGTTGCAGTTGGAATTGGCTCGTGGCCGATTTTCTCGTGTTCTTACTCTCTTTTTTTGACACCGGCTTTGCTTTGGGCCGGTCGCTGATGGCCGTGTTCTGGCTGACATCGCTGCTTGTCGTGATGGTCGTCGGAGTGGGCGCGATCGGGAACTGCACACTGCCCGCGCCGAAGCTCGTCGCCAAGGTCGTCCCCGTCGTCGTGGTCGCGCTGGCGGTCGTGATCGTCGTCACCGATGCGGCTGACATGAAACTCGTCGTCGGCAGAAGTTCGCTCAAGTTGGGAAAACTCTCGCTCAAGGTCGGCGAAACAACCGGCAGCGCCGTTGTTTGCGCCAGTTGCAGTTGTTGCTGCAGTTGCTGTTGTTGCACAACCTGCACGCTTTCCTCTAAAAACTTTTGCTTCGACATTTCTTTCGCCGCCATGCCCATTCCCAGGCGATAGCCCTTGTAGTAACTCATGGCTTCGCTCGGGGTTTGGTGCGTGAATAAGTTTTCAGTCACTGTGTTGCTGCGCACCAGACCTGAAAAACACAATTCGAATTTTGAACAGTGAAAAAATGCAGAAATTAATTTGGAACAGGAATCAGAATCAAAAAAAGTCAATCACTTCAGTTTTAAATAGTTAACTTTCAAATCGTTATTTCAAATTCTGATCCCAGAGGTCACCGCTTGAAAGTGGTTTTATCAGTGGCGTAGATAGAGTAGTCGAATTCAAAAATCTTATATCTACTAGATTTACCATTACGCGCTCCGGGCGTTTGATTACTCAGATGTATTCAAATTGTGAATCACAAAAACAATTGATCACGGAATAATCCTCAACTCGCAGCTAACTTCAGAGAGTTACACAAGATGGCCGCCATCATGATGTCATCTCCTTTTTCTATTTTGGACAGGAAACGTTCTATTTTGGATTTGAACGTAGTGGTTTTTTGCTAATTAAGTTGGTACTTACGAGGAAAACAAATGGAATATTTTCAATATTTTAGAGTAAATGCTTCTCAAAAATTATATAGAAAAATTGCCATGCAGTTTCAACCGAAAATATATCAATCCCTATCAAAATCGAAAGTAAATTGTCATTTAACTCAAAGAATAAAAAACATCTTCAAATCAATCAGCTGAACGTAACTAGGGCTTGAATCGTGAACATTGTGAATCTGGCAAACAATTCTAAACTCACGGCTCACTTCAGAGAGTTACACAAGATGGCCGCAACCATGATGTCATCTCCTTTTTCTATTAAGGATAATAATTCAATGTCACAGAAACCTATATTTTAGAATTCAGATTTACAGAATACCATCTCCTTAATTTTTAGTCTCCTATCTTCTGTACTTCAAAATTCTTGAAATGTACATTTTAGGTTAGGTTAGGATCCAAAAACTTAATTTTTTTCAAATTTAAATTTCATCAAGTGGAAATCGCATCTCTCCAAAATTTACGTTCTAGAATTCGAAAAATAACAATTTTTTGTTAAAAAACTAATGGTTTTAAATATGTACCCGAATCATCGAGTTCTACATTGTACCATCTAAAATTCCGTGATCCTATACTATGAAATTTGGAATCATTGAAACCTTTACTTTAAAAGTTAAATGTTTGGAATCATTCACTGTAGAATTATTCTTTCGATTTCTTATCAAAAATTCATGCATTAGAAATTGAAAAATCAAAATTACTTTCATTCTGAAATATTTAATTCCAGACTATCTTCTAAAATGTAAAACTTCTTTTTTTTAGGAACTGAGAAGTTCATAAATTTATTTACAAGAAAACCAATCGAGAATAATCTATTGCATAGGTATAAAGAAGAATCCTTAAATCCTCCAGCATGGATTTCTAGAATTCAATACAGCAGGATTAAAAATTTCATTATCCTATATCATAAATGAATACGATTCACGATATCAGTATTGTTCAAATTTGAGTGATAAAATCTAAAGAAGTAGAATTCTAAATTCTAAAATTCCAGACTCTAATTATAAATTTTGTAGTTTTCTATACTCGAATGGTCAATCTTGAATTTCTCTGTTTCATTCATTATAAGTCTGACATTCTACATCCTAGAATGAAATGTTTTATAACTTTTTATATTATTATGATTTTCGAAAGTTTATATTCGAAACTTGAGAATCTTATAATTTGTAAGTAAGTTATCTTGAATTTTCGGAACTCTATACCATAGAAATTCTTTGTTCCAGAATAAATGATTCTTTTTTTCTTTTTTCAGAAATTTAAAATTCTGGGATTCTAGATTCCATCATTTAGAATTCTAGTGCTTGATATCCTTTCATGCGAGATTCCAGAAATCTGTAATATGGACTTTCAAGTTTTTAAATACAATCTTGTCAAGTTTGATACCATACAAATTTGTGTATTCTGAGAAATCCGTACGATAAAAAGATGAAGACTTTGAGAAAAACTTTTTCAAGATATAGTTTTTCTACTCGGTATTGCCTAGATGGCTCACAATAATATACCATCTCATTGCCCTCAATTAAAATCTACCTACGCCACTGAGTTTTATTGTAGACTTATAAAAATTGCACAAACCATGAGAAGTTGACGTGATTTGAGTTGACAAGTTGAGCATACTTGAGCATACTTCTGGTTCAGACGAGTCAAGTTGACGTTGATGGATTTGCTGCACGCTGTCAATCGCGTTTCCAGGTGAAGTTAAAAATAAATGTCCCAATCCTTTTTCCTGTAGTTCTTGTTCCACCCTCTATAAAGAAAATAAATGAACACGTTCCAAAAAAGATATCAAGCAAATGTTGATTCATAAATCATCACAAGTATGAAAATCACGAAATAAAATTTTACGGTTTGGAAAGTTACTTGAAAAAATGTAACGCATTACGTTACCGTTACAAAAATGAAAAAAGTAATTCGTTACGTTACCGTTACTTTAAAAGAAATAGTAATTCGTTACCGTTGCCACTTACAAAAAGTAACGTTCCGTTACTTCCCGTTACTTTTTGGAAGAAATTGAATGGAAGTAACAAAAATCGAAAAACTAAGGCTGAAAAATACAATTTCAACGTACTTGTGATTTTGTTCTATAGAAATTGTTTATTTCAGATATAATAAAAAATGTTTACCTAAACTTTTTCACCCTGAGAAAAAAATCAATCAGTTTGCTCAAATTTTTATATTTTTTTCAAGTTTACGAAATTTCTAAATATGACATTCGATTCAATGTTAGCCACAAGAAAACATTTGCAAATTTAATAGATTTTTGAAAGGATCTGAATACCTACAGATTTCCAGAATTTTAAAATCTTTTTGTACTATTCAGTATGTATAAAATGTAGCAGGATTTTCTAGAATTTTTATAAATTTCTACTATTTTTCTGTACATTGATAATACATAGAATGCAAGAATTTCATGCTCTAGAATTAAAAGTTTATTGAATTATTGGTATTTGAGAGGATTTTTCAGCAAAAAATTTCGAAGAAGATTTTTATTTCATTTGATTTTTTTAAACCTTTTTTATTTTTCTACGATTTGAAGAATTGTTCAGTATTTTTGAAACCATTCGTATTTTTCAGTATGATAGAATACTGCAGAATTTCTAAGTATTTTAACATAATTTTAGTATTTTTATGATAATAATTGTTCTATACATTTCAAGGATTTCGAACTCTAGAATTGGAATATAATGAAACATTATGTGTTTTACAGGATTTTCCACAAAACAGTGTCTCGATAGATTTTTACTTATTCAAGTACTTTTTGTGTTTCTTTTGTTTTTCTATGATTTCAAGGATCGTTCGTTATTTTTATATATTGCTGTATGAATTTCTGGAATTCGAAAGATTTTTAATGTTTCACATATTTGCACGTATTTCCTTTACGTACCACTGGCATAGAAAACTTGTTTCTCGTCCAGTTAAAAATCCCTAAACTCGTTTTCCAGCCCTCGGTACGTAATATACTATTCTGCATTTTTAATTATTTAAAGAATGTTGTCGAATTTTCAGTTTCTTTAAAGACATATCTTTTAAATTCTAGAATGAAATAAAATTGGAGTTTCGAGATTTCTGGAGTATATTTCGATCGATTTTACAGAAAACAGTTTCTTTATATATTCAAAGGGCCCTCAATATTTTTTGTATTTTTCAAAGAGTTATTTATATTTATTTATAGTAGTTATTTATTTATATTATATATCAAGAAATGGAAGTTTTGTGATTCCTTAAATTACATAAATTTTTTAAAAATCAAGTAACTTGAAACTTAATAGAATCTAGTATTTTTCGTATTCTATTTTAATTTTTTTATTTTTTTTTGTGTTCTTTATTGTTCCATAAACCTTTCTAAAATTATCTCTAAATCTTTAAAATCCTGCTATAGATTTTGTGATCAATATATTTTTTTATCTTTTCATGCGAATTTCTAAAATTCAATGCTTTGATTCGTGAAAGTTTTTAATAAAAAATAAAAAAGCCTATTCTTCGTCCAGATTTTCACACAAATTACGATTATCCCACATAGTTTCATTAAAAATTAATAATATAGAATTTTATATCTCAAAATGAGGAAGTTAAAAATTACCAAAATCTCAGCTTCAGACCATTTTTTAAAAAGTTCTAAATTGTGCTAAAAACTCGATGAGACAGATAAAAGTAACGTAAAATAACGGTATTTTCCTTACTCGTTACCCAAATAAAGTGACTCGTTCCCGTTATCGTTACTTCCAAACCCTGTGAAATTTACAATCCAAAAATTTGCTACCATTCGAACAAAAAAAAAAAAAAAAAAAAACTGATTAAAACCAGTTCAGACGTTTTAAAAAATCCCAGTTACAAAACCAAAACGGTCTTCAGGGATTTCAGTTTCAGAAAATTTTCAGCAAAAATTACCTGAAGTTCCTCGAGGATCTGCTGTTTATCAAGCTTTTGCTCTTGCTGGGTGTGCTGGTTGTTGCTATTATTTTTCAAACTTTCCGCGGACGCAGTGGGCTCGGCATTGGCAGCGGCTGTCGTGGTCGCGCTGACCATGGGCGTGGGGTTAAGGCTAATGTTGGGATCGGAAAGGCCAGCAGTGAAGCTGTTACCGCTGCCTTTGTCCAAAATGTTGGTTTCGTCCTTGGCGCTAGCGACCGAGTCGCCTGCGGGCTGGCTTCGCACTTGCTGTGCTTCCGCGGAGGTCAAACTCGTGTCTGGCATCGTCGTCGCCGAACGATTCTTCCTGAGCAATGACTTTTGCGTGTTATGCTTGGGCTGGATATTATTCTGCGCCTGAATTTGCTCCGTAGCTTGTTGTTGTTGCTGTTGCATCCGCGGCTGCTGGGAGTGTGGCGCCGGCTGCAATGGGCTATGCATTTGCTGTGTTTTTTGTTGTGGCTGCTGCTGTTGTTGTTGCTGCTGCTGCTGCTGCTGTTGTTGTTGCTGCTGTTGTGGCTGTAGTTGAATAGGAGGCACTTGAGTCTGTGAAACAATTGGCTGTTGAGCTAAAACTATGCCGCCCCCAGCCGCTGTTGATGTGGTCCCGTTCATCATTATACTGTGAGGGTAGTCCAGCAACAACTGCACAACATTGGTATGCCCGCCTTTCGCGGCTTCTATCAGCATTGTTGAATTGTCCTGCAATCGAATTTTCGGTAATCATTATACTTGACCTCGTAATAAATGAGAAAAAAAAAAAAAAAAAAAAAAACACTACCGTGCAAAAGTATAAGGACATGATCAATTTTTTGAGCTTGCGATTGTTTTTTACTGTGTTTAATAACATTTTATGATTAACTCTTGCATATAAACTAGATAATAGACTATTTCGCTTCAATTTACATAAAGTCGTGTTAATTTAGCTAATTATTATTCGCCTAAATAATGCAATTCTTTTTTCATCTAGATTTAGTTTAACAGTCGTTGGACAGTGTAAAAGTGACTTTGAATAATTTCGCAAATGAAAAACTTTTTAATTTGTCGAAAAACTTTAGACGCATGGATGTAAAGGCATCAGCCACATTGATGTAAAAAACTCGATTCAAATTGTTATGATATTTTCAGTATTTTTCAATATTTTTTTTAAATAATTTGCACTTATTTCACAGAAATCATAACAAAATTGTCTATTTTTTTAGTTTATATACAAGAATCTATCATAAAATGCTGTTAAACACAATAAAAAACAACCACAGAAAAAAATCAATTATGTCCTTATACTTTTGCACGGTAGTGTAAGGAATGGTGATTTTTCTTCATTTTGCAGGGTGTCTATTGAATAGGCTGAAGAAATGACTGAACACTTCCCGTACATCTGTGCATTTTTTCAGTTTCCCTGTACACGGTTTCGGAAAATCCAGACACTAAATAATATTGTTAGAATTTTCATTTTTTGATGATGATGCATTAAATGGATGAATTACTAACCGAAGTTATGAAACACATGCAATTATTCATTTATTTCTTGTGTGGGAAACTTCACTCTTGATGATAGATTTTATAATTTACGATTTCGAAAACTACTCATCCAAATTATTACGATTGCAAGTCTTTTTCATTCAAAATTTTTACTTTTCATTAGCAGAGTTTATATCTATTGCTATTTTACATTCATTTAATTCTCAATTTTTTTTTTTTGCTTTTTTACTCTACAGAAAATTGGATGAAAGAATTTTCAAAGAAAACTTATGAATTCAAACACTAAATAATAACGATAAGAATAAATTTCATCATTTATTACCATAAATTCATCTGATTTTATTGTTATACTTTGAAAATTTCTTATAAAACATTCAGAATCTTAAATTTTTCTGATTTTGAAATTTTTATTCGTCATCAATTTGATCCATACAGATAATTTTAGTAATTTTAAAACTCTTGCCTTTGTTAATAAATCTTATTCTGTTGTAATTCTGATGAAAAAAAATCGTTATTAGCAATGTTTGAAAATTTCAAAATCTTTATGATTATAGTTAATCGATATCAATAAGGTGTATTTTTTTAATTAAAAGTCTAAGTTCCGATTTCATTACTAAAACATTTTTTTTATTGTTTATTTACCCAATTGTTCAAGATATAATTAAAATTTTTTTATCTATTCACAAACTTTACGATGAATTTTTAACTGAATTGAGAAATCACAAAATTTAGAATTCTTTTTATTGCAATAGCTTTTTAAAAATGCAGTGGATTTGGTTTTTTGATAAATTACGATATATTTCGTATTGAAGTGAATATAATTTTAAAAAATCCTCATAGAGCAACTATACAAGCTGAAATACAAAAAATTTAATTTTTTACTATAACAAATTATCTTAAATCTTTATTGATCAAAATTTTCTACGTTTCTACATCTTTTACAGTTCGCATTTCATTTTTTTGTATCAATTTTTCTAACTTTTTCACTTAGCAGTAAACTCGATGAAAAATTTTTCACCAAAAATTTATGAATTCGGGGCAATAAATTGTAATGGTAACAGTAAATTTTACGATTCATCAACATAAATTCATGATATTGCAGTCAATTCGGTTTTTGGATGCAAAAAATTTATAATTTTGAAAATTTAACATCTAAAACATCAAAATCAACAATTGCTTTGACCTCAAAAATTTCATGTTATTATTTGAAAATTTCAAGATCAGAACACTGGTTTTTTTTTTTTATTTCTTGCCTTTATTTTTGACTCTTATTTTGTTGTGAATACGATTAAAAAAATCGTCATGAACAAATCATGAAATTCAAAAACCCACATAATTCATATTTATATTAATAATATACTAATATTAATACTAGTACTAATAAGTAGCATAATTAATAGCATTAGTAGTATTATGAGTATTAGTATCAGTATTAGTAATATTAGAATTACTAGAATTAACAATAATTATACTAATACTCCCTGGCATTAGTCGATACCAGGAAGTTGTATTTTTCATTTAAAAATCTAAGTCACGGTTTCATAACTAAAACATAAATTTTTTACCCAGGTAATTACACAATCATTAATCAGAAAATTTTTGCTTTCCCAACTAGTCGCAAATTTTGCGATCAAGTGTTTACATAATCCAGAAATCGTAAAATTCGAAATTCTCTTTATTGCACATCTAGCTTTTCAAAAATACAGTAAACTTCCTTTTACGATACAAATTCATGATGAATTTCAAACTAAAAATAATCAAATTTCAATTAATAGTCATATGGCAAGTATACAATCCAAAACCTACTGAGCACTTCATTTTATATCGAATAATCAAATTTCAACAATAACGAATTCTCGTATAGTAGACACCCTGTTTACATGCACGATGATCGGTAGTACTTGAGCATACCTTTAGTTTATGGAATGGATCGGCAGACTGTGTTAGGAGTAGTTCAACGACAGACATGTGGCCCCCTGCGCAGGCCAAAGACAGCGGGGTATGGTCGTTGTTGGTGGTTTGCCTATTGACGTCGGCGCACTTTGTCAGAAGGAATTGCACTGTACACAAGTGGCCCGCACGGCATGCTTTCATCAAAGGTGTCCTTCCGCCTTCTGACTCGTGCTCCTGCAAATACCATCGTTATATCAAGACATTCAATGATAAAAAATAAACCCATAGTATCAAACTAACATTTCACATGTCACAAACCTATGAGTATATTTCTGTAACTCCCTTCCATAACCGAGAAAGTCACGCATGCCATAACGTTCAAGATTTCATCAGAATATCATGTAAGCTGAGCCTTATGGCACAAGTGACTTTCTCGATTATGGCGGGAAGCCACGGATTTAAAATAATACATTACAAAATATAACGTTCAATTCACATAAAATTCGAAGCTTACAGTTAAAAATGTGATACCGCAACAATATTTTGCTTCAAAAAACTCATTTTGTTTTTTTTTTAAACCAACTCACAAGATCAGCCCCATATTGTAGCAAAAGCTCGGCGACGTCGGTATGGCCATTTTCGCAGGCATAGGTCAAGGCTGCGTCGCCGGTCTGGGTTTGAGCGTGAACATCGGCAGACGTTTCCAGGAGGTAGCGAACCAGGTCAATATGACCTTCTTGCGCGGCCTCCATTAATGGCGTTGAGGCGCCTAATTCTATATCGGCTCCGGCTTTTATTAAAAAATCCGCTACCTCTAAAAAACCTCCGCAACAGGCAAGGGTTAATGCTGTTTCTTGCGTTTCCTCGGTTTGAGCGTTTATATTGGCTCCTGCAAACGAGAAAAAGAACGAAAACATAAGAAATTATGCCAAATACATCGATTACTTATTTGTTTCGTCATCCGCTATAAGATGCAACGATGGTTCTTAGAGATTGCAAAAACATTGATTTTTTCTTTAAAAATTAATCCTTATATTTACGTCATTAGTGCAAATTTTGATTTTACTCTGAGGTGGAGATAGAAATTGCCTTGGACACTACATAATTACTACATGATTTTAATTTCACTCGGACATGGAGATTATTTTACTAAGGACACTACAAATTTAGATTTTACTCTGATGTGGAAATAATGAATTGGACACTACAAATTTTACCTTGGACATTACAATTTTCGGTTTCGGTCTACCGCAGAAATGTCAACTTCTATTGTGCGACCCGCGAGTAAAGATGTCTACACAACTATATATGAAAAAAAATCAACATACCTTGACTTAGAAGAAGAGCCACCATTTCTTCATGGCCTTCTCGCGACGCTTCCATGAGAGGAGTGTAGCCTTCGTCGTTGACTTCCTCGATATTGGCCCCCCTCTCGATGAGGAGCATCGCGAGGTCAACGTGACCGCCACACGCCGCCAATGTCAACGGAGATTCGAAACTATCAGTCGGCATGTTCACCTGGGCACCCGAGTCCAGGAGCAAACGCGCCACCTCCACGTGACCGTCCATCGAGGCTTCCATCAAAGCGGTATGCATCTCATCAGTTTTATGTTCCTGCAATTCACACGGGACAAAGGCTCTTAAAAAAAACCCTCAATACTCCTCAACAAGAATCAATTCAAAACAACTCTTCTCCCAAAATGATAATTACAAAAAAGACCTCATATATGGTGACAATTCTTTTGTTTGAAACTACATGATGATTTTGCCGTCTTTCCTTCTTAAGGCAATTCAAAATAGAAAGTTGAAAAATATGTACCTGATCAGCTCCCGCTTCGAGTAAAAAGCGTACCATATCCAGATGACCTTTGTAGCAAGCAAGTGTTAAAGCGGATTCTTTGAACTCATTCGAATGAGTGTTTATACCAGCGCCGTTTTCCAACAAAACTTTTGCTACAACTACGTGACCGGCGCTTGCCGCTTCCATCAGAGGAGTGTGCCCGTTTTCATTATGATCTTCAACGTTTGCTCCCGCTGCCAAGAGTACTTTTACAACTTCTTCGTGCCCGGCTGCACATCCATGCATAAGAGGAGTGTTGCCTAAACATAACAATTATTAAATATGTCATTAAACTCGTGCAAATTGTTTATTTTATGGTCTTCGAACCTTGTTGCTTTTACTTTATTACTCAAGCTGAAAAGAAAATAAAAAATATATCAAAATTACGGAAGCAATTTTTTATCTGGAGTTGAAATCAACGATGAAAGTTGTATTTTTTTGTTGCATGTGGATACAATTTTTTTTAATAGACAAGTTTTACTTGATTGATAATTGATGAAAAAACACCAAATTTTCCACGAGATTTCTATAATTCAATTTTAAACGACAAAATTATTGAATATTCTCTAAAGACATAATTTTCTGACAATTTTTTTTTTTGTTCAACAGTAGTATTATTCAACAAATTTATTCAAGTTTGAAAACGATCATAAAACATAAAATTATGAAAATCTTTGAAACATTAACTGTTTTAAATGACCCATTAACATGAGAATGTGTAAAAATTATTCCTTAACAAGATTTTGGGAAAAGAATTTCGGCAAATGTTTCTAAAACTTTCTATCAAGTTCGATAATCATATTTCTATGCCCATTATTATAATAAAAATAAAATTCATTTTTTATAAGATTGTTATACGTCGGTGCCATGGACCGACGAAACATCCATATAATTTTCCCGGGAGTTGCTCGAGCTCCCCGCGCTCCCACTCACCCGCACTGCACGAAGCGCTATTGGTGCGGGGATTCGGTTGCCGCGCTCCCACTCACCCGCACTGCACGAAGCGCTATTGGTGCGGGGATTCGGTTGCCGCGCTCCCACTCACCAGCACTGCACGATGCGTTATTGGTGCGGGGATTCGGTCCCCGGGCCTATATAGAGGGGCCACAGAGAGTGAAGGGCAGATCGCCTCGACTTGCGGAAGGCTCGCTCTACCTAGCGGAAGGCTCGCAACCACCCCGACTTGCGGAAGGCTCGCAACCACCCCGACTTGCGGAAGGCTCGCAACCACCCCGACTTGCGGAAGGCTCGCAACCGCCTCGACTTGCGGAAGGCTCGCTCTACCTAGCGGAAGGCTCGCAACTACCCCGACTTGCGGAAGGCTCGCAACTACTCCGACTTGCGGAAGGCTCGCTCTATCTAGCGGAAGGCTCGCAACCACCTCGATTTGCGGAAGGCTCGCTGTCTCTTCTCCTATAACACGATCAACATGGCACCCCCGAAGGTAAAATGAAGCTAGCTAGTCTAAAGTGGACGTGATTCTGATCATTATCTCCCCACAGCCGAAACGTCCCCGCGGAGGTCGAACACATCGGGAACAGGCCCAAGAGGTGGTCCTGAAGCGGCTGGGGAAATTACCCCGGTTAATGGATCTCCAGGTCCAACCCCCCAAACCGTGTCGTTCCCCTGCCCCGAGAGACACTTGGAGACTCATCCGAGTCGTTGGCCACGATGCAAGGGAGAGGGCCAGCTATCGACAACGCCGGATTCAACAACGAGAATCGTGCGTGAGGCACCATAAGAACGGGGAGTCCTGGTGGTGGTCCCCACCCCCCAAGACATTGACCCCCCGACGCCGAGACAGACTAACGCGCCGAGAGACCACCCCACCATCTCCGCGGATACGCTCGGTTATCCACATACCCCAACAGACCTCGGAATCTTGCTCCAACCGACGGCAACGCTCTCTCTTCTCCCCGGTCAGTCCAGGGAAACCCACGGACCCCAACATCCCTAAGCCGACACCACCTAGGACTTCGACGCCCACAGTGGAGGACATCTCCGACGATCTGGAGACCTACGCCCGAGACCACGGTCTCGGTCAGGAGGACATGGAGCTCTCTTCCCTTCTTTGGGACTCCGTGGAAGGGCGACACCTTCTTGCCTAGATTTAGTTTCTTGTATTTTTGGTTTAAGGAATCTAATTGTAACCATCGATGAATAAATCTTGAGTTGACCTTACCTTTCGGATTTGTTACTGGGTTACAACAACCTCCTCCCTTGTTGTTCGACTTATAACAAGATAGCAGGGGGAAAAAATTCTTAAACTTTCTATGGAGTTCTGGAATCGTACTTCTATATTTACAATAAATTCTACAAAATTCTCTAAAATATTCCATAAATCAACACGAAAATAAGATTTGTTTTAGAATAAACTCGAATTTTTTCCCACATTTTAAAAACTAATTTTGAGAAGATATAGAGTATTCAAGAAACCTCTGAAATTTTACGGAATTCAATTAAATTTTATAAGTTTGAGTAAGAATATTACAGGGAATCCTGGAGAATTTTGCAATATTCTACAATACTCACACAAGATTGCAGAAAATCATTTAAATTAGTCTAAAGAATGTAATAGAATATCATAGCAAGAATGATTCTCACAAAATAATTATGAATTCATACAAATCGAGAAAATAGAAAATAAAACATTAATTTTAAAATACTAAAACTTTACAACTAGAAATCTAATTTTTTTAATATACAAAATTTATAGGCATGAAAAATTACACATTAGCAATTTTAAATAATTGAATAAGGATTTAAATTTTTGAATTAAAAATTACTGACATTAAGAACGTCAAATTTTTCAAACTTGCAATTGAAAGACACGAATTTTTTTTATTGACAAGATTAAAAACTGAATTATTACATCAAAACATTTTCAAAAATCTGAGATATCAAGGAATATAATTGATAAAATGTTTACATTTTTAAACTGTAGAATTTTATATTATAATTTTAAAAATCACAGAATTTTATTCAATATAACAAAATGTACTAATCAAGAATATGACCTATAAAGTTTTTGATTTTGTGGATTGAGAATATAAGAAAATTCAACATTTATGTCAATGTTCCAAAACTACAGAAAAAGGATACAAAAATTTTAAATTTTCGAAATTTATAAAGATGAGAAATTAGACATTGGTAAGATCAGAAACTGAAAGTATACTTAGAAAGTAGTATATTCAGAAGTAATAAGTAGTATATTAGTATAATTAGAAAATGGTAAAGATACCAACCACTTCTTGACAACTTTCTTTATAGTTAATTAATAAGTAGTAATAATAAAGCTATCAAACTAATTAAATAAATATTATTAATGTAATTTATGTAACAAAACTTTGGAAAAAATTTTGGTTTGGAACAATATGAATCAGAAATCGTTATCAATACAATATATAAATAATAATATAATATAAGCTTGAAACATTATAAAATGAAAATTATGATTTCAACAAATTATTAGACTATTGTTCTTTACCGATGGATATAATGTTTTGTTTTTTAATGATTAGAGAAATAATAATTTGTAAAAGTGATTATGTCAAATTTACAATTTTTTTAAGGCTTACAAAGTTTTCCAAAAGATTAGACAAAATCATATGATCTTTCAATGGCATATCATGTTTTTCCATGAATGTTGATAAATTTTTCATAATCCCAGTACTGAACGAAATTTTTAGAACCTTCGCTTTTATTTTCCAATTTCTCGTCCTCACACATATGAGTTACTTTCATACATTCCTGCAATATCAGAAAGTTGTTGAGAATGTAAATTAATCCTGAATGATTCTCATTAAATTTTTTTTTGCTACATTTTTCAAAAACTTGATATATTACCAAGAACCAGTTCAGTGCTGTTTATGAATATCATTCCAGGATTTCTTGATTACCGAATAATTTTTTCGAATTCCACAAAATGCTCAATACAGCAAAATAATTTATGAGAGTAGAACATTTTTCGAAGAATATAAATATTAGAGTTATTCAAGGTTTTAGACAATGCTTGTGGATAATTTTTTTGAAGATTGTATTTTTTTTTCGTTTCGTTTTTCTTCAATTTCAGAAAATTTTTAACAACAAAGTATTACTTTATTTCATTAAAAAAATGAAGTGAATCTGAACAGCTCAAACTTTTCATAAATTCATAAAAAATTACTTTTGTATCAGTACTTTTTTATTCTGCAAACAGTCTAAAAATGCAATAATCAAAGGTTTCGAAAATTCAAATTTTTAGTTTCGATGTGTCCAAAAAAAAATAAATAAAAAAAAAAAGTATATGCAATAAATCCTATGTCTTCAACTTCAAACTAATAAATTCCATACTATTGTTTTAAATCAAACATGACTCAAATATCTAATAAAACTTCATACTTTTTTTACTGACTTAAACAATTTTGAATAAGCTTTTTTTTATTTCCCATTTCATATATTAAAATTTCCATGTATAACATTTAAGACCATTGTTTTAAAAAAAAAGGGAATATCGACATTTTTCTAAGTATCAAAATCAAAAGACATTGGCATCAAACTCACAAAAAGTCAAGAGTTTACTAAATCATTGTCATTGAAATTGAATTATTCAATCTGAGAACATTCTCAATGGCATGAGTGTACAGGAAAAGTCAGAAATAATCCTTGATTTTAAAGTTTTCCAATCTCCTAAATTTCCGGATCGTGTGAAACACACAAAGGTGAACAACAATTCCGCTTCCAGAAATGCACTGCATGCCCAGTGAACTTTAAAATGCAATGCGCCTTTCTTAAAAAGCTTGGTAGTATAAAAAGTGAAAATTTTTTTTCTGAATTACCTGATGTAGATTGAGCATTGACGTCTGCCCCGTGAGCTATAAGCAAATTCACGATATCCACATGACCCGCCATTGCAGCCTCCATAAGCGGAGTGCAATCCCCCTTGATCCCCCTGTCTTCCACGTTTGCATTCATTGCTAACAGTACCTAAAACAGAATAAGAATTTTTTTTATTACAAAATTGTACTTAAAAATTAGTATCTCCACACTATCCACCATGAAATATTTTCTTAACAATTTTTACTCCCAAATTTTATGAATCATTAAAGTTAAGAAATAGAAGCAATAGGGGATAAGATTGAAAGTTTAAGGGCTTCAAAAGCCTCCCAAAATTTAGGTAAAATTCAATATTTTTAATATAAGAATACAAAAAGTCAAAAGAATGAATTATGAAAATACAAATTATAAAGAATAATGCACAAAGATGAAAAAAAATTAAAATAAAATAATCAATAAAACCAAAAATAATGAATAACAAAAATTAGTTGAAATTGTCAAAAATGTAATTATTGAAATCTAGAGGACATAACCAAGGATTTCAAATGGCTTCTCGAAATTAAACAAAATTCAGAAATTTTAACTTTACTAACTAAAAAATTATAATCCTGACTTCAGAAAAAAATTATTTTCACCCATGAATAATGAAGAAAAAAAAAAAAAAAAATAGTTACTAAAGTTAGATAATATTTGTTAAACTTCAATATTCATTCATTGCTTCAACTGTAAAAAGTAATGGGAACAATTTGTTTCTTTATTTCAATTATCTATAAACATTTGTAACTTCAAGAACATTGAAAACTTAGAATCCTAGAGCATAGAATTCTAGAAATCTACAAAAAAAAAATCCATGAAAATACTAAAAAATATATCAAGCCATTCGAACACTGAAGAAATGCTAAAAGTAATAGAAATCTATGAAAGTACTGTTTTCTGAAAAATTTGAAAAAAAAAAAAAAAAATTCAAATTCTAGAGGCAAAAAATTCTGAAAAAAGTATATAGCAATCTAATGAAATAAAAAAATTTTTGAAAAATACTAAAAAATGCTACGAAATCTTATAAATATTAGAAAACCTACAAAAATACAAGAAATCAATAAAATCCTAAAACATCAATTTGGATATAATTTTTCCAGAAATCAATAAAAACAATGAGAAATATCAAAATTTGAGTTCTCAAACATCGAATGTAGAAATCTATATAGTTATCTACGTAAATACTATAAATCTGTCAAAATACTACAAAATTTTTTACATTATCATGAATACCAAAAAATATCTAAATTACTCGAGAAACCCAATAATATTCAAAAAATGATTCTAATAATATTTTCAAAAATTTATACAACTTTTAACACCAGATCATATAATTTTTAAAATCTATAAAAAAATACACAAAAATAACAGAAAATTCTTGAAATTGTAAATGATGGATATTAAAAAAGTATGAAAAACAAAAATGAGTACTGCAATCTGTATAAAAAATACTGTTTTTTAAAAATCAATTGAGATATTCAAAACCGTTGAAATTTTTCATACTGTAGATTCAAATTCTTCAAATCTAATTAGAAACCAAAAAATACTACAAAATTTGATAAATAACATAAAAGTAAGAAAATTGTGAACATTTTTTTATTACTTAAAAATAATGTAGATATCACTATCGCAAAAATTGATAAAAATATTCAAAAATGTATTACTTTGGCTATATAGAAACTATATAGAAACTCATAATAATTTCATAAAATTAAAAACACCTGAATTATGAGGGGGACAAAAATATAAACCTCAGAGACTTGAAAATCACAAAAATCAAATTTTATTCGAAAAACGTACAACTCTGGAATCCAAAATTTGTAGAACTTTAAAATCCCAAAATTCGAAAACTTCAAAAATCGTACTCCGTTCACCAGATCATCAAAAACTAAAAATCCTAAATTTTCGAAGGAAATATATTTTTTTAAAGTATCTCTCTCAAAAATTCTTTCTGCCTCTACACTCGTTATAAGGAAAAAAAAAGTAAATGTAATACATATTTAGATGTTAACTGTAAATTAATCAATAAAAAATGAAGTTATAACAATTTAATAAAATGAGTAATAATGTAATCTATTAAAATGTGTTTCAAATAATATTTATTGACTATTATATATTGATACCACATCCACTGAAAAGTGATTAATGTTAGCAACATTAGTAACATTGATTGTTACTTTTTTTGCCATTCCAAGGAAATTTACTATATTTCAAGTCAATTATGAATCATTTATTCAGGAAGTTCGAATTGCAAGTAAATTTTCGTCTACTTATCTATCTATTCTACGAAAAAAAAAGAGGTGAAATTTTTGCCTGGAGTTCACTGACCTGATAAAAAACAAATTTTTTTTTATCAAAAACTAAAAGCAGATTCTGTAACAATTTATTGAACATAGAACTCTGAAACATCAAATTTTAGAATTGGTATAGTTAATTATAAAAATACTAAACTGTCAAAAAAAATTTGAAATTTCATGGACACGTATGTGAAAAGGATTTCAAAGAAATTTTATCAAATTTATTGTTTTCATGTTGGATATGTTAATTTCAATATTTTTTTATCTTATTAATTTTATTTCAAGACACTACATGTTTGAATACATGTAGAACATAAATTGAATACAATTCACATTCCAGACAGTAGAAATTTTTTGTTTCAATCAAATAGCTGTTGATAAATTGGGGAAAATCTGCTACAAAAAATTTTGAATACGCATTTTCAATGAGAAATCATTTAGAGGTAAAATGATTTTAATGTCTGCTTTATATTAAATAAACACTTCGATTTGTGTCTATTTTTTCATAGTTGCGTCCATAACTTTATAGAAAATCTAATAGACAGTATGGGAAATCTGCTTCAAAGACAGTCTCTTAAATTTAATAGAGAAATTTCTGAGAGAGAAGAGAATTTTTTTCAATTTTATCAATATTAAAAAATACTACAAATATGATAATCACATCTGGATATTTCAGTCCTTTATTTCCCTACCTCCAAAAACCTGAGATATTCCCTCAACTTTTCCAAAAATTAAATCCATATATTTTCTGTAGCACCACATCAAATGACAAGGTTCTCATAGATTCTCAAAAAAGTCAATCATGTGTCATAGATAATTCACGTTGCCGATAAAAAGGCTTTCAATGAGTATGAAGAAATAAGAATAAATACATCAATGAATATATATAGTATAATAAACAAATAAAAAAGAAAGAAATACTAAATAATTCACTGTATCAAAGAATCATGAAAAATCTGGACAGAAGGTCCACATAAAAAATCCTCAACAATTACATACATGTGGCTTCCCGCCATAATCGAGAAAGTCACTTGTGCCATAAGGCTCAAGTTTACATGATATTCTGATAACATTTCAAACGTTATGGCATGTGTGACTTTCTCAATTATGGTGGGAAGCCACAGATATACAGGGTGTACCAAACTCCCCGCGCCAAAAAGAAACCCAATATTCCTCATCCAATTTCGAGTCGAAAAGTCCTCTACCACTTTTCATAAAACTCAAAATTGAAAAAGTTATTCAAGCCAAAAGTTTAAACAATAAATGTGCACCCACGGCAAGTAGGTGCAGATTTCACGGACCAAACTTTTCCCAAATTTTCTTCATATTTTTCCGAGTCGAAAAGTCCTTTGCCACTTTTCGCAAAACTTAAAATCAAAAAAGATATTCGGGTCACCAGTTTCAACCAATCAGATTACTTGGATTTTATGCTCGAATATCTTTTTTGATTTTAAGTTTTTTGAAAAGTGCCAAAGGACTTTTCGACTCGAAATTGGATGAGAAATATTGGGGGGGAGGGGGTTCGGTACACCCTGTACAATCACAATAAAAAAAAACGAGAAAAATACCTGAGCGAGCTCGTAATAACCAGCCGAACTAGCAAGGGAGAGTAAGCTCTCGCCTTCTTCTGTGGTCTCATGTACACTTCTGCCTTCGGTGAGGAGTTTGCGCACGGTGCCCACGTCGCCGTCCGTGCAGGCTTCGACGAGGGAGCGCTTTTCGTTCTGGTTTCTAGGGTTGTCGCTCCGCATTCGCGTCAACGCAGCCGCAGCTTCGTCCAAGGCGCACGACACGCTGGACGTCAGCCGACGTAAGACCTCGTGGTCAGCGAGGTGCTTACCATCTCCGGAAGACAATTTACCAATGCCCGCTGCTTCCAACAGGGCCTCCAGTCGCGCCTGGGTCTCAGGATCAACCGAACGCTCAGTATCCTCCGGCGACAGCAAAAACTTGGACTTGTCCGAATGGTGACCGTCCTCCAAATCCGCTTGGTCGATCGTGAAAGACTCCACCTTTAATGTAAAAACATTACCAGTTTTAAAAAAATGCTTCTCAATTCCCGTTCTTCCCTAATTAAAATATTTCAGCTTCATGAATTTATGAATGGCGATACGTATCGATATTTCTTTCGATATATTAATCAGTCGATAATCGATATATCTATATTTCTTTAGATATTTGTATATCGATATATTCATCAGCCGATAATCGATATATCGATATTTTCGTTGAGATATTAAACGATACTGCAACTTTTTGTCGAGTTTTAAAAAAATGTTTATCAATTTTCGTTCCTCCCTAATTAAAATATATCAGCTTCATGAATTTAGGGATGGCGATACGTATCGATATAAAAATATCGATATATTCATCAGCCGATGATCGATATATCGATATTTTCGTTGCGATTATAACGATATTGCAACTTTTTGTCGAGTTTTTAAAAAACGCTTCTTCATTTTCCTTCTTCTCTAATGAAAATATATCAGCTTCATGAATTTAGGGATGGCGATACGTAACGATATTTCTTTCGATATTTTCATATCGACATATTCATCAGTCGATGATCGATATATCGTTTTTTTTTGTTGCGACATTAAACGATATGGCAACTTTTTGACGAGTATTAAAAAAATGCCTCTCAATTCTCGTTCTTCCCCAATTAAAATATTTCAGCTTCATGAATTTAGGGATGGCGATACGTAACGATATTTCTTTCGATATTTTCATATCGACATATTCATCAGCCGATAATCGATATATCGATATTTTCGTTGCGATATTAAACGATATGGCAACTTTTTTGTGTAAAAAAATCGGAAAAAATTTTCAATTCAAGTTTTTTTTTCTTTTTAATTTACTCATTGAGAATTCGGGTTTAACGTTGATTTTTATGAAAAATGTCAATCTGAAAAATTTTATGTGCCTGAAGTTTCAAACGTTTCAAATTAAACGAAAAAAATTTATCAGTTAATATAGGAGGAAAAAATTTTTTAGTTGCTTTTGAACACTTTTTAATCGTAACACCAAACTTCATGCTCCCCAAAAAAATATCAGGCACACTTCCTATCACGATAAAAAATCAAAATCTTCCTACATTTTTCATTTTCGTTTAATTTTAAACGTTTGGAACTTCAGGTACATAAAATTTTCATTTTTTTTTTTTGCTTATGATTATTTTCATTCATGAGTTGTAATGCAAATTAATGATTTTTATCCAAAAACTGTACCGTAACATGATTGAACTATTTTTTTGTGAATATATATTTATTGATCTTGACTTTTAGATATTTGTTATTTTTTTCTTTGAAAGTTTACTTCTGAAGCGTGTTCTCTGAATATTAAGGAATGATTGCAATGAATTTAGATACTTTCATTTTTTTAATGTTTTCATCTTTGATAATTTTTTCAATCATTAATTAGTTTTTTTTTTTAATAATTTGATGCAATATTTTTTTCACAATTATTGTTTATTATTCACTGATAATTTTTATTATCATTACTATATCTTGATGTTATTTTATTATCAGAATTTATTTAATTATCTTATTTTACATTTTCCAAGTTTTTTCGTATATTTCTTATTTTATTTATTTTATGATTCATTCCATTGCTATTATTCCTTCTTAATATTTACTAATACCGATATTTTTCAAAATTTATTCTTAATTTTTACTTCTACTGATATTTTTCAAAATTTATTGATTTAATATTCTTTATTTTTTTTTAAGGTTGTCATACTTGTCTTGTATATTCTTTGAATATGAAAAATTAAATACAGTTAATAAAAAATGCTCATTCGGGAAATGTTTTCATGTTTGATAAATTTATTATCGATAAAAAATAAGTTGTTTTTTTTTGTAATGAACCCCCAAGCAGGGCTCCACCCCTGGACCCTACCAGGAACTCAAGTTTAAAATGAAAAAATATTTTTCAGGATCACAATTACAAAAAAAAATAATTTTTGTCGAAATTTCATAGAGTGCTAATGCGTCATATGATTAAATAACTCCGATTTTTGTTTTAAAAAAAATAGACCTAATACGCCATAGTTTTGCTTGAAAATTCTAAAAATTTGTAAAATCTAAACCATAGCTATCCATAAAAATACCAAAAACCCATCAAAATACTAGAAAATCCCAAAACCTTGTATGGAAAGTAAAAAATACAAAGATTTCATTCAGGTACTTGTCTATGATCGCCTCACAAATCTATGACATGACTAAAAACCTTTAAAATTTTGAAATCTTGAAATGAATATAAATTCAACAACTGATGAATCGATTGTATATTGCAAGATTTCAAAAAAAAGTGAACACATTTTAATTTACTGTCACTAAGTCTTTAAAATTTTGTACACTAAGTGATCAAACTCCAGAAATCTTTGTAGAAATCCGTGAAAATACCAAAAAACTTCATTGTTAACCTTATATAACATGAATTGAATATTTATTTACTGAAAAACACCAAAAATATTCAAATTACTATTAATGTATCTCAACGGTCTCCTTAAAAATCCATCAAAACCTACGCGATACTTTTTCCGATACATCGATATTCAATGTCGAATGTTTCCAATGTATCGAATAAATCGAGATTGATATTTTTTGTTTCGGTTCCTAGATAGATCAACCAGTGAATCGCTTTAAAGTACGCGTTTACACGCCCAGACCAATGTTTTCACAAGTTTTTACGACTCACTGTCGAATTACGCACAATTTCAGCCCACTCGTGTCACTAGATGCATGAAAAAAAAATTAAATGAATGTTACCTTTCATAAAAATCGTCAAAAAATCAGGGAAACTCAGAAGAATAACTTCATATACATTGTATAAACATCCAATGTTTTCGTAATGAGGCGTAGCTACATCCTGCTCTGAAAACACCAGCCCAATCGTGAAACGTCATCTTCGAACTTCTAGATGAACAAATTACTTTTGGTCATACAACCACCATTATCACTTTGGGTCATCATTGTGACAAGTCACATTTCAGATCATTAACCTTTCGTCCAAGCTTTTTCATATCCATTGATCCTCGACTTTTTCAACATCAAGAATCAACTCTGAGTGCAAAATTCACCTATTTGCACTGCATTCCTTTTCATTCTTGTATAAATCCACACTATTACTTCAAAAAACTGTTTCTGTTCCGAGTTTCCCTTCATCTAATAGAAATTCTTTCAAGAAGCATAGTCATTTTCAAGAACCTGAAAATTGAAGCTTACATATCCTCATATGACAAGTACTATCAAGAAGATACACACTTGTGATCAATTGGTCAAAAATTTACCGAGTTCATGGGAGTTTTTCCTGGCTAAGAGATTGGTCAATTAATGACTCGCCACCTCCACATCTTGCTTTTCAAGGCTTGGGCTTTTCTTTTCCCAGCCTACGTCACACGAGAAATCCCCTGGTCCTGGTTTTCAGAGATCTATTACACTCTTTGTTCTTCGTTTTGCAGATAATTTTTATCTTCGATGAGTTCCAATTGCAATCTCACGTTTTGCTATGTTTTAACATCATCAAAAGCACTGACACCAACTTTGAGAACTTGTGAAGAGCTTTCACATGAATAACCGTTGGAAGATGGCTGTTTTGGCATGTGGAAGATGCGAATGTTGAACTCTGGATTAAGTGGCTGAACCAAGGTCCCAGTTACGTCTTCACAGACCAAGAAGCGCAAGTCTCCAAAGTCCAATGACAAGACTTTGGGTTCCATCCAAGTCCCTCTTCATCGTCTGAGTTTTCTTCAGGATTGAACGTATGTGCTATGCACACACCAATTCCTTTTCCTAAAGAAGATCATCAACATAGTTATTACCTAATATTGGCATTCAATAGTTTTGATATTTCAGTATTCGCAAAGGTATTCTTATGTAGAAGTTTGGATTCAGATTGGGTGCGTTCGTGTAGGTGTATTTCATGTCCTTATTTCTGTACTGGCTATGAAGATTCTGTGACATCCTTCCTGCTTTTCGTCTTAACTGTCAACCTTCGAAGCTCAAGTTGCGTCAGATGGTGTAAGCGATGCTCTTCATCATTATACACAGAAATGGGAGTCTAGCTGATTGTTCGAATTGCTCCTATTGGATAGATCTAACCATACTCGTGGTTTGTCATTGAGTTTCATATGATCAATCACATGATTCGCTTTGGACTTTTTGGTAAATAGGAGAAAATCCTTCATACAAAAGATTGCATGTAAGCCACACTTTTCGAAGACACATTTACTTGCTGAGGATAGAAATTGTGTCATTTGACTGATATTCAAATCCAGCTTACTGATCAACATCAGGTGTATGTGGCAATCAGTGAATAATATGGATGTAAGAGTATAAAGTATTTATTGATCTCAATCTTCTGGCTACGAAACCGAACTTAGTTTCAAATACAAATTAATCTTTATCACTCCATATCCATGCCCTCGTATCTTTACTCTCCTTTGGTAATAACAATCATAATAACATACCCCCGATCAATTAAAATGACAAACTGGTTTTTGATGTTAAAAATATTGTTCTATCTTGAAAACATCACGCCAACATGCAATATCCCTAGACTCACATATTTTCAAAGGACCTATACCTACACAAATAAAATTAATATATAAACCACGAATTACGTTCCAAATTTAACTAAAATTATTAACATGTATCATAAAAATTGGTTATTTACTTCAGCGTTGCGAATATGCAAGTCGAACTTTTTGTTCACATTTACAATATCAATTTCATTTTGCAGATAAGCTTCTAAGTCAATAAGATTATTTTATGACCAAGGAAATAACTGGTCTCACACATTATCTTAACTTGAAATCAGTTATAAACAAACGTTTTCCTATATCTACGTGATTGTTCATTTTCAAATAACCTTGCATAAAAAATAATCAGCACTACTCTATCGATATTGCTGCTGCTCAAAGATAATAGTTTAATGAAACTTCCAACATTTATTTATAATAATGAATACTTTCATGCAAAGATTTATATTTATAAAACTAGTTTACATAAAACAGAATTTTTATACGACTTTAAATGCGAAATTTTTTCAAATAAATTTTCGAAAAAAACTTTGTTACTTCTGATAGAACGAAACTTCAATGAATAATTTCATGATTTTCAAATTTGTACCAAGTCTGAAATCTTGTAAAAAAAACACACATTTTTTATTTTTCAAATTCTATATTTTATTAAACATTCTTGGTGGACATGTTTCGTTATTCTTTGAACTCTTTCATGTTTTACTGTATTTTCGAATTTTTTTACTCACAAAATCGCAATACACACAATGATATTGTCAGAAACATTACAAAACACAAAAAAATATAACTCCAAATTTTTTTTAAGTTTTTAGAATTCCAAAAAATTTTGAATGGTTTCGGAAACTATAAAAAAAAAAAAAAAAAAACATTGTTCAAAATAACAAGAAATGAGAAAAATGTCATCGAACAAATTAGAATTAGCAATCTGTATATTAATTGTATATATTTTAATGAAAAACATTTTTTGAAATTAGATATTTACAACAATAGTAACTAAAACATCAATATTCCAAGGATTTTTTGGTAATAACAAATTTTTATAAGACTTTTAAATACTTAAATTTTTCTGAAAGATTTCTAAAACTTGGAAAAATTCTGATTTTGTTTAAAATGACAGAATTCGTGGAAAAAAAAAAAGTAAGAAACATTCGCAAATATCAATGTACATAATTTTTATAGCAAACTCTTTTTACTGATGTTACTTTACATACTCAAGGAATATGTCAGCATTAAATTTTCAGTGTCAGTGATTTTTACAAGCTTTTTAATTTCATAGTGAATTTTTATTTTGACTTTAGAAATGGATGAAATATTCAGGGAATATGTCAGCATTCAATTTTCACAAACTTTCGACTTTTCATTCTAGTAGCTCCACTATTTACAGAATGTCATTGATTTTTTACTTTCATATTTTAATAAATCATTTAAAAAATAAAGAAATTCAATAACAATAGAAACTTATTGCAACTATATTTATTTAAAGTCGAAAAACAAATTTTTCAATGACATGGCAAGCATTTAATCACACATTAATCGCTTATTGCGAAAACCAGAAAATCACATTGCACTTTTTATCATGCTTAATAGTTATCACGTTATCTTGAAATCGCACGAGTGCAATCTTAAAAATGATGCATTGCTTTAAACGAATTTAGTTGATTTTGAATGATTTTCAGATACTTCTTTCAAAAAAGAAACTGAATTAACAAGCTGAATCAGCTTAAAATATGACATCTGAAAATTACATCATGGAGTAAAAAGTTTTCCTCATTTTGTTTCATATCATCAAATTCTTCGTTTATCAAAGCTGATTCATTTAATGCGTATTAAATGTTTTTTTTAAAACTCTTTCAAAGCTTCAGCATTTTCACTGAAGTATTTATTTGCTACTTTTGTAATAAAAAAATATACACAAAATTTCCTGATCTTGATTTAAATTTCCCAATTTCTGATTTAAAAAAAATTGATTCCTTGACAAATTTACACGATACATGTTTCAATAGTTTTTCGTTTGCAAGCAAAAATATAAAACTGTACAAGCATCCTAAAATATTGCAAAAAAATTAATCCCATTTTGCAAAATGTTACAGAAGCTCAAAAAGTTATAAAAATATTATTAAATAATGCAAATCAGTTAAATTCACTATCAAACAAATTCGAGAAAGGAATTACACTGTAGTTTTTTTTTAGGAAAGTTAAAATTCTTTAATTTTTCTGGAATGCTAGGAATTTTTTCACTTGTTCGTCTGCATACATTGAGTTCAATTCTTTATTTGACAGTCGGATTATGACAAAAGAAAACATTTATCTTATCAGGCATAAAAATTTATAAAACATACCAACGGTAATTTTTCAATGCTTTTTCGCTCCGTTACGTAAAAGATTTAGCAACTTTTTTTTCTCTAAAAAATTAAAATAAAATAATCACGATCCTTGGAATCAAAACAAAAACTCACAGAAATTATGAATAATGTTATAAATTTATACTCCAAGTATTTATTATCATTATAAATTAAATGCTTTGAACTTCAAGAACATTGAAAAACCTCATCAAAATAGTATTGATACATGAATCTATTATTTTTGTATGTTATATTTACATTGATATCACATCGACATATAAATATATTATATTAATTTATATATAAAACTATTATTGATACATGAAAAATAATTAGAAACATCAGAATGTATGTATTTGTAAAATTTTGAAAACTATTTAGTCCCTAAACAATAAAAAGTAATGAGAACCATTTTTTTCATTTCATGCATTTAAACCTAATCTGCATAGTATGGATGCATAAAACTATTATTTTTATTGAAATATTTATTTATATTATATTTATTTATTTACAACGCAGCAACAGGCATAATGCCCAAAAATTTATTCACTTGTCTACACCCAGACTCCGCATGAGACTCCGTATATAAACAATAATGTCCATAAATGTTGAACAATAAAAAAAAAATATCGCAATTCAATACAAATATATGCCAAAAATTCACAACTAATTCTGTTTTCAAATACATGAATGCTCACATTTGAGTCCTCTCTCTAATAAAATATAAAATATTGTATTTCATTATAGAAATACGTATAACAATTTTCCAACTTCACCCAAGATCAAACTGAAACAAAAACAATAGAAAATATTTCTTCAATCTCAAAAATAATCACTTCAACTATAAATGTTAACAAAAACAATTTCCTTTCATTTCCTTCAAGAAAATTCAACAACCTCATCTGTAAAGTAAACCACTCGAAAAAACCATATCCACAATCAAGATAATCATCTCATCAACTAGAAAAAAAAAAAAAAAAAAAAACCCTCGACAATTATAGACCAAGAAATGTCGAAACACCCGAAACATTTGCCAGGGAAATCGGGGTTTCCGTAAAAAGAAAAAAAAAGAAACTTCGATATTCGTGGCATTGTCCCGAAGCAATTCGCGAGCCAATGTACGAATGACGAATCCAATTCGAACAATTACGGGCATATATATCGCGGCAAGAGGGGAGGGGAGAGGAAAAAGAGAGACGACGAGATTGAGGTTATGCATGCGAACGGGACAAAAACGCGACGCATCTCACTTCACTCCCAGCGATATTAAAACACACGATCGTACAAACTCGAATTTCGCAAACTCGCGAAAACGTGCCAATAACGTTTTTTTTTCCCACATTTCACGTGGGCAAACGAGAGAGAAAGAAAGGAAACGAGACGGAAAACCTCACCCCTGTTTGCCCCTGCGCCTATGCAACACACGCCACACGTTGCTCGCTGCAGTTTTCAAGTGGCGAGAGGGGAGGGGGGATGGGGGGGGGAGCGAAAACGAGAAGAAGGCCGCCGACTTAGATTTTGCCCGTGCAAAATAACAGCAACAATGAGAAATGGCAGAATGGACGGAGAAAAATATTGCGATTACGAAGGATTCCCATCGTGTGGTTGCGCGAGAGAGAGAGAGCCGAGGGGAATTTTCGGCGTTGTACGTGTGACGTAGAGCGCCGAGTCGGGACGTCGTTGGTGGGTGAAAGTACGATCGCGCAAGTTAGAACAACAACTATGTGTACTACGTACGACGGCCATTCCGAAGTACGGATGAGACTGACACTTCCTCGGCTCGATCTCGCATACCTGTCTCGGCCAGCGAATCGAGAGTTCAACTCACTCGGAGCTATTTTACCCCCTTTTTTTTTCATTCCATTTTGAAATTCTTTTCTTCCAACCGGGCTCGTTGTCGCAGCTTTTAGCGAAAATCGTATACACGGGAAAATTGTACAATCGTTAGGATTTATCGTGGCGAGTAAAAGTACGTACTAACGTAATTTAAGGTCATGGTTGCCGACTTGGGTCAACTCACGAACTTACTATTTAAAGAGACCTGAGCAATTGTGAATTTTTCCGAATGATCGGCCCACGGTGCCCAGCTTGGGCACTGTTTAAATTCGAATCAGCGCAAGGAGGGAAATTTGTTGATATCGCATTCACAAATATCGATGTAACGTCCATATAGGTTTGATAGTAAACTGTTGTTAACAGAACAATTGTTATATTCAATATTGTTACCACGTCCATACATTCAGGGTTTGGAAGTAACGCGTTACTCTAAAACGTTACATTTATTACTGTAACGATAACGGGTCACTTTTTTTCGGTGACGAGTAACGAAAATCCTGTTGTTTTACGTTACTTTTATCTGTCCCATTAAGTTTTTAGCACAATTTACAACTTTTTAAAAATGTTCTGAAACTGAGATCTTAGTAATTTTTAACTTCCTCATTTTGAGACATGAAATTCTTTATTAGTCATTCTTAATGATTAATAAAGATGGCTTTTTTTTTTATTAAAAACTTTCACGACCCAAAGCGTTGAATTTTAGAAATTCGCATGAAAAGATATAAAAATACTTAAAATCTATAGACCGCAAAATCTATAGCACGATTTGTATGATTTAGAGGTTCTGCTAGAAAATTTTATGGGAAAATAATGAATCAAAAAAAAATAAAATAAAATACGAAAAATACTAGATTTTATCAAGTTTTAAGTGACTTGATTTTCAAAAAAATTATGTAATTCAAGGAATAAAAAAACTTCAATTTCTTAAACTTCAAATTTTAAAAAATTTATGTTAATAGAAGTCTATAAAAAGATGAGAAAATTTTTATATTGTATAACTTTGTGAAAAATACAAAAAATATTGAGGGCCCCTTAAATATATAATGAAACTGTTTTCTGCAAAATCGATCGAAATATACTCCAGAAATTTCGAACCTCCAATTTTATTCTATTCTGGAAATTTAAAGAGATATCTTAAAAAAAAAAAAAACTAAAAATTCCACAACATTCTTTAAATATTTAAAAATGCAGAAAGAAAATACGTTCGGAAAAATACGTGCAAATATATAAAACATTGAAAATCTTTCGAATTCCAGAAATTCATACAGCAATATATAAAAATAATGAACCATCTTTGAAATCATAGAAAAACTGAAGAAATACAAAAAGTACTTGAATAAGTAAAAATCCATCGAGACACTGTTTTGTGGAAAATCCTGTAAAACATGTAATGTTTCATTATATTCAAATTCTAGAGTTCAAAATTTTTGAAATGTATAGAACAATTATTATTAAAAAAATATTAAAATTATGTAAAATTACTAGGAAATTCTGCAATATTCTATAATACTGAAAAATACGAACGGTTTCAAAAATACTAAACAATTTTTTGAATCGTAGAAAAATTGAAAAAGTATGAAAAAAATCAAATGAAATGAAAATCTTCTCAGAAATTATAAATATTTATTTATTTAAATAATATTCATTTAATTGTATCAGTGAATATTTGTTTGAGCATCACAACATCGTAAAAATCGACCTGCTACGCTCAAGTTTCCATTTTAGGAAAAATATCACTTTTTGTAAAATAAAATCACAACAATATACATATACCTATCATTTCCAACATAGGTTAGTATTTATTTTCTAAATATCCATACTTTTTTTTAAAAAATCCGGTATTGATATAAAAATTTGATACAGGTTTCTAGAATTCGAGTTCTAAGATTTATAGTTTCGTATATTTTTATTATTTTTGAAAAAGTTGCATCTTCATAGTTTTCTGGATTTCGTAAATAAGCGGTATTTTTGCACATATCGATTTCGATAATCAACAGAATTATTCATAATATTAGCAATATTCATAATTATAAAAGTTTGTCTTCAAAAATATAAATATCTCAAATGTTACTCATCTCGAAATTTTCGTTTCCTATTAATAGAACCTATAACCATAACTTTGGTAATTTTTGTATTTCTTGGCTTTATCTTAGAATAATTTGTGGCAAATCCGATGAAAAATTGTAAGAAAAATCAATGAGACCCAAAAATCGAAACAATTTATTTAGCAGTCAATACCAGGGAATCGTTTTTTTTATAATAAAAAATCTGGATTACAGATTCGTTACTCTAACATTGATTTTTTAAATTATTCAATTGTTCAATAGAAGATTAAAATTTTAAACTATTTACCAATTTTGCTACAAGGTTTTTATTTCAGAAATAGTAGAATTTACAATCCTCTCTATTGCAATAACATTTTTTCGAAAATGAAGTAAATTTAATTTTTAAGTAATCCACATAAAGCAATTCTATAATCTGAAATACTAAATAATTCATTTTTTATTAATTAATAAAATTTGTACAGTAAAAAATTCACCTTGTTAATGCAAAAACAACAAATGACAACTTATTTTCACTACATTCAAGATGTTTCTTTGCACCAAAAAGCACAAAAGAATCATTCAAAAATATCTATGCAAATATCACAATCAAATGTCAATTAACAAAATTTGATCCAACATATTCACAACAAATAACTTAAAAATTCTGCAACCAATTAACTACTATATAATTCTAGTTTTGACATAAAAGAATTAGAATAAAAATGACTCGAATTCAACCTAAGAGAATTCGGGCCAAAGCGGGACAGTGGTCACTTCTGATTTTATTTCGGATACAGGAACTTTTTGTTTATCAAAAATCCACCGCAGACATTTAGAACAAATATCAGTCTACGAGAAAATATTTTTTTCAAGGCGATACAATGTTATTCAATAAGTTTTGAAATTAATTTTGAAAAAAAAAAAAAAAAAAAAAAAAAAAAAAAATCATTTTGTCTCGCTTTGCCCCACGTACGGGGCAGAGCGGGAAAATTTTTTAAATGACAAATAAAATCTTTCTTTTCCAGAAATAACCATCAATCATCATCAAATTAGTACTGTGGGGATAACTTGAAGAAAAAAAGTTTCTGGAATTCATTTTTTACCTACTGAATTTCTTTACTCATATTTATTCATCAAACATTCAAACTGATGTATAATTACGATTTTTACTGGCAGTCAAAATTGCATTTCACGACAAAAATGCTGGCAAAGTCTTGTAACTTGACACATCAACCAAACCCAATAGAGAACTTGACGAAAAAATTTCATCATACACATTTATTAGACAACTGAAAAAAAATTGATACGTATTTTTTCGTTTTTTTTGTATTAATTGAGAATAACAGGAGATACAGAGGGTTTAAAATGTGGAATGGGGGGTGTGACGTCACATCATTTTTTTTAAATCTTTATATTTCACAAAATTTTTTTCAAGCCAAGTTCCCTATTACAATTTCACGTGGAAAATGGTGGGAACGTCTAAAAGTGAAATTCCAGAAACTTCTGATCAATGATGAAAAAATAAAACAATAAGTTATTCCTAAGATCCTGCTTTGCCCCTGTCCCCACTGTACCCCGAATTCCCCTACGAGATGTATCAAATTAAACTCGTACTTCATCAGAAGCCAAAAGTATTCATAAAATCAAGACAAATATGAGTATATCACTCGGAAAAACCGATACTAATAATACAAATAAGGTATCTAAAAGTTTATTTTCCAGACAACGCGGATAATACCGACAATTACCATCGGATCTTGCCGCTGCCCACTTTTTTTAAACGCTTCTTATTCCGCGGACGGCTCGAGAAAACGCGCTTCTTATTGACCTTTGAAACGTCTCTCACGCTCTCCAATTTTTTTTTTTACTTTTCACTCCCCCTTCGATGTATCGAAGATCATTGACATTCCGCTCTAACTTGGTCATTTATAATATTTACCTACATTCTCCTCAATTCGTTACAATTTTCAAAACTTTGCAAAATCCTTGGCATATAATTACAGCAAACTTCTTCAGGCTCTCATTACAATGTCAAGTTTATAAACAATACAGAAAATTTGAAAAACAACGATGATACAAAACTAAAATTTCAACGTCGAGAGTTGACTGCTTGAAATGAATAACGTATTGGGTGAATCATCTTTATCAAAAGTTGAATCATCACAATTAAAATGTCATGGAAATTCTATTCTATACTTAAATGTCTCAGAGATGTTGCAAAACCAGATGCGTATTTTTACGTGTTATTCTCCTAACAGTTTGAAGATCGATTGTATCATTATCGGTTTCAGTGATATTGGCTAAATTATTCAGGGTTTGGAAGTAACGCGTTACTCTAAAACGTTACATTTTTTACTGAAACGATAACGTAATGCGTTATATTAATTTCCAAGTAACGATAACGGTAACGAGTCACTGTTTTTCGGTATTTTTGTATTTCGGTTCGAAAATTCCGTTATTTAACGTTACTTTCATCTGTCCCATTAAGTTTTTAGCACAATTTACGAATATATAATTTTCAATGAAACCATGTGCGATAATCGTAATTTGCGTGAAAACCTCGACGAAGAATAAACTTTTCCATTTTTTATTAAAAACTTTCACGACTCACAGGGTAAAATTTTAGAAATTCACATGAAAAGGTATAAAAATACTTAAAATCTATAGATCGCAAAACCTATAGCAAGATTTGTATGATTTAGAGATCCTGCTAGAAAATTTTATGGAATAATAATGAATACAAAACAAAAACAATGAAATAAAATACGAAAAATACTAGATTTCATCAAGTTTTAAGCCACTTAATTTTAAAAAAATTTATGTTAATATGAGTCTATAGGAAGAGAAGAAAATTTTTATATTGTACAACTTTGTGAAAAAAAAAAAACAAAAAATAATGTGGGCCCCTTAAATATATAATGAAACTGTTTTCTGCAAAATCGATCGAAATATACTCCAGAAATTTCGAACCTCCAATTTTATTCTATTCTGGAAATTCAAAGAGATATCTTTAAAAAAAAAACTAAAAATTCCACAACATTCTTTAAATATTTAAAAATGCAGAAAGAAAATACGTTCGGAAAAATACGTGCAAATATATAAAACATTGAAAATCTTTCGAATTCCAGAAATTCATACAGCAATATATAAAAATAATGAACCATCTTCGAAATCATAGAAAAACTGAAGAAATACAAAAAGTACTTGAATAAGTAAAAATCCATCGAGACACTGTTTTGTGGAAAATCCTGTAAAACATGTAATGTTTCATTATATTCAAATTCTAGAGTTCGAAATTTTTGAAATGTATAGAACAATTATTATTAAAAAAATATTAAAATTATGTAAAAATACTAGGAAATTCTGCAATATTCTATAATACTGAAAAATACGAACGATTTCAAAAATACTAAACAATTTTTCAAATCGTAGAAAAATTAAAAAAGTTAAAAAAAAGCAAATGAAATGAAAATCTTCTCAGAAATGTTTTGCTTAAAAATCCTCTCAAATACCAATAATTCAATAAACTTTTAATTCTAGAGCATGAAATTCTGGAAATCTATATATCAATGTACAGAAAAATAGTAGAAATGTTTAAAAATTCTAGAGAATCCTGCTACATTTTATACAAACTGAATAGTACAAAAAGATTTAAAAATTCTGGAAATCTGGATAGGTATTTAGATCCTTTCAAAAATCTATTAAATTTGCAAATGTTTTCTTGTGGCTAACATTGAATCGAATGTCATATTTAGAAATTTCGTAAACTTGAAAAAAATATAAAAATTTGAACAAACTGATTGATTTTTTTCTCAGGTTGAAACAAGTACAGATAAACATTTTTTATTATATCTGAAATAAACAATTTCTATAGAACAAAATCACAAGTACGTTGAAATTGTATTTTTCAGCCTTAGTTTTTCGATTTTTGTTACTTCCATTCAATTTCTTCCAAAAAGTAACGTGAAAGTAACGGAACGTTACTTTTTTCAAGTGGCAACGGTAACGAGTTACTATTTCTTTTTAAGTAACGATAACGTAACGAATTACTTTTTTCACCTTTGTAACCGTAACGTAACGCGTTACATTTTTTCAAGTAACTTTCCAAACCCTGAAATTATTCATTAATCACGTTTATAATCAACGAAAGCAATTCAAATATACTGTCTTACTTACAATTTTTGTCTAACAAACAAGAATTTAAAGCGATTAATAACGCTTCAAAAAGATGATATTTAAATTTAAATTGGAATTTGAATTTCAATTTTCAGTATGTGGAATTATTATTATTATTATTATTATTATTATTATTATTCGATATGTGGAATATCGGTGCTGTTTTAGTATTTCCCGGGACTAATTTTTTTATTGTAAAATGTTTCCATAGGTTTGGTTTGCTTGAAAATTAAAAAAAAAAAATCAAAATGACTAATATACCTACGGTCAAATATTTATCTGGCGGATTTTGGAATCTTCACGCCTAACAAACTTTCAACCCTTAAACCCAAATAGATATACCAGATATACTATATATGTGTATTATGTATAAATAAAGAAGAATCTGCGAGGACTGCGAAGTGTTATTGCGTCAGTAATAAACTAATGATTTATCAACTTTGATAAAAAAAACCCGGGTTTTGAATTTTAGAAGTAAAAAAAAAAAAAAAAATGGAAATATGTATGTCTATACACAATAAATTATATCTAATCAGAATTAAAGTATATAAGTTCGATTTTTCATAATACTGTGATCTTTCAAGTTATCCATATCAAAACGAATTTTTTTCTACATCCAACGCAAACTGGTTTTTCACATATAAAAAGATCAATATTTCAAATCCAATATATCTGATATCGATATGATTCATGACGATATATCGGTATCGAATATCGTTGATGGCGAAATATCGCGACACCAATATACCGATATCTTCGGTCTCGGTATACATCCCTACAAAGAATACATTTTACACGTCGAAAAACAGGAAGTGTCTCAAATTTGAAAACGATACATTGTAGATAGGGATGGGCCATCATTGACAAAATAATCGCTTACTCAATAATCGATTTTTTTCTGACGATTGAATTCTTATCAACTATTACCAAAAATAATCGCTTTCGATTATTAGTCGATTATTGACCTTCTCTTTTATTATGTTGTTAACATTACTTATTACTTATCAGTTGTACTCGACTGAAGGCAGCCTATTCTGGCGGTGAACAGTCAAATTCGATGAACACAATTTTTTTTAACATTAACAGAAAAGGACAAAAATTGTATGCGACATTTCTGAAAAATTGTTGCGAGCATCTTCTGAAATTGTTTAAAATATTTCTTTAATGGCAAACGATCACGATTTTTCAACGGAACAATCAAAATCGATGAATCGTGGATTTGAAATAATCGGATGATTTATCGATTACAAATCGATTAATAATCGTTTTCGGATTTAATCGAGGATAATCGACTATTCCTTACTATAAATCGTGAGCTGATTTTTTTTTTTTTTTGGAACTTTAGGGTATTTGAATCTAAAAACATCACAACATATCACAATCATCATAAATTTAAACAGCTGATTATCACAAAAAGCGCGAAATTCAAAAGAGTGGACAAATAACTTGTAAATGATAATGCATCATAATAAGATACAAAGATAACTCAAAAAAAAAAACAATATAGAAGACGCTTCATGTTTCAAAAAAGAAAATAATAATAATTTATTCCTTTGCAGTTCTTATCAACAAAACTAATTTTGAATTGCATCTATTAAGAATCATCTAAATGACAATATAATTATTTTTGAAATTTTCATGATAATGTACTTATAGTTTTTAATAAATGATTTTGTTTATTACTTCTGTTATGTAAATTTTCTGTCAGACAAAACTTCAGTAATTTGTTCACTAATTTCTCATTATCTTATAAAACGTCAGAAGTGTTTACAATAATTACAATAGCATATGAAAAAAAATGTTCAAATAAACAGTAATCCAAAGCTTTTCAAACTGTAAAAAACAAATAAAAGCTACATACTTTTACCTGCACAAACTACAAAAAACGATACTGATTGTTATCTTTACGAGTGTTTGAATGTTTTATTTGTACAAAAAAAAAAAAAAAAAACGTGATAAATTACTGGGTGATTACTTTAAATAATTCATGATTTTTGCAAAAGTGTTGGAGAATAATGCTCGCATTTCGAACCACAAAATAACGATAGCACGCAATTTACGACATTAAAAAGTTAATCGACGAGACCACGCGATTAATTTTATAGCCTTCCCCCCTTTATCAATCAAAATACAATTGAATCGCGTTTCGTTTAATTCAAAGCAAGTAATGACATTCAAATGGAAAATTTCAATGAAAAACAATCAAATATTTGAATAAAAAGTACAGGAAAATTCAATTGCTCATGTGGCGAAAAAATATTCTCAAATTTCCTTCAATTTTCTTAAGCAACAGGAAATGTTAATCATTTCTTTCATAGGATAACTTTGACAATTTTTACAATAAATTACTCTTTAAAATTCTAATTTGTGTTCAAAATTTCTAAGATTAATAAGAGAAAATTGAAATAAAAACCATGCAAATATTTGAAAAAAGGACAGGATGATAAAATTTCTTATTAAACAAAAACATGTTCTCAAATTTCCTTCAATTTTCTTGAGCAACAAAAAATGTTGATCATTTCTTTCATAGGATAACTTTGACAATTTTTACAATAAATTACTCTTTGAAATTCTAATTTTTATTAAAAAATTTAACATTAATGAGAGAGTCAGAAATTTTGTATAATTTCGAATACTTTGAAGTTGATTGTGTTACATAATTTAAAAAAGCGAAAGTTTTGGAAATAAGTGAAGGATTTTCAGCGATTAAATGAACAATAATTGATGATAGCCACGATCTATTAATAAATATTTAAAAAACCATAAATTTGAAAAATTGTCACCTTCGAAAAATGTCTAACAAAATTCTAAAAAACTGTTTTAGGCAGGGACGTACGCAGAAAAGAAGAGTTAGGATTTTCAGGTAAAAAATTCAGGGACAATTTAGGCAAAAAAAAGATTATAAAAGTAAAATGTATTTCTATTATTAAATATTATAAGTAATATATTATTACCTAGTGAACCTCTGCAAAAAAATTTATTCGCCTACTTCTCTGATTTTAAATAAAGCAACAAACCTTTTTTAGTTTCAACAGATCCCTCAATTTTTCTGTGTAGTATTTTTTTTCGTTTCTTAACTGTGAATCAGATTAATAATGCTGCCTAAGAAGTTTTACTTCAAAAAGATTCCTATGTATAGATTTCATTCCTCTTAACTTTTTTAGTTCTCACAAGTCCCTCAATTGTCCTGTGTGGTATTTTTTTCGTATTTCAACTTAAATCAGTTGAAAAATAAATTCATTCCTAATTTTCAGTTGATTCTATTAATGACATTCTTGTTGCTTTTATAAAATGACCTTATATATTTTAGTGATTTTGTGACATTTTGTGTGTTTGCGATTTATCATGATTTTTGTCCTATTTGTGATGTTGTGACATTTTGTGATTTTGTGACATTCTGATATTTTGGATTTTTCGTGATTTTTTGACATTTTGTGCTTTAGTGCTATTTTGTGATATGTTGGATTTTTCGTGATTTTGTGATATTTTCGATTTTTCGTGATGTTGTGAAATTCTGTGTGTTTGTGACATGCTGTGATTTTGTGACATTTCGTGATTTTTTGACATTTTGTGCTTTAGTGCCATCTTGTGATATGTTGGATTTTTTATGATTTTGTGCCATTTTGAGATATTTTGGATTTTTCGTGATGTTGTGAAATTCTGTGTGTTTGTGACATGCTGTGATTTTGTGACATTTGACATTTTGTGCTTAAGTGCCATCTTGTGATTTGTTGGATTTTTCGTGATTTTGTGCCATTTTGTGATATTTTGGATTTTTCGTGATTTTGTGACATTAAGTGAACTTGTGATATTTTGTGATTCGTCATTCGTCGTTCAATTATATGGTAGATTTTACTTCATTATAATCTTAAAATCTTACAGTTTACAGTGTTACATGTTACATTGTAAGATCTCAAAATTACTCCCTGCGATCAAAAATATTACACTCTTACAGTTTACAGTGTTACATGTTACAAAATCTCCAAGTTACTCCCTACATAAATTTCATTCTAGAATAAATTACACTCCTGAAAAGTGATGTCGGTTAAGAAGTTTTACTTCAAAAATTAAACAGTCCTAGCTTACAGTTAGCAAATTTGGATTAACGAATTATCATCATGCAGACAAAAATTGTTTTTTTGTTTGTTTATTTATTTATTTATTTTTTTTTTTGAAGGAATGAAAGAAAAATCACAGGAAAGGATAGTCCATAAACAATTGCAAAAAGAATTACTGTCATAATAAGTGTAAAAAAAATGAGACATCCGGAAAAAATCATACTGTTTAAAAAAGGCTTAAACTCGCGAAAGGAGTAAAATATGCGAGCGGAAGACAAGGAATGTTAATCGGGACGTTGAGTAAGACGGAGAAAATGCACGAATAAAGGGTGACAACGTTCTGGAAGGTTTAAACCAGAGGCGTAGGCAACAAATTTTTTTTTTTTGATTTACAGTTTATTCGATGATACATCAAGTTACCTATTTTTTCATCAATTTTCACTAATAACATCAAAACTTCGGTGTCTAATCAGCTCGAAACACGAAAAATATTTGACAAAACGTTGGACATTATGAGACCAAAATAAATATTATAAATAATTAATAGAAATTAGTTTTGGAAAACAATGAAATGTAATAAATGATGATAAATATTATCAAACTTTATTATATGAGAAATAATAAATATGAAATTCTAATACATAATAAATAATATCAAATATGAATATACGTATATATAATTATAATAAAGATTTTTTGACGAAAACCGCAAAAAGAATTTACAATATTATTAAAAAATCGCTAACGATTCATGATTTTCTCATATAAAACGTTTCTTACAATTGGAAATAAAAATTCAATGTTTTTATAAATATTACACAAGTTTCCCAGAAAAATACTGCAATTAGCAAATTGTAAAAAACGAATAATAAAGAAATATCGATTAAATGCTGCAATATTTGCCAGTACAAAAATTCTAAACAGAATTTATAAATTTCAATTTGTGAGTCAAATTTTCATACCCAAATCTAAACTTTGAAATTGAGTGTTCCTCAATTTTCAATGTGCCTTAAGTGCCAAATGTTTAAGAAATAAGTGAAAACGAGAAAATATTTAATTTTCCATTTCAACCCAAGAAATAGTAGTTTGTAACTTTATTATAGAAAACCATACTAATTAAAGATAATCATTAAAACTGGAAAAATATTAAAAAATAGTACTTGAAATCTGTAAAGAAAGAGTTTGCCGAGGTATTTATAGAACTTGATTTTCGAAATCCATACATATTAAAATACTAGAATAAACATACACGATTTTAAAAGTACGAAAAAAACTTTGAATATTAAAATGTTTAAATAGATAATTAAAATTGATGTAGATATGATTTTTAGTTAAAAATCTATAAGACTGAAAGTTATCAAAGTTTGTATTTCAAAATGTCAAATTTTAGAAATCTATACAGCAATCCATAAAAATACTAGAAAATTTTACAAAATTTCATAAATACTACAAAACAAGAAAAATATCAAGAAATACGATGGATAAAATAAATAATATTTTCAAAAACATATAAAGCTATAAAAAAAAAAAAACCAAGTTTGTTTTTCCGAGCATTAAATTCTGAAATTCTACACAGCAATCCATACATATGGACAATATGTAAATACTCGAAAATCCTACCGAATTTTATAAATACTGAAAAATACTAAAACATAAACAAAATATCTAGAAGAATAAAAAATTATAAACACTTAAAATTTATGTAAATAGAAAATTTCGCAAAAATCTATAAAATTATAAAAAAAAACTGTCAAAGTTTGTACGATTTCAAGAAATTTATTCCAGAAATCCACAGAAATTCATAAAAATACTCAAAAAAAAAATAAAAATCTAAATATACACAAAATCCATGTAAATATGCCTTTTTCAAAAACCAATAAAACTTTTGAAACTGAAAGAATCGAATTCTTGAAATCAATAATAAAATCTATACAAATGCCAGATAATTTTAAAAATGGCAGAAATCCTGAAAATAAACATTCTAAAAAGTAAGATATCGTTAGAAACAATTTATATGTAAATTTAAAAAAAAAAGTGAAAATCTGAGCTTCGCAATTCGATTTCTAATATTTTATGATGCTAGGATAAATATGCATTGAAACTCTATTTTCTATTTCGATTATGAAATCTATGTTGATCACTATAGAAATAAAAAAACATCCTTTTTGCTTTTTAAACTTCCACATTTTTTATTATTGCCATCTTCAGGAAATTCATCTGATGTTCACAAATCTTTCAAATAGTTCAAATATAACAGTCAAGAGAATTGAATTTGTTAAAAAAAATTCAATATTCATGAATCCCTTCATATCAAAAAAAGACCTCCCCATCAACTGGGAAATTAAAACCTCACTTTTTTGATGTCAATGAAAGATTCATTAACATCAGAAATATTTCCTGAAAAGGGCACTAACAAAAATGCAAAAAGCTCTAAAGGGAAAAATTTGTCATCTTTTTCATCGACTTCTATTGATAAAAATCAAATATTATAAATCTTCAAAATATTTAAATAAATACATACATTCATATAATTGATGCCATTTTCATTCAAGCCCCCAAATACCATAAAAATTTTGTTGCAACGTTCCTATCGACCCTTCGTAATTTAATGAATATAGTTTTTTATAAATTACGCAACAATCATTTTATTTATAATTATAATACGTCCAACTCTCGGTTCATCATTTATTTATTAATTCATCGATTTAAAATACAATTCAATATAAAAACGTTCTGAACTGTCTAAAAAACTTGTATAAACCTTTCACGGCAAATCACTTGACAGAAGAAATATTATTGCAAGAGGCAGAAGAAGAAAAAAAAGTGAATTACGTTTTTCCAAGCGAATGCCATGAGACAAACTCGCGCATATATGCGAGCAGTCACTGACGTGTCGTTGCCTATGAGTGCATATACATATATCCTGGGGCTTATATAACCCTTCCCGTGCGAATTTTCAACGTCTTTCATATGACAATATTCCCCGATCGTTCCAACTCGCTACAACGCTAACAAAATCCGACCCCCTGCCCCGTCATCCGCGACATTGCCGGCCGATCAACTCTGGAAAATGTCCCAGAAAATGCCTACCCAAAGTCCCAAACGTTCAAGAAATAAACGAAAATAGAAAAAAATTAGTTTCCCATTTACATTCGATGAAATTAAAAATACAATTTGAAAAAAAATCAGTAATGATGTGAAAATTAATTCAGTTTTTAAAAATTAAAAAAATTTAACCGACTTCAAAATGGAAACCAGTTAAATTATTTATATTTAATCAATTTTATTGCAATATAAAATTTGAATATTACAATTCAAAACAATTTTAGTATAATTAATAAGGTAATTTTTCAACATTTGAAAATAATTTCAAATATTTCTCATGATCTCATTATCAATTAAATGAGCACTTTGCAACAGGATGTTTAGCGTGTTTCAGGTACATTACTGATAATTGATGATTGTAATATTTTGCAGGAAATAAATATCTTTTTTTTATGACTGTTAATCTATTTGTTTATTTCTTATTTCTTCCTCTGTACATATATGTATATATGCATTTTTAATAAGTTGAATTCATTAAATGAAATGCTATAGTCTTTAGAAAAATATTGTACTATTTTGCCTTAGAATTTAGCTTTTTGGCATTTTTGAATGTTGGAAAAATGATTTTGAAAAAAATTAAATCATTTACCAGATATCAATTATCATTTATTACTCCAACTGTGAGAGGCAATGAGAACAATTTTTGTCTGTCTTCGTTCATTTTTAAAAATCTTTCATGAATTTTTCATAATCCCCTCACTCATTCCTCATGTTTTTGAAGTTCCAAATGTTTAAAAATGAACGCGAAACAGAACAAATTGTTTCTACTTTTTCCTCAAATTGTAATGAATAATTATTGACATTAAACAAATATTATTCAAAGCTACTATTTTCCATTCAAAATAGATATTTTTTTTTTCGTTCTCAAACGTTTGGAACTTCAGGCACATTCTCTTTTTGATGACAGGCCACAAAGTTTTTTTTCGTCATCCAGAAAAAGAGACTACTACTATCACCTCAAAATTCATAATAAAAGATGTGTGTATTAATACAGTTTGCAAAAAAGTTTTTACATAACAAAAAAAAAATTTTTTTTTCTATCAATTTTTCAAAAACTAGCCGAATTTACCGTTGCTATTATGTTACTGAAAAAATTACATCTGTACTGATGTGAAAATTCATACAAATGATAGAAATATGTTAAAATACAAGAGATAACTATAAAATGTTATAAATACTAAAAAATACTTGAAACACTGAACATTTAAATCACAAATAATTATTGTAGATATAAATTGAATACAATGTTTTTTAAAAAGGATGATGAAATTACCTAAAATTTTGAATCACAGATTACCATTGAATAAATTTGAGAAGTCTAAGTGAAAATCTGATAAAATAAAAAAATGGAAATCCGTGTAAAAATACCTAACGAAGCTTTAAATTGCATAAACACTAAAAATAGGCGAAAAGTAATAAAATTATTGTCAATCTATGTCACTAGTTACTGGCAATGTGAAATAGCGTATTCAGAAGGATTTTAAAACAAATCATAAATTGCTGCCATAATAATTTTATTGAATTAAATCATTATTCTAGTTATCTCATTAGAATTATTTTAATTCTTATTTCATTACAAAAATTTTAGTATTGATAACATTACATTTTTCAGCCTTGTAGGCAGAAATCGTGAATTTTAAAATTTCAAGATCCAATTCAACATGAATAATAAAATTCCAAACCTTCCAAAATAGTAGAAATATTTAGAATAATCAAGTTTATAATCAAGAAAAATTATACTCCGGCAATCACAATGTTCCAATTACTAAAATGTGAATCTTCAATTTAGAAAAATTTAATTTCATTTATTGGGTTCATTAAATTAATTTTCATTCTAATTAAGTTTGAAAATTTTTTTCATTTGTGTCTTGCAATTAACAAATTTATGAAACTTGATCATCAAAATGCTTAAACTTTGAAAGTAAAAATTTTACAATTAATCCAAGCTATACACATACAGAATTATATTATAGCATTTTAAGTATCTATTGAATGCACAAACATGTTAATATTAAATCTAAAAAAAAATTAATCTATTGGGTTGGAAAATAGGTTCCTTCAGTTTTTTTCATTAATTGTTTAAAAAAAAACAACTAAATAGACACATTTTTGAACCCAACAATTCAATGAATTCATATATGTTTTAGAATTTTTTATTACATTGATTTTCACTCTGATTTAATTTCAAAATTTCACAAAATGTGGTATTGAAAACATCAAATTCATGAAACTTACAGTTAGAAACCATAAATTTTTAAATCGAAGACCAAACATCAATCAAACATTTATATTAAAATTCTAAAATTAAGAAATAAATGTTTGAACTAATCAAATTAATGAATTTAAATAACATACTCCAGCGAACAAAGTATTAAATCTACAAATAATTGTTTCTCCAAAAAGATTTATTCTTCTTGAATTCATTATACATTTTTATTCCAAAATCAAATGTATGCAACTTAAATGTGAAAATCATGAAGTTTTAAATGTTAAGATTTATCAATTATTAAAATTAATTCTTATTCTTCAAACTCTGAACCTTCAGAAATAATAAAAAATTTTTCAAACAATCAAATATATGAACATGAAAAATCATACACTGCCAATCGAAGTTATAAATCTACAGAATGTTCCTTTTAATTCTGATAAAAAAATTCATTTCTATTTAATTGAATTTATGAGACTTACTTTAATTAAAGGGTCTGCGGTTTAAACCTGTTACGGGCTGTTCACAAAACTTTGCGCTCAACATGTTCAGATCGCAGACTTTATAATTGTGATTGAGTTTTAATTTATAAAACTTGCAGGTAGAAGTCAACAATTTTTATATGTCAAGACCTAACATTAATTTAACATAAGTAATGAAAATGTAAACCTTCACTAGCTAAAATTTCTGATTATATTAAATTAAAAAACATTAAAAATTATATTCTGGCAATAAAAATGCTGACTTGACAAAATGTGAATCTTTTTATCTGATTATTTTTACTCATATATTTTAAAAATTAATTTTTAAGGTAGATTTTTATTCCAATTAAATTGAGAAATTTAAAAAAATTCGGGGTTGAAAACATCGAATTTATGAAGCTTGCAGGTAAGGATAATACATTTTTTGATTTTAACGTCTAAAGTAAATTTATATTCAAACTCGGAACGTTCAGAAGTAATAAAAATGATGCATTTTAAGTTCCAAACATTTGAAATTAAACGAAAAGAAAAATTAAATGAATTTCCAATTTCTTTTCACAGGGAGCATTGTATTAAATATTTTGCTGATGAGCATTAAGTTTGTTGTTTCAACCAAAAATTCGTTGAGCGCAACAGGAAAATTATTTTTCTTGAATACTCCGCTTTTTTCCTTTTCAGTTTAATTTTGAACATTTGGAACTTCATGTACAATAAAAATGTTTGAGTTGATCAAATTAGTAAACATAAAAATCATACTCTGGGAATCAAAGTATTGAATCTACAACAATGTTAATCTTGGATCTAAAAAGGCTGAATTTTATTTGTATATTTCTTCAAATCATTAAGAACATTCATTTTATTCCAAATAAAGTTATAATTGGAAAAAAATTAAGAAATGACAGTATCAAGTATATGAAACTTGAGGGTAAAAAACATACATTTCAAGATTCGAGCCTTCAAGTTATTAAATTATAAATATATCCTTAAAATTAAAATTAAATATGGAATTATAAATAAAATCTTTAATTCCAGAGGCTTAAAAGAGAGGGTAAAAATGAAAACCTTGACAACACCTGGACAACTCTATAAAACCTAGACAACTTTTTGACAAAAAGATGAACGAGTATTTGTTAATATCGAAAGCCTGGGCAATGCCTTGAATTTCAGAAATCTTTGCCAACTCTATGATACTTTTTAAGAATACCGTCCCTCATATCCCATGCAAATAATTTTATCATGCTGTCATTGTATCGTTCAAGAAATGAGTTGTTCATCGAGTTGTCCAAGATCTTTGACAGCCCTTGAACAACTCAATGAACGATGCCAAGCTTTACAAAAATTTTTTAAGCAACATAATAAATCAACATACGCTTGAATATTTGGTGGATAACAATGATTTTGGATACTGTTTTTTAAATTCATAATTTCCCAAAATTCATTATGTATCTTTATGGATCTGAAGTTTTAACGTTTGAAATTAAAGGAAAATTGAAAATACATGAATTTTTTGATTTTTTATCATGATAGGAAGTGTTACAAATATTTTTTTAGAGAGTATCAATTTTGTTGGTGGGATCAAAGTGTTCAAAAACAGCTAGAAAATTATTTTTCCCAATATTAACTTATCAATTTTTTCGGTTCAATTTTCAACATTTGGAACTTCAGATACATTGTATCTTTTGCATGATAATTGTTTTTCAGGTTCAACCAAATTCTTTTTTTATATTCTCATATGATTCTTGGACAACAAGTTAACAACAAACGGACAATCGCGTGGGAAGATGGCATGTCAAAGTGTTGTCATCAATTTGTTTTACAAGAGCGAGAGTTGACATCCAGTTGTCCAGTTTTTTCGAGCGTCACACTGGTGTTGTTTTACTCGTGAATACATTTATATTACTACCAGTCCGCCATAAAATGGATGAATAAATTCGATAAGCATATCAGTGAATTGGTAACTTCACACTATGAAATTTCGTGTTCCTGAAACATAAACGAAGAAGAAAAAAACAGTACTTTTATGAACCACCACAGTTGTAGTAATAAATAATAACTAACATTGAACAAACATGCTGCAACATTACCAAATTTTTTTTTTATCATCCTAATTCACTAAACCCTAGACATGACAATCATCGCCCACGAAACATGACAACCACAAAAACTAGGGACATTTCACAATTCCAGAAATTCCCAAGATTCCAATTCACATCCCCTATAAAACACCCCGAAATTTCCCGAACATGTCATGGCATGACTCTCAATTTCCACCCCATCATTTGTACTCATTATTCCAAATTTCAGTCGGGGAAGAAAACATTCACATCCCCATTTTTTTCGCAAAAACAGCCGCACAATTCAGTTTCTTGCTAGTTCTTGCGCGCCGATATTCATCTACATGACTACATGCAGCAGCGCAACCCCCGCCCGCTTCTCACCCCCCCCTCCTCGGGATGCCAATAAAAACACCGCCACCCCCCGCCCACCCCCTCGTGAAAGAACGCAAGGCGCCCCCCTCACTTCCCCCCCTGCGCCGATTACGATTCTAGCGTTTTCCATTTCTCTCTTTCCAATGCCACACGCCATTCCTTTTGTGCGAAAGAGAGAGAGAGGGGGGGAGAGCGAGAAAGAGAGAGGGGGCGGTGGGGGGAGAGGGCAAGAATGGCAGAATGTATCACGAAAAGCCTATGGGTTTTTGCCATGTCCACCCGTGATTTCACAAACGCACAATGCGAATGTTTCGGGATGAAAAACCCTGTCTTTTCTTTAGGATAAGTAGGCGCGCGCACAGGTTAATGTTCTCTCATCGGGAACACACATTTTTGGCAAATGCACGGAGGCGATGATTATTCCAAGGGAGAAAAAAAAGGGAGGAGCGGAGGGGGAGAGGGCGGCGGGGTGATTGTCACGGGGGCAGAGGGGAGATTTTTCACGATTTCACAGCGACGTGTCCGACAATTGTCCGATAATGACACGGTTTTTTACCTCCGATGCGCTGTCCTCTTCGCTCTCGGACGAGTCGGTCATGAATCGGGGCTGGAGCTCGGAAAATGTCTCGGTTTCCGATTTCGTCGGGCTCGAATTTGACGATTGCGGTGTGGCCGTGGCGATGTCGTTCACGCCACTCGGGTTGGCTATGACTTTTTCGGGTTGTTCGGGACTTTGCTGCTGCTGATGACTCTGGCTATCCGAGGTCGTTCCTTGCCCTACATTCTGCATTTTTTTTATCTTCCGGGTGAATCATATATGACACTAATCAACCGTGCACGCCCCGCGATAAACACGCACGACACTTGCGGGTACGGTAAATCCGAGCTAAGAATCGAATACAAATTGCGATTGCGATTTTCACGTAAGCTATGGCTGCCTGCCTGCTGCTTGTCCGGGAACTTCACTCGTCGTCATTCACGAACATTCACGAGTACAGGGGTTATTTCATTGTGTAGAGCGTGCGTGAGCGGCAATACATTCAAGAAATGCACAACGGAGGACGTCAAGAGGGGCCATTAACGTCGCTTGTAACGCGCCTGCGCACATCCTAGCCCGCCATTCACTCTTGTCTTTCAAATACTTTTTTCGAAATCGAGGAAAACTAGGGGTAGATAGTAACTAGGCAATGTACTATAATGGTAATACTATTCCTGGTACAATAGTCTGGATTTTTGCAAAATTTTATTATGAGTTTTTACCTTATAGTGCCGTAGTAGAATCTTTTTTAGCAGGAGAACCGGCACCTTGGACTGAGACTAGACTTAACCTATATTCACTACATAAAAAACATAAACGACATATACGATATACATACACCTATGACGTATATGATAATATAAGGGTGTCCCAACAATCACCGGAACAACCGTAAATACTGTGGATTCCTTATCGAATTTTCAGACAATTTTTCCTCTTCACAAAAATCAATATCAAAAAAGATATTCGAGTCACAAGTCTTGACCAATCAGATTTTGGAATTATCAAACTTTATTATTTTTTTATTTTGAGTTTTGTGAAAAAACACAATAGGAAAATCACCTTACAATTTTATGAAGAATTGGAATTACAGGTTTTGAAGGCCTCCGCCGATTCTAGAATATTCGGTAAATGAGATATGGGGACGTTCCCATATACGTCATCAGACTTAAAATTGAATAAGGAATCCAGAGTGTTTTTTTATACTGCTCGATCTCAAACTGGACCATCCCAAATCGGACGAAATTTCTTCTGAAAACGGGCAAGAAATCGCAATCTGATAGCTCTCAGCTAAAGAGGTTATGTTTACAATAAGCATGACATATATGTAATACTCCTATGTGGCTAGTTGTGGAGAGGGAGTGAAGCCAACATTATGAGACAGAATATCGTCTCATTTCTCTCACTCAAGAGGCACTCTCGCAACTTGCCCATCACCCCTTCGCCGACTTGCCTCTTGAGTGAGAGAGATGAGACGATGAAATATTAATATTTATATTAATAAATATTAATATTCATCGTATTAAATACGATGATAAGCGCTGCCTATTTTCAGATCGGAGCCCCCACTCCGATTACGTCCGTTTTAGGATTTATTCACAATTTTTTTTTCGCCCGTTTTGAGGTCGAGCAGTGTATATGTGATTTTGGGACATCCTGTATATATATATAAGAGAGAGATAGTATAGTAAGAGATGAATAAGCGAACTTCAGCTATCTATTTCTTTCTAATGCGTCAATGGATAAGCTATCGACGTTAGCATCCATACTATACGTCGTTGGTCAACATCGCTTGACCCCCTCCCCCCCCCACAGTAGTGATGATGTAATATGGGAACGTCTCCTATACACGACATATGTGTCGTCGTATGACATATAGCATATGTTTGACATATTCAGAATCAGAGTCCTCGCAAATGCCGGAAACCATTGATTCCTCATAATTCTGAGACTTTTTTCCCTTTGTCATTTTTTAAAAAAATTTAGAATTAAAAAACTTTCTAAAGCCAAAAATTTTAACAATAAATGCCCTCTCGACAAGTGTGGGTTATTGAATTAACGGGCCAAACTTTTCCCAAATTTTCTTAATATTTTTCTGTCAAAAAGTCCTTTGTCACTTTTCACAAAACTCAAAATCAAGACAGATATTCTGGGGACAAGTTTTAGCCAATCAGATTTCTTAGATTTTATGCTCGAATAACTTTTTTGATTTCGATTTTTGGGATAAGTGGCAAAGGACTTTTCCACTTTGTTATAAAAATATGAAGAAAATTTGGGAAAACTTTGGTCTGTGAATTCGACACCCACTTGCCGAAAGAGCGCATTTATCGTTTAAAATTTTGGTTTCAATAACTTTTTTATTTTGAATTTTATAAAAAATAATGAAGGAATTTTCGATTTAAATTTCAATAAGAAATATCGAGTTTCTTCCTGACTCGGGGATTTTGGTACACACTGAATATGTTATGGCATATGACATATGTCAGAAATATGTCACTCGTATGTTATGTCATATGGCATTTATGTCGGAAATATGTCACACATGTTATGTCATATGGCATTTATGTCAGAAATATGTCACACATGTTATGTCATATAGCATTTATGTCAGAAATATGTCGCACGCATGTTATATAATGACATATGTCATTTATATCATAAATATGCCATTTATGTCTTTCATACGCCGAATGTAGGTCATCGTCCTCCAACATTCTGATTTCTCAAAAAGACTTTTAATTGTTTTTCAAAAATTCAGAATTGCATTCACTTTCAAAATAACTTCTTACTGAAGCTAATAATTTTATAAGGAATTTAGTGTTTTTATTAGATTCTATACAAATTATATACACATTTGGAATTACAAGAGTTATTACCATTATTATTTTACTGTATCTGTAGTTTTGAATTTAATTGAAATATCGTAAAAAAATATACAATAGATTGCGAACTGATATCAAACAAATTTTTCTAACCTAACCTATATAAATTTGAAGCACACAATTTTCGAGTATGATCAGAAGGGGAAGTTATTTTATGTTACTTCGAATTGTGGCAAAAAAATCGAACGCACTGTAAACATGTTGCTTCAAAAAAGCATAAAAGTATATTTCTGTCACTTAACATCGATTTACAAGCACACACATTTAATTTGCCTCAAAAGTCACCTCACACTTAAATATGCAACATATAATTTAAAAAATTGTGATACTGGAATTAAAAAAAAACCATTATCTGTAGAAATGCTTTATAAGTAATACTTATTGTCTAAAAAACCTGAGCGTTGTTCGAAAATTCCGTCGAAACATAACTCATGAAAATCTTACCCTCATGGAGCTGCTGGACATAATTTTATGTCCTCTCACGTTCCTCTTACATTTCATACGATATTCAAATTTGTTTAAGGTCCTAGACTAAAAAATATTATTCTTCGGTCAGTTATCGTTGCAATCAATTTTTCTATTAAATAGCCTTACATTAAGGTTATTTCTAATTTTTTAGTCAAAAAATGTAGCGTTTTTCGGCTAATGGCTCGGTCGGGTGATCCTATTGCTTTACACTGAGGCATGTTTGGATTTCTGAGTCTGATTTTATATGAATAGGCTCTATGAGGGTAATAATAATTTTCTTAAAAAATGCCAAATCCATTAAAGCTGAATATTGAAAAATTTTTATTTTTCCCCGCATGAGTAATCTTGGAAAGTCTTACACAAATGGTTCAATATTTATTTCCAAAGCTGAACACGGCAAACTCAGTTCAAACTTGGATAGCACGCTCGGATGCAAAACGCCCATTTTCCCAATTACTTTTCCATGGACCACGAGTTCTGCACAACGTTTTGGGAAGTACATCACCTCTGCAACAGATGTTTTCCATTATTGTTATAATTTTTTTGACATTTTTTATGAATTGTTAGACCGCTAACTCACCATCGGCAGCTCGCAAAAAATAACCATGGTCATTTTTTTCTTTACTCCATGGGACCTCCAACAATTGCATGATCCTGTCTACCAACCCGTGGATCACTTCGAAACCCGCATTCTTGTTGCAAAATATTGCACTAAGATGTCTTTCATTACGCGCACCTACTTCTGTTGAGGCATCTTGTAGAACGACGTCCGAGACTTCAAACAGCTTATGCGGCAAAGGCATTTTTTTGTTGGCTGCGAGTGTTTTCAACAGGCCTGGCAAAAGGCACGTGCGAGCGACCTAACCAAGGAAATAACTCATAAAATTGATCGCCGGAACATAATGATGAAAATACGTGGTCACTGAAAAGTCGAGATTGTTGTGACAACGATAATATATGGCAATACACTGCATTACTACAATTAGTGTATGTTTTGTTTTCCCAAGCATATGTAACCGAGCAGTGGCAAAATGTTTCCATTACTGTAACCATCCTCTTGTATCCTTGAGAGATTGGTACAAGATTGTCTATGGAAGGTTATGGATACTCTCAGTCACAATAAAGTGAAGGAATGGCAATTCTATAAAGTTCACGTAAGAGTAAGGGATAGTTCAGCTGACAATACACTCCCAAGAATACGCGTCTTGTTGCGGCAGCAGTCTAATATTGTGGATAGCAGAATCCACAATCTTGTACACTTCGGGTTCAACGGTTGGGAGTCACATTGATGCTTGTGCATAGAATGATTTCGGTCAGAAAAATATTTTTGATCAAACAAGTCGTTTGGTCAAGAAATATATTTTTCGTTACTCTAACCTCAAAACTGATATTTTGAAGTGACTTTTCGGCTATCGTAATACCTCACGTTAACAAATTCGCACATCCGTACCTTTTCCGTAACATACTAATTCTGTTCAAACGGTCGGTCAGATTTACGGATCTGCACGAAACCAAAAATTTGGCAAGGCGGGAATATTTTAATTAGAGATAACATTCCTTTAGTGGTCATTGTATACTACTTCCATTTAATGATTCTAAATCTGAAATGTTCACGCTTGTCTAAAAATTGTTGGACATTTTTAATGATGTGTTATATTTTCCAAGTAATGACAGGGAACAGGCAGAAAATATTCAGTGGGATCGGACACTTAAGAATATCCGTTCTGAATTTCGTAATGGAAATCATCGGGATAAACATTATTTTTTTGTCCAGGTTTTTTCAGGTTTTCCGGGCTTTTCCAAGACCCAATGCAGGCCTCTAAAATATATACAATTCAAATTAAAATAAAATTCAAATAAAAATATTCAAAATAAAACATTTAAACTAAAGAAAATATTTACTATATCCTTTCTAAAAATGTTCATCATTGCCTGAAGTTGGCTGTTATGTAGAGATAAAATGCGCGCGCATCACATAAAAGCGCGGGGATTTCAAATGATATGTTTGACATGCTTTGGCTTTCAAGGGGCAATGACGAAAAAAAGAAAAATGCAATGGCTCGCCTGACGGGTGAGCAAGAATAATCTATTTCTGTTTAAATTATAGCCGTTTTGTATTTCAGCAGTAGACTTGACTGAATTTCAATTGAATAAATTTATTTTGTTAAATTGATCTTTTATAATTAAATTATGATTAATAATAATATAATAAACAAAAATATTATAACTGAACCTATTGAATAAATTTATCTTATTAAATAAAATTATCTTGACTAAATTTTTATTGAAGCGATTTTACATCTGACCAGGGACCGTCGACTCCCATGTTAATTTGGTGGCGAAAATAAGTGCCGCCAAGGGGCGCTTTTTGGAACTAATATTTGTGAATATTTGAGTTGCAGCCAATGAGAAATTGCTCGCATTCGGCGGGCAAATTTTAATTCGTTGGAACTGAATATTGAGAAAATAAAAATATCACATTTTATGCCATACACTTATATGAGATCGTATGCAAAGACTGATAAAATTCAAAAATCAAATGGTATAATAAAAAGAGGCCGTTAGAAATAATAAAGGATAAATATTGTCTTGTTTCCATTAGATTGAAATATAATAATACAAAGAGACTATTTAATTCAGGGAAAAAATAAAGTAATATATATTAGACTTTAGGAATTTTAGATTAAAATGAAATAATACAAAAGACAATTAGATTTGAGGCATTAACATTTTCTTTTGTTCTTTATATTGAAAAAAAAAAATAATAATAATAATGAAAACTACAAATATGTTGTTCTATGTACTTTACCTGGAATTCGAGAGTTTTAGGATTCGACACATGCACAGCAGGCACATTTTTGATGTCGTAACCCAACTTGTCTGCAATGTCATCTCGAGAGCACTAAAAACAACAAAAATTGTTTGAATGATGCCAAAACAATGAATAAACTTTTAGTAAAAAAAATACATACCAACGAGAAAGTCAAGCATTCCGTGAAACCTGCGTATGCCAATTCGTTCCTCAAATGGTCCGATAATTTGTTCAGTGATTGCTGCAATGATGCAAAAAAAAAAATTACAAATAAATATCAAGTATTTTAAATTTAAAAAAAGTAAAACAAACAGACCTCAGCGCCGATCGTCACCAATTTCGGTATAGTTTTCTCAATATTATTGTAGCCATAAGCGATTGCAACATCTTCATAAATATCACACATGTGCAACACGTCATGCCTCGTGGGAGGTATTTCCACTGATAATTTGTCTCCTTGCAACACTTTACTTTCCAGGCACATTTTGGACAACAGAGATGCAACTTCATCTGGAGTTTGCCTGTTATGAAATGAGCAAAATTTGTTTTTAATCCTGAATGTATATCTAACACATGACAAATAATTTAGATTCTTTGCAATATGAATAATGAATTCATAATGTTTTTGCCTTCATGGTATTTTTTGCATGCTCAACTCATCATTTCGATAGTTAATCCAAAACTAACATAATGAACAATTTTTTTACTATAATCCGACAAATTTGTTCAACAACACTTACTTGATGCCAACACATTTGACTGCTCGTTCACTGCTGACTTTTTCAGTTCGATATTGCAATTCAGGATACATGTACGATTTTCCATCTGGGTAAACGACTTCTACAGTTTCTGCCACGTGTTTTTCTTGGCAGTACTGGCTGAATGCACATACGATGGTGTCCAGAACAACTTTGGCCTGGAATTTAAAAATGTTAAAAAGTTGTATCAATCTAGGAAAATGCCTACATGTTACTATTTTCTTACCTTTTTCAAGTCAGTCGCTGTCACTTCGATGAAAATGTTTTTTGTGCTTGTTTTAATTTTCGAATGTTCTCCATTGATGATAGGTGGCAGAGAAAGAATAACTCCATTTTTGTCGTAAATGACTGGGTAAACAGGACTGTCTTTGATGATTGGCAAATACTGCTTCAATTGGACATGGCCCTAGAACAAAGAGTATAAAATAATGAAAAAAAAAAGAAATAATGGAAAAAGAATCATGAATAAAATAAAAGTTTCAGTTATTTACAGCATATAACTCCATGATTCCTTCTCCTGTAAATTCTTCAGTCTGGTTCAGAGGAACGAAACGAATGTCTTGTGGTGGCTTTGCGTCGTAAGTAAAAGGGCCTTCAATCGTATCCAAGTCATGGGTACCAATTGAAACAAGGCTGCGTTTGCGACATATATTTTGATGCAATTTATCTTGCAATTCAATGAAACTATGGTACGACTCTGGCGTCAAAGTTACTCCTCTCAAAATGGCTGCCACAAGATGTCCTCGGACTTGCAAACACTGTAAAATATTGCAAATAAGATCAGTCAATAAATTACACCCTTCAAAGAATAAAAAATAAGTTTGATTACCGATTCCTTCATTATGATTTTTTCTGGACATGGTTTCGGTATGATGCTTTTATACCGAGGCATTGGTATCCTATGAAAACAAATAAATTAATGTTATGACATTTGAACTGGGAAAAAAATGATAATGTTTTGTGTAATGAAGGTTATTACTTGTTCAAAAAAACAAGGAAGCCAGAAACTAAACCTTCCAAACACAACAAATCATAGCGATTAGCTGGAACATCAATTTTGTAGATCACATCTTCTGAGGCTCCAACGCTATGTTCAGAGCCTTTTTCTTTGCTTATGATTTGTTTCTCAGTGGTCTGTAAGAAATAAACGAATCTTTGAAAAAAAGTTTAAGATAAAAAAGTTGTATTTTAGTCAGGTTAAACAAATTTGCTAATTATACAGAAGAAAAGATTTTTTGAATCATTAAAAATTAAAATTAAATGAATAAAAAAAAATAATATGGTAAATTATAAAACAAATAAACAACTTTTCAGAATTTTTTCCAGAAGTAAAAGCAGAAGGTTCTATAGATTAGACCCCCTTCAAAAATTCAAGTGTAGTTATTTTTTATTAATTTTTATCAATAAGTACCAGGTGTACTCCTAAGTAGGGGCCATCCAACTACCACCTCTTTGCCTCGTTGGGCCATGCCCTTTCTGAGCAGCACTTCGACTCGTACGAAAATGTACGAAAATGGCTCACCGAGTGGTTCACCTCCAAAGGCAATGATTTTTACTGGCGTGGTATCCACAATTTACCAGAAAGGTGGGAAAAATGTGTAGAAAGCGATGTAAAATACTTTGAATAAAATAAAGGTTACGGTTTTTTTGGAATTATGTGTTTTATTTGCAAAAAAACCGGAAATTAATTAGGAGTACACCTGGTATCCTCAGAAGAAAGAAATATTTTTTTACTGATTTCGTTACTGACTTTATTTCTCATTATTTGATTTGTAATTTTCTTTTATTTTTATTTCAAATTATTTACTTTTACTCTTTTTCATTATTTTTTTTTACCCGTTTCAAATTCATTTTCACCTTTTTTCGTTCGACTTATTTTATTTATTTTTACTTACTTCATTTTACTTTAGATTTTTACTGACATGTTTTCCTTTTTTTTATGTATACTTTTTTTATTAATGTTCAAAACTTTCATTTTTATCCATCCATTTCTTTTAAGTACAAGATATAACTCACCACTTCATCTAGCTCCAAGCCGAATCGAAAGCACAAGTCTTGAAATTCTTCATCAGCTGAAAACGAATGAAATTTTTTTTTAATTTATAACATATCTTGCATTTTTGAAAACCTATTATTTTCTAGGAAAAATTGCAATACACACAGAACTATGAATATATAATACACTTGTTGTACATATATTCAATAAATAATTTTTTTTCTTAATGTAATTTTTGAAAGATCCCTTTAATTTTTTTAATTCATTGTAAAAATATGTATGATTCATTTCCAGAATTATCAATTATCTAAGACTTATTTATTTTTGAATTTTTGAAACAAAACAAAACAATGGAATCTATTACCCTTATATTATTCAAATATTTATCACGATTACTTGGAGCTTTAAGAATTCTAGGCAAGGAGATTCACAAAATGCAAAAATCTTCTTTGCATTCAAAAATAGTAATTCATTAACAGAATAAACTGTTTTAAGTCAAGAAATTTTAACTTATTTTATTATTAAATCGAAATTTTTGAATTCCAATTGGATGGAAACAGTATGCCAAATAATAACATCAATTGATAAAAAATTGATCAGTAATTTAAAATTTTTTTTAAATTTACCAGTTAATTAGGTATGAAAATAAATTGATTATTTCTTTAATTAATTGTAAAAATAAATAAGGGAAAATAATTAGAAAATTTACAATTATTAATTCATATAATAATCAATCAATAAATGAGTCTCAAATTATTTGACTATTTAATTGATCAAAGGTAATTATACAATTGACAATGAAGCTGGATCAATATTAATTAGATTATTCAACATAATTGGTTAGTCGATTTATTAAAAATATAAATGAAATCATCATTATATGCGTTGATAAGTCTATAATCAATTATTTATTATTTATTGAACTATATATCTTAATGAGAAAATCAAAAAGAATTATATGAATATTCATTTTTTTGCCAACCAAATGTTGAATTAATATTTACTTTTGACATATGTATATGAAAGTTTTATTTTACATTTTTTTAAGGAAATAAGGTGTATTCTTTTGGAAAAAATTATGTTACTTGAACTAATTTACAATTATGTAATTCTAATTATTATGGTGATAATAAAATATAATATAGATATGACTTTCATCCATTTTTTTTTTTTTTAATGTAACCATCACTGAAATTAATAAAATTGATACATGAATAAAATGAACATTTTCTTGTTAAATTCACCATAACTAAATTGAAATTTCATTCTGATTATATATAAAACATATGGCCAAGATGATCCAAATGAGAATCTATAAAAATAATTTTTTTTATCAATGAATATCACAGCCTTTACCGTGAAAAAAATTTAAAGTTATTTTTTCAAAGTATTGCATCAGTTTGCATAGGAAAGTCCATGTAAATATTGTTTATGTACTTACTGTATGTGTTCTCGAGCTCCTTGAACAGTAAATCACGATTTATGCTGATAGTCGGCATTTTTTAGATATTGTTGTATTTTTAATTACTATATTCCCTGATTTTTTGCAATTTTTCGTTCACAAATTGACAACAGATGATGACAGATGATTTACATTCCACAACAATATGAATAATTGTGAATAACAGTAATTAACAACATAATAAAAATCACACTCCACATATTCAGATGCTATATATATATATGATTGTATATGATAAGGCGTACCGTGTCCACACGGTAAAACAAAGGTTGAAAAGTTGAAAAACACTATGCTGGGCGTCAGTAACCAAAAGATCTACGCTAAGCGAGGGAATATTACTAGGAATGAAAGTGAAATTCCCACCACCCGAAAATTCACTAGAGCTGATGACTTTTTCAGCGCGCTAGTAAATTTTAAGGCGCTCGTAAATTTCATCTCTGTGATTGTGAATTCACGGTGTAGATTGCGATTTCGTTCAGTACGATAGTGAAAATCAGCTAGCCAGTAAAATGCAGCTGAAATTCATTAAAAAGCATGAAATAAAAATTCATTACAAAATGAATTGTTATAGATGTTTTGCATATATGCATAAATATGTAAACACGCTTGCAATAATGTGAGGAATGTAAGCGTGTTTTTTAACTCTAATCTCGTGCATGCACAAGAAATATTCGGATCGCAACTAATTTTCGAAAGTAAAAATGGAAATTCACTTTACTTGATAATGATTTTCTCTATTTTTAGGATAAGCGATGGATCTCAGTTGAAATTAAAAAAAAAAAAATGTATATTGTGTTCTTTATCAATGCGAACCGCTCGATAACACACGATAACACAACCAAGAAGGCTAGATACTAAGGAAATATAACTCGCGGGCTAAACAAAAGAATCGAGAGGGCCGAAAGCCGTATGCTCGATGCGAGCAAAACGCTGTACTGCGCATGTGCCACTTGCCACGTGGTTTTGATCTCGACGTTGGTGTTAGCTAGGAATCTGGGTTCGCGGCAAAGCAGCGAGACGCGCACGCGTGTCACCACTTGATTTCTGCATGGGGAAAACAGCGGCGTGAAAACAACACCGTTTTTTGCTGATTCCACGCCGGAGCGCAGCTAATTAAACGTAACGTCGCGGTGGGAGTGATTTTAGTCGTCTGAAAGCCAGCCGTCGTGTGGAATTGACAGCTGTAATCTATGTAACCACCATATGTTGATGTCACTTTGCAACCTACTTTGAATCAACATAGGTTGCAGTTATATGGCCAAATATATAGATATACCAGCAATGCGAACAAATCATGTGTGCGCGAGGTGCTTCTCACTTCGGCTACCTATGTAGATTCAACACAGCGAGCGAAGTAGGATCAGCATCGGTACTTTTACACCGTGCGTCTGGGTTGAACCCACAAAACTTTTTTCCCCGTGTGGAAATCGGGTTACGGATTTTGGACCGACCCCCTGCTGGAGTTATATTTCCTTAGTGTCTAGCCTTCTTGAACACAACGTATGAATATTAACGAATGGGAATGATAATACAAATCATATGATCACAAGTGTGATTGAATAGTATAAGAAATTACGAAATCATCTCATATAATCACAAGCACTCAGAATTTTACGAACTACGTTACGAAATATACCATCTGCTGTTAAATTCACTAGAGACAGTAAAAAAGCGTGCGGTGATAAAATTTCTACGCCGAGCGTAGGTCCTCTAGTAATCTAAAGGAATAAGATCTAAAGGAATCACTACTTGTTCCTTGTTTAATTTATTTAATTGAACTACAGGTTGAACTTCTGTGCCAAGCGTTTCATGCCTTGCTCCCCTTAACCCTCAACCGCCGTACGCTCTTCACCTATCATCCTTATCACTTACCATGATGGGCAAGGAACTTGCGGGGTGAAGAAAGTTTGGCAACCGGTGGGCGTAGAGTATGTTGGGTGAGGTGGGTCTGGTGGCCAAGGGGGCCGAAGGACGAGGGACATGCGGGGTAAGGAAGGTTTGGTGGCCGAACACCGATGGGCAAGGGGCATGTAAGGTGAGGTGAGTCTGGTGGCCAAGGGCAGGGAGAGCTCACTTCCATAAGATTCCATGTAGTACCAAAACGCTCGAAGCGAACCTGGATCTGGCATGCCAGCTCAGGAACTATAACATGTAGGATAGGTAAGAGAACTAAGGAGAGAGGGAAAATTTCCCTTTCATTTTTTACTAGTATGCGTTCACTAACATTTCGCTTGTCGGTGACAACGCACACACTTTCAAAATATCCGACAGATTTTCGGCGTGAGTTTTTTGTGCATCGAGAACAAAATAATTTTCCAAATTTGACTTTAGATTCATGATCAGCGACCTAAAAAACTATGGAATGCATATGCAAGTCTCTCGGAGCCCCGTCACCAGGGTTCTTGATGCACACAATTTTACCCGTTCAGAATGTGTGGAACAGGTGAGTACAAATAGACACGAAAAGTCCTTATTTGTACCGACATGTTCCACTCGTTCCATCTGTTTGAAACAGGTAAAATTTTGTGAATCGAGAACGTCCACTCGTTTCCACTCATTCCAACCTAAATCGGTGGGAACGAGTTGCTCTTAGAATCAATCGGGTGGGAACATGTGAAAAAGGGCACGAGTGGGTAGAAACGGGTGGGAACGGACGGACGTTCTCGATGCACAAAATTTTGCGGATTCCGAACGAGTGGAACAGGTTAGTACGAATGGACCCTATTCGTGTCTATTTGTGCTCACCCGTTTCACCCGTTCGGAACAAGTAAAATTTTGTGCATCAAAAACGTCCACCGTTCCCAACCGTTCCTTCCCCAAACGATAAAAACAGGTTCTTTTTGGGCAAAAAGAGCGGAAATGTGTGAGAACGGATGAGATAGGACAGGAACGGGTGGAAACGGGTCGGAACGGGGGAAGATCTCGATGCGCAAAATTTTACCTGTTCCACCCGTTCGGAACTGGTAAAATTTTGTGCATCGAGAACGTTTACCTGTTTTAACCCGTTATTACCCAAAACAGTTGTAACAGGTTGTATTTGTGCGTAAACGGACGGGAACAGGTGAGAACGGAAGAGAAATGCAGGGACAGGTGGGAAGGGTTTGGAGCGGGTGGACGTTTTCGATGCACAAAATTTTACTTTTTCCAAACGAGCGGAACGAGTGAGTTCAAATAGACACGATAAATGCCTATACGTACTCACCCGTTCCACTTGTTCTACCCGTTCAGAATCGATAAAATTTTGTGCATTGAAAACATCTACCCGTTCTTAAACAAAACGCTTGGAACAGGTTGCTTTTGTAAGAAAACGGATGGAAACGGCTGAGAAAGGGCAGGAACGCGTGGGAACAATCAAACGTTCGTGATGCACAACATTTTACCCGTTCGGAACGCATGGAACGGGTGAGTACGAATAGGCAGTATTCGTGTTTATTTTTACTTACTTGTTCCACCCGTTTGAAACGGTTAAAATTTTGTGCATCGAGATTTTCTACCCGTTCCCACTCGTTCCGACCCAAAACAGTGGGAACGGGTTGTTTTTGGGTGGAATCAGGCGGTAACGGGTGACAGTGGACGAGAAAAGGCAAAAACAAGAAGAAACGGGTGGACATTCTCGATGCACAAAATTTTTCATAATCCAAACGTGTGGAACGCGTGGAACAAGTGAGTACGCATAGACTCTTTTTGTGTCTATAAGTACGCATGCGTTCCACCCGTTCGGAACTGGTAAAATTTTGTGTATCGAGAATGCCTACCCGTTCCTACCCGTTCGCACTCAAAATGGTGAAAACGGGTTGTTTTTTGGGGAAAACTTGCGGGAACAAGTTAAAAATGGACAGTAACATGTGAGAACGGGTGAGAACGGACGGGAAAGGGCAGGTACGTGTGTGAACTGGTAGACGTTTTTGATGCACAAAATTTCACTTGTTTCGAAAAGGTGCAACGGGTGGAACGAGAAAAATGATGCGCATCGATAACGTTTACCGTTCCAAATCGTTCCCACCCAAAACGGCGGGATCGGGTTGTTTTTCGGGGAAAACAGGCGGTAACGGGTAAGAATGGACGAGAAAGGGCAGGAACGGGTGTGAACGACTAAAAACAAGTGGAGGTACTCGATACACAAACTATTGTGGAACGCGTAGAACGGGTGAGTGCAAATAGACCCTTTTTGTGACTATTTGTACTCACCCGTTCCATCCGTTTGGAACGTGTATAATTTTGTGCATCGAGAGGTCTACCCGTTCCCACCTGTTCCCACCCAAAATGGTGATAAAGGGTTGCCATTGAGAGAAAATGAGCGGTAACGGGAAAAAAAGGATAGGAACGGGTGGGAACGAGTGTGAACCGGTGGACGTCCTAGATACAAAAAATTTTACCCGTTTCACCCGTTCGAAACGGGTAAAATTTAGTGTATCGAGAACGTATACCTGTCCCCAGCCGTTCCAACCCAAAACAGTGGGGACGGATTGTTTTTGACTGAAAACGAGCGGGAACTTGTAAGAAAGGGCAGGAACGGGTGGAAACATGTTGGTATAGGTGGACGTTCTCGATGCACAAAATTTTACTCGTTCCGAAAAAGTGGAACGGGCGGAACGGGTGGGTACGAATGGGCTCTATTTGTGTCTATTTGTACTCACATGTTCCACACGTTCGGATCGTGTGAAATTTTGTGCATCAGGAACGTCGATCCGTTTCCACCTGTTACCACAAAATACGGTGGAAACATGATACTTTTAGGCGAGAACGGGCGGGAACGGGTGAGAGAACGCATGAACGGATGGGAACGGGTTGGAATAAGCGGACGTTCTTCATGCACAATATTTAACCTGTTCCGAACTCGTGGAACAGGAAACATTTTGTGCATCGAGAACGTCCACACGTTTCCACCCAAAACGGTGGGACCGTGTTGCTTAGGGTGATAACGGTTGGGGACGGATGAGAACGAACGATAAAGGCTGGAACGAATGGCAGCGGGTGGTCGTTTTTGATACACAAAATTTTACCCGTTCCGAACAAGTGGAACAGGTGAGTACAAATAGACACGATAAGTGCCAATTTGTACATACCCGTTCCACCCGTTCTATCCGTTTGGAACGGTTAAAATTTTTTGCATTGAAAACGTATACCCTTTCCCACCGAAAACGCTGGGGACGGTTTGCTTTTTGGAGAATACCGGCGGGAACGGGTAATATACCAGGTGTACTCCTAATTAATTTCCGGTTTTTTTGCAAATAAAACACATAATTCCAAAAAAAACCGTAACCTTTATTTTATTCAAAGTATTTTCCATCGCTTTCTACACATTTTTCCCACCTTTCTGGTAAATTGTGGATACCACGCCAGTAAAAATCATTGCCTTTGGAGGTGAACCACTCGGTGAGCCATTTTCGTACATTTTCGTACGAGTCGAAGCGCTGCTCAGAAGGGGCATGGCCCAACGAGGCAAAGAGGTGGTAGTCGGATGGCGCCAGGTCTGGTGAGTAAGCCGCATGATCAAGCACTTCCCACTTGAGCCTTTCCAGCGTGTCACGGACGACTTTCGACTTATGCGACGGCGCATTGTCGTGGAGCAAAATCACCTTCTTCTGTCGTTGTTGATATTCTGGTCGGTTTTCCACAATGGCTCGGCTCAAATCTTTCATTTGCTGTTTGTAGCGAACGGCATTCACAGTTTCACCAGGTTTCAGCAGTACAAAGTATATAACACCGGACTGGTCCCACCACACACACAGCATGACCTTCCGACCGTAACGATTTGGCCGTGCCATCGATGTCGATGCTTCACCTGGACTCATCCACGATTTGTTGCGCTTAGGGTTCTCCAGGAAAATCCACTTTTCATCACCAGTAACAATACGATGCAGGAAAGACTTTCTTTTGTATCGTTGAAGCAGCATTTCACAGGTCACTTTTCGATTCTCCATTTGTCCCTCGGTCAGTTCATGGGGCACCCACTTTCCACACTTCTGAATTTTTCCCATGGCTCGCAGACGTTTGGAAATTGCTTGCTGTTGAACTCCCAACGCATCTGCAAGCTGTCGTTGCGTTTGCGTGTTGTCTTCATCTAATAATGCTTGCAATTCGGCGTCATCGAACGATTTTCGCTTGCCGGAGCGTGCGGCGTCGTTCAGGTCGAAATCTCCATTTTTGAACTGTCGAAACCACGTTTCACATGTTCGAAGTGTTAATGCACGATCACCATAAACTTCCATAAGCGCACAGTGGCTCTCGGACACTTTTTTCCCCTGATTGAACATGAAAAGCAATGCATGGCGCATATGCTCAAAATTCGGTACAAAATTCGACATTTTTGAAGCGCAATAAAAACTTACTGGAAGATTTTTTCGAGAAAATGTCAACGCAGTTCAAGCACTCGATATGACTGAACAAAATGACATATGGTATGTGTTACCAACAGCGGTACAAAACAGAACGCCATCCATTGAAAAAACCGGAAATTACTTAGGAGTACACCTGGTAGAGCAGAAACGGGTAGGTACGGGTGGATGTTCTACATGCACAAAACTTTACCCGTTCAGAACGGGTGGAACAGGTAGAACGAGATAACAATATAATTACAATACAACCCAACTTTTCTGCAGTGCCCTCTGAAACACTTTTTTTTCTAGTGTACCATATGTTTCGCCACGAGATTTCTTTCTATTATCAGTCCATGTACTTTAACGTCTTAGCACTTAGCGTTTTCAAGTGACTGCTCTTGGAGTGCTCTGAGAGCAATTTCTAGGCAGATCTAAGCATATTTGAGCACGTATCAGCAGAAAAATATGCTCTAGATCTGCTCCGGATCGGTCCTTGAAAACGCCAACTTTTAGACTGGTCATTCCCGGTAGGCAGGGGGTCCCGACTCCCGAATTTTATGGCATACACTGGGAAAAAAAACCGTCGTATTAACCGTAAAATCCAGTTGTGTCAACGTTGATGCAAACCGTGACGTTTCAATGTTAGGTTGGTGTTGCTGGCCACGGCGCATTCACCTCGTCAATCCAGCCCCGATAGCCACGGGGAATCAACGGGAATCCAATGCTGAAACGACCGAATTTAATATATATATAATGATACAACGGACAAAGCACAGCTGACCGTCAGATCAGTATCAGAAGCACTCGGGGATTTCCCGTGGCCATGGGGCTGCACTGGGAAAAAAATCCCGGTGATTCAACATGGCTGCTTCACGTTACTGCTTTCACGTCAATCCAGACCTATGACCACAAGAAATCCCCTTGTGCTGCTAATGCTGATCTGACGGTCAGCTGTGCTTTGTCCGTTGTATCCAGCGACGTGAGTCGGTCAATTTGGCAGTCATTTGACCAGTCAATTGACGGTCATGACGGTCAATCGTCAGAAAAATTTTGGTCAACTTTTGACGTCAAATGACCCTGACGCGTCAATTTTTTTCTGACGGCCAAACATGCATGCTGGTCAAACAAAACTAGCAGTAGACTTTAAACTACTTGTACAATTTATCTTTACAATTGTCATATATACCAAAATTTGTTTAGGTAATGCTTAATTCAATATTGAGTAGGCATATCTCATCCCCCTCAATATTTCTTTCACCTAAAAGCCCCTTAATAGTACATTATGTAGCAAGGGGCAGAAGCGACCTTTTTACGGCGAGGACCGCACCCATGGTAAGCATGGTTTAGCGGTATTTTGGAAGGAATTTCAAAGAAAAAAAATGTGTTGTAGGAAAAATAAAAAAGTAACGTTTAAATTTGTCAAGGGTTTGGGGGGTTGAGGGGTTCCGGGGGCGGAGCCCCCCGATTATCAATAAAGGAAGTTTTGAAATGTTAAAAAAAAACGTAATAACTCAAATGAGTTCAACACTAAATATATATCTGTTGATATTATTTCCTCAAAATTCAACTAAAATATTTATTCAATTTTCAATCTTGGATTTCTAGAGCATTAAGTTCTACACAGTTGTATTGAAAGTGTGATCGAAAAACTTTTTTGGTTGTTTTAATACTTGAGGAATATTTCAGAATCAATTTTTTGAAACTCTGTGAAACTAACTGAAAATAACTACCGCTAACTGTTTTTGCGTGGTGACAGATTTTGATTCAAAGAAATTAAGTAAATTCTTATCTCTCATGACACTACATGTTTCGAATTCCAACAAAAGCTCGAACAAAAGTCATTTCCGGTAGTCAATCTGTCGGAAAATTGATCTTGGTTTTCGGTCGTATACCTGCGCTTGGGAGGATCTTACGCGATCTAATAAAAAAATCGAGCTGCCTTGCGCATTGATTCAAACACTTTTAAACCTTGTTTAGGCGATTTGTAATACACTTTTAGGCACACTTGTCCCCACCACTTCTTCATAGACCAGTTTCTATGTATTTTAAACCCACTGCTTTCACCGATCAATAATGTACATCTTCAGTTTTGCTGAGTAGGCATGATGAACGGCTTTTTAAAGTTACTTTCACACAAAAAATTTTTCAAAATATCCTAAATTTAGAGGGGAACCCCATCAGCACACACAATTTGAAAAAAAACCGTCTGAATACTGTACGAGTTGGGAAAATCAACTATATAGCACATAATCTACAAATTTTCAAACCAGACACTTCGCACAGTGTTGAGGCTGAAGAAAATGAGATTGACGGTGAAATCGGTAATGATTTATTGAAAATAGGTTTGCCAGAATTTGATTCAGAAAATTAGAACGAGAACATCGAGTAGAGAATAAGAAAAATTCAGGATCTTGCTTTTTTTACCATGAATAATATTAAAAATTTGCATCGCCAGTTTACTATAGATAGTTGTAGCATATTAATTTCTTTATGGATAAGAATTCCCCATTATCACTACGTTATTGTCTATTTTATTACAGTTTGAAAAAATTATCCAAAAAGTGTTCCCATTCATGTGTTAAATTTCTTGACAATTTTGTTTTTTACTGTCACTGACGGTCAGAAACTTTTATGACCGGTCAATTCACATACAAGCTCGTGAAATCCTGACCGTCATGACCGGTCAAATGACGGTAAAATTGACCATGACGTCAGAAAAATTTTTTGACACGTCAACTCACATCACTGGTTGTATCACTATATATATATATCAAATTTGGTCGTTTCAAAGTTAGATTTCCGTTGATTCCCCGTGGCCTTCGGGGCTGAATTGACGAGGTGAATTCACCGTGGCCAGCAACGCCAACCTAACGTTGAAACGTCACGGTTTGCATGAACGTTAGTGTTCACTAAAAATCGATTTTCATTCGATGTTAACATCGATGTTTCAACTCGAGTTGGCTATGTTAACATTGATGCAGGGAAAAACCGTTAAATTTAAAATGTAACTATCTATTGTCATTCAAATTACTTATTGACGTAGATTATTCTATAAATAAATTTTTTCCAACAATCATACGACAACTATGAAAAATTCTAGGTATTTAAAGCATTTCTAATAAAAAATTTGTTATTAAAGTGAAAACTCTTCAATGAGCGATATATTAATTAATAATTGTCAACTCGACAACATCGATTTATAATCGACAACTTCGATAAACAATCGGCAACATCGATAACATCGATTAATAATCGGTTGCACCGATTAAAACATCAATTATCATCGATGTTTTAAAAATCGATTTTTAGTAAACGCTAATCAATGTTGGCACAGCCGGATTTTACGGTTAATACGACAGGTTTTTTTTGCCAGTGTGGATTGACAAGCATTAACGTAAAGCAGCCATGTTGAATCGCCGGGATTTTTTTCCCACACTGAAAAAAAAAAACCCCGTCGTATTAACCGTAAAACCCGGTTGTGCCAACGTTGATGCAAACCGAGACGTTTCAACGTTAGATTGGAGTTGCTGGCCACGGTGAATTCACCTCGTCAATCCAACCCCGATTGACCACAGGGAATCAACGGGAATCCAACGCTGAAACGACCGAATTTAATATATATAGTGATACAACGGACAAAGCACAGCTGACCGAAAGATCAGCATTGGCAGCAAACGGGGATTTCTCGTGGCCATGGGGCTGGATTGACGTGAAAGCAGCAACGTGAAGCAACCATGTTGAATCGCCGGGATTTTTTTCCCACTGCAGTGTGAAAGTCACGACCCCCTGCCCGAGTGGAAAAAAATGTCGGGAAATAATCTCAACATATCGGAGCCACATCATGTGTCAGATATTCTCAGACATTCGTGGTAGAATGTCGCGAAGATATTTTTCGGCATATGTTTTTGTACATTTCTGGTAGAATGTCGCGAAGATGTTTTTTGACATATGTTTTTGTGCATAACAAAAATGGCACTCTCTTTGGCAAAAGGTTGGAAAAGAAACGTCCCAGCTCAAATTCTTTCAAGTTCTTCGACTCATCTACCGCGGTTTACGCAAGCGAATAATTTATACGTGATTTGCGCCCGTTCGAAATTGTTGAATTCATAATAAAGTATCCTTTAAGATAGTTCAATTTTCGTTTTTTTCCACCTTACACGTTATGTGACAATAATTGAAGAGCCGGATGATATAACTTGGAGCGCACAAAATGCCGTGAAACTTTTACCCAAGCTACGATTTCCATATTGGATTATAATTTCACGGCATTTTGTGTACTCTGAGTTACATATAATCAGGACCTTAATTATACAACATTTATATTTATATCAAAGAACTCAGAACTACCAAGAAGAACAACGCCGAGCTTTGACGCGAGCCAAAAATTTCTGACCGGGAGATGGCAGTTCAGTCGCATTGAGGCCTTTTTCGTTTTACTTTCTCCGATTCGTAGCCCCCTCCTAGCCCCCTCCTCGTATAACTGGATTCTATTCATCCAGATAATCAATGAATTCCACAAGTCACGGCAAGAATATTTTTCGATCCCAGCAAACCCAATTCTCTCTTGGGACGCTTGGCCCGCTTGGGTCTCATCAAAGAACTCGGATGAACTAGATCGGGAACGCTGAGATTCTCCTCCTGCCCATTCGCTAAATCGATGATTTTTTTTTATCATCATTATGTTTGTGTGAATAATAAAAAATTTTTATGGAATTATATATATTTATGATTCACATAACACTTTAATAGACAAGTCTGTAAACGACATATTCGATTCGAGATACCCGGAAAACCACATCCCAGATTCGGAACCAGCTATCATCCAATTTTGATCAAATCTGGGATCGAACTCCAGATTTGATCAAAATTGGATGATAGCTGGTTCCGAATCTGGTATGTGGTTTTCCGGGTATTTCGAGACGTGATTTCCCTAGTAGTTTTGATCCTTATGAAAACCTTAAAAGAATTCGATTTATTATATGGTGACCTTATTGAAACCTTGTAAGAAACTTAAATTTAAAAAAAATTGATCGAAAAATTTTTATTATTTTTTTTTCTTATAATATAAAGTGGAATACATATTCTTATGAAAAATTTGAGTTTTTTATAAGGTTTTTACAAGGTCATCTTACGAGAAACCGAATTCTTATAAGTAAAATAATTATTAAGTAAAATAATTTTTCATTAATAGCTCATCGTAACAGTATGTAATTTTGTATGTAAAATTTCAATCTTACAATCTAAATACGCATGAAAGTAACAATTTTGCTAAATAGTATAACACACCTTCCATCGTAATTGTTCTTATTGCAATGTAGTGTATTTTTATGAACAATTAAAAATTTTTGGTCGATTATTCTGTCCACACTTTAACTTGACACTCTCCAACATGCAAGCAAAATTTATTTAGAATGGAGAAGTGAAAACTACCGATGCTGAGAATTGGAATAATAATGTACCTATAATCATTTAATGAATTGGAATTATAATAATCTCCTTACGCTCCTTATTTATTTTCGCGAATACTCCGATTAAAAAAAATAATACTTTGTAATTTTGATCCTTGTAAAAACCTTATTAGAGAATGACATTTTTTCTGAAAATTCAATTTTTACAAGTAGCACCTTAAAAAAACTTTATAAGAATTTCCAGACATTTTTGTCGACGAAAATTTTCGTCTGAATTTGACTGGCTATTCAAAGTCTTATCTCTTCGTGGTCATTAGGACCACGTTGTGGCGTATTTCGACGTCGCTGAAGACGCCACAAGAAGTCTCCCTAAGATATTCATACGTTCAATTAAGAAATTAAAGTTATAATATTTTATCAACGATGCCGCGTACTAGTTTTTGCGCGTACGTATGCTGTGCAAAGTCTAAGCAAAACCATCCACACCTGACTTTTCACCGTTTTCCTCGTCAAGGCGATCCCAGGTAAGCAAGAAATGTATAGCATGTAAGAGAAAGATGCAGAAATGATTTTTTTTCATTTCTCTGTTTCTTTTTTTGCAACTTTATTTTCACAGTTTTTTCTTCTACTATCTATTGAAAATGCTTCTCATTTATGATTTGTTACAGTATTGTTTCCATGGCTTTTGTCAAATTGTTTTTATAGCGATTTAAAAAGTGCTATGCAAATGCAACGCTACAGCGTTGCAAAAACTTTGCAAGAGTAGCAGTAAACGAATGGTGAAAAATTTTTTTCAAATTTATTTTCTCAAAATACGTTTTTCTTTTCGTGTCGAAATTTTTTAACATAAACTAGATACTTCGAACAATTCTCTGGCTAAACTTACTTTCGCATTCATTTCAAATTTATAAAATGTACTGTTTACATGTTAAAACTTATGAGCGAAGATAATTTTACACAAAATTCTACTGAATGAATCGATTATATGAAGCAACATGCAATTAATAAGGGAAAAAAAGCCTATTTTATTCGGATAATTTTTGTTATGATATCTTAATATTGTCAGTAATTGCAAACATTTTAAGATATCAACCTTCAAAATCCATCAAAAGCTATCACTTTTTTTTACATGCCCATAACTTTGTCAAAAATTGATTGATTTTGATGGTTGATCTCTGAAAATGTTTGCAATTACTGACACTATCAAGATATCATAACAAAAATTATTCGAATGTTATAAACAAATTTTTATAAAACAACAAACAAAAAGTTCATTTTTTTATGAAAGTTCAAAATCTCAAAATGGGTTTTTCATAAAATAAATATTAAAAATTATGAAAACATTAGAAAGATCGCTCTTTTTATAAAGTGATTTTATAAATAAAGCGTACTTTTATGAAAATTTTTGAAATTTTTAAGGAGTTTTATACAAAGTGTATGAAAACCCAATGTACAAGAGTTCAATCGCATAACTACAATTTTAAGAACCACGGAAACAAGATTTTCGATACAAATCGATGCTGAAGAACTAGGAAGAAATAAGTTAAATTCCTCACTGACGTACTAATTGATATGAATTGGCAAATTTAGATTATGCTGAATCGGAAACCACTATCAAATATGACATGGGCTAGAAACATTTTTCGCGTTTTTGTAAATTAAATTATTATACAGGGTGTATCAAAAACCACGGATGATAAATGGTCTGATTTTTTTCATATTTTTCTTAGTCGAAAAGTCCTGTGTCAATTTTTAAAAACTGAAAAACACCCTGTATAGTGAAAAAATTTTTTACTTAATTTTATTTCATATTAAATGAAAACTTATTTTGAAAACATCTATGACATACGATATAAAGCTACTATATTATTAACAATGGTATTGTTACAGGCAAATCACATGGATTGTCAATACTGGCAACGATAAATTGCTCGATTTGACGGAAAAACAGCTCCAAAACCAACGAGTATGTTCCACTCACTTTTCCAATGACGACTTTGTGCTGCTGGAAGGGGGGAAACGGAATCTCAAAAAAAATGCAGAGCCTGTGCCCGAATTTTTGAGAACCACCGAGGAACCAGAGAAATCAGATTCTCAAACCATCGACGCGCCTGCAAATGACCCTCGCGAGACTTTGGTGCAAAACTGTGCAACATCCTCGTTCACTCTATCAACTTCCACAAATGACTTCGAGGACAGCAATATCTCAATGGAAAAAGAATTACCAACGCCGCAGGAGGACAGCCAAGAAAATGTAAGCGAAAAAACTAGTAACAAGTCTGGGGAAATTGTACCTACATTGAAAAAAAAATTGAAAAACATGAAAGATACTATTATGCGGTTGCGCAAATCAAAGGATAGGAGCGAGGCAGAGCTTTTGCAAAAAAATCAAAATCGTTTACTTACAGGAGAGGAATTTTTAGAATCATCTTCTAATTTTGTCAATGAAGAAATGCGCTTTGTTTTAAATATGCAAATTCGTCACGAAAAAATTCGACGTCCATATTCTCAAGAAGAAAAGCATTTCGCCATGTCGTTGTACTATCAAGGTCCTAAAGCATACAAGCATTTGAGGGAAACCGTTAAATTAGCACTTCCATGTATTTCTACTATACGTTCGTGGATTAACGAGTTAGATCTTGATGTGGGAATTATTTGTAATGTTTTCAACATCTTAAAATCGAAGTCTGTGGCAATGGAAGAATCTGAGAGGGAATGTGTTCTTATGTTTGATGAGATGAGTATTAAAGAATGTTTGGAGTATGATTCTAAGCGGGATCTTATTGAAGGATTCGAAGATTTAGGGGAATTGGGTCGCACACAGACAACAGCAAAACATGCTTTGGTTTTTATGTTACGTGGTTTGAAAAAATCTTGGAAACAGCCGATTGCTTACTACTTGGGGCACAACAATGTTAAAGGGGAAAACATTCAAGAAATATTGCTCAAAATAGTATCTGCTGTGTTTGAAACGGGTTTAAACATACGGGCTGTTGTTTGTGATCAGGGTAGTACAAATCGCAAAATGACATCCCTCCTAGGTATAACCCCCGAAAAGCCGTTTTTTGAAGTTCACGTGCCAAAAATAGGCGACAGTACAAAAAATGTCTCGAAAAAAATTCATTTCATGTATGACATCCCTCACTTGATAAAGAGCGTACGAAATCACTTGCTTCAACATAAAATTTATGTTAATGACGAAATTATATCTTGGGAACCAGTGCGGTGGCTCGTGAACTACGGTAGTGTCAAGTATTGCAAATCTGCTCCAAAATTAACTTTCCGCCATGTTAACCCTACATCGTTCCAAAAAATGTCTGTTCGTTTAGCAACTCAAGTTTTCAGCAACACTGTTGCAGCAGCTTTGCACACTGCGCACGATCTTGGGGTTGCAACAATTCCTCCCGAAACGGACGCTACGACAAGATTTTTCAAAAAAATGAACGATTTGTTCGATTGCTTGAATAGTCGGCACCCAAACGATCCTAACATTCTCAAAAGAGGTTTATCCAAACGCGATTCAACAGTTGCCAAGTATTTACGATCGAGCTTGTCGTGGATAAAATCGTGGGTACCAGAAAAAAATTCGAGTCCATTTTCTTTTTCTGGATTAGAGCTCACTATCAACAGTATATTAATGTTATGGGAAGATTTGAAAGTACAAGGAACTGATTTTTTATTGACATCCCGTTTACATCAAGACCCCTTAGAGAATCTTTTTGGAGTTTTGCGCAGCCGCTCCGGTCATAATGACAATCCAAGTGCATTGCAATTTAAGAGAAATCTTCAGTATGCTGTAGTCGTCAGGTTAAGTAGTCATTCTCAGAACTCGAATTGTCAAACCGACGAAACATTTCCACTTTTTGAGAACACATCGATAGTTAGTCAGGAGCCACTTATAGACAAGAAGTCTAAAGATGCAATCGAGTCTTGATCTCGTTTTCACGATGATACTGAGATCGCGAACGATGATATTGAAGAGCCTAATACGAGTTTGGAAAATGATACTAATAATCCTGAATCTTTCGAATGTACTCCCGAACTTCGTGATTTTTTCGACTCTACTACGCCTCTTACAGAGTCCGCGATGAAGTACGTGGCTGGATATTTAATTCATAAATTTTCGAAAAAAATCGAATGCGATCATTGTATGGGAGCTATTGTCCGGAAAAATGATGATGATCAGTTGCAAGCAAGCGATATTTTAATTTTTTGGAAAGCATACCGCACGAGAGATGGCAAGGAGTTGGGTCACCTACGAGTAGCTAGCGACATATTTTTCGACGTTGTTAAAACAATGTATTCTGCGTTCCAATTGCGATTTCGTTTTCATCGACACGAGAGAAATGTTGGGCAAAGCATGCAACAATATATTCATAAGATTCTCCTTGCCCAGCACCCGAACTTCATGAAATCTAACTCCGAGACGTGCATTGACCACCAAAATTTTATAGTCAAACATTTCGTGCGAACGCATATATTTTTTAAAGTCAAATGGGACCCTCACGACATGAGAGATGCAAAAAACAAGCCAAAAGCGAGGCGAACGGTAAAAACAATACAAAGTGGTGCAAGTACCACCTGCGAGCTCGGCAAACCTCCGAGAAAATTGGCGAAAATTTCCCACATGTAATGTTGTGTTTTTGGTTAGAAAATAAAAAAGTTGAAACATTCTTTAATGTGAAGTTGATTGGTTTTCAAAAATATTTTTTTCTCTGCCTTTTACTCTAGCTTTTCCCCTTTTTTTAAAAATATCTTTCACTACATGACTGTCAATTTGTTGTCATATTTTTGTAGTAAATTATTCAGACGAGAATATCGATATCGCTTGTAAATCACGAATTGGTATATTCATATTATTAATTTATTCAATATTATTATATATTCAAGAATAGTAAAATTTTTTCATTCATCTGTTTTTTTTATTTATTTATTTATTTTTTTTTTTTTATTTGCATTTTAAGAGTAAAAAAAACTTATTTGACAAGTGAAAATATATTTTGCGTGTTTAATTTCGTTGAATTCGTAAATTTTTACCAATTGTACATCCCGTCTGGCTGAATTATTCTTGAGCATCTCTAAATGTCATTATATTTTTAAACAGTTCAATAATTGAAAAAAATTTCTAAGATTGCACGTTCTTATATTAACAAAATTTCAAAAATTTATGGAAAACGCACAATCGTCTGAAAGTAATAATTGTACCTAACCAACTTGCAAAAAAGTTCTCGAAATTCTTCGAAATTACGTTAAATGATTTTTAGGGTTTTGGAATCATTTTACTTTATTGAATATGAAAGTATCAAGTTTGAGCTGATATTTTTATAAATATCAGCTGACACTTGATAAAATTATGTAATACTATAAACATTTACATACTATGAACGAAAAATCTCTAATTACTATGTAAAAACTTATAGTTTCGAATCATTAGTTTATAATTATAAATAAGAATCAAGAAAAAGAGTCTCCCTTGTAACTTAGGTTTTTATAAACTTTTTATGAAATCCTTATAAAATTTCAGTATTTTTTATAAAATCCTACTTTTTTTATGAGGTCACTTAATAAATAGAGCAATTTTTATGAAGTCACTTTATAAAATGACATTTTATGCAATTTATTAACATTTTTCGGAAGAATGGACTTTTATTGAAAATTCTAAAGTGGTTAAAGATTCCTGTGAGATAATGCGTTTTTTGATTATCAAAATATTGTTGATATTACAAAGTTTCTGTGGTGTGGCAGAATTTTCGCAATTTTCCACAGTGCAAAATTTTTATAAAATTTCGCTGAATTTTTTATGAATTTATCGAATATTCTACAGTTATTGATTATTATAAGACATTTCGACCTTTTTCAATTTTTCGAACTTTGAAAATTTCGAATATAGTAGTACAAATTATATGAAACATTTCAAATTTTATTTAAACGGCTTACGCCCATGAAAGATGACAAAAATTTTTGTCATCTTTCGAAACTTTTCAAATTTCCGAGAATTTAACAGAAAAATTTATCAATTTTGCTATTTATTTTCTGAAGAAATATAATAATGAACACAATCTACGAAATAAATTTACGTTTCTTGCAATTTTACCGGTTCTTCAAATTTTTCAAGATTATTGACAATCTTTTCAATGTTCCAAGTTGTTGGGTTTTTCAAACTTAAAAAATTTTGAGCATAATACAGAATCTGGTATGTGGTTTTCCGGGATTTCCTGAAATTCGCATTATTTGAAATTAAAACGATAAAAAAAATTTTTCATTTAGATTTGTTGTGAATTTTTGATACTTTTCAAGTTATTTAGGTTTTGTTTAAAAATGACAAGGTATATTATCACATGTTACTAAACGTGATATGGTAATAAAATAAACCTACAAAGTTTTTGACCATTTTATAGAACTCCACAAATTTTTTAAATATAATAGAGTTATTGACTATGTTTAAAAATTTTCAATGTTCATCTGATTACAAAAATAATTGTGAATGTTCTAAAGATTTTGTTCAAAACGATGAGATATTATCGCGTTTTTTTTAAAGTTATGATAATAATTACAACATAAAAATTTCCAATTTTTATCTGATTTTACAAAATTTCCAAAATTTTTAAGCACTGTAAACTACTAAAATTATTGAAGTATTATAATCTTTGTCTCATCAAATAAATAAGTTTATTTTTACACTATTCGAGAAATTACTTCAATTTACATAGTATTTCTCCATTTTTACGAAACGTGTTTTCTAGATACCAAATTTTTAATTATTATTTCCAATCTACGTAAGAATAATTAATTCTTTAGGATAAGAAAATAAAACTTTGCCGCATGCTAAGGGATCCCACGTAACAATCGATCTGAGTTCTTCGCTCGAAAAAAATGAAAGAAAAAAGTGAAAGTATTAGGCTCTGAATTCTTTAGCTTACATCAAAGAACTCAATCTGCCTCGCGCAGTTGGGTGCAGGCAAAGAACTCAGGTAAACAAAAACAGGCAGCACTCGTGACAGATCTTCTTTCTCTCTCTTACACATTGAGGGATAAGATTGATTACAGCGCAGCCTGGTGTCTGGGGATCGCAACCGATCCCCAGCGCGAACTCTGCGCAGAAGCTCAAAAACGCGGTCGTTGTTCTTCTTGGTAGTTCTGAGTTTTTTGGTGCTTCACATTCAAGATTTCACAAAAATTTTTCGAAGCCTAACATTTGTCTACCCAGAAAATTATACAAAAAGAACAGTGAGAAAGTTGAAAAATTATTTTATTCGCGTTTTTATTACGTTGTCACTGATACGGTTAAACTGTCACTCACTTGCATAGCACTCACTGGATTTTAAAATCACTCATTGCATTTTGATTAACTTGATTAGTCATTTACCTATGTCGTGTAGGATATTAATCAAACTATTGTCGATTTACGACCCGCTTATTTTTTTACGAACGCATCGTTATTTTCCTAGGCATAGTAAAAAAACTACACTCAGTGTAGGTCGGATTGTTTCCTAAACTGAGAGTCGATATTTTACTACCTGGTAGCTGATCTACTACCAGGAATTTTAATACCCACACTGAATGTAGTCGATTTCCTTGCCTCTCATTATTTTCGAACCCCGTGTATGAAATAGACGACACTGAGTCTAAAATAATTTCCTACCCGTTAGGTTTTTTACGAGGTGATTTTTTACAGTGTTGTCTGATTCTACCATGGGCGATCATGGACGATCGGACGATTCTGTGACGGGAATTAAAACCTTACCCTGATTGCATGTGGCGCTGATGCTCGAAAATTGCACATATACTGTTGTTGTTTACTTTTGTTAAATTTAGTATCATCCCTGTCAGGCAGGGGACAATACTCACGCAATAGACAATAGTCAGATAGATGTAAGAATACATTCCTGGCATCTATCTGACTATTTTATGACTATTGTCTATTGCGTGAGTATTGTCCTCTGCCTGACAGGGATTATATCATGTTTTGTTTTGTTTACTGCAGATTACTGTCAAAATCATAAAATTAAATTTCTCAGTTGTTCTAAATTACGAAATATAAAAATATGACGAACGCGTGCTACGTTTTGCATAGTTTTGTATTGTCCGTGTTGTCCAACGAAGGAAAAGGACAAATGATTTGAATCTCCTGCGTGCGCATTGGATTAGTAACGTTCCCCTGTCGTTCGTGGCGCCTAGTGCTGCCAGACGAGCGGATTTATTCGTTTTTTCGGATTTTTCAGCTTAACCCTGACGGTCCTACCCAGATAGCAAACATGATTTCACAGTTTAGATCATGCGTGAAATCACTCGCATGATCTCATTATGTTAAACATATGAAATACGATCTGTGAAATCATTCCCGTGAGCTCAAAATGACATTATAGTCACATCATTACTGCTAGACAGTGCGCATGCGTCAAAAAATCATGCGTGATTTCAATTCCTTGTCATTTTGAAATCAGAAATTTTTGTGCTATATTATCAAAAAATATTATAGAACAATATTTTTTGTTTGTTGCTGTTTGTGCATGTGCCATGATGTGCTAGAATGAATTGCCAGTGTAACTATCGCATCATTGTCTCTAGTGTTTTCGTTTTGTTTTTGTTTTTTTAAATAATTTTCATATCTTGTGTTCGGTGATTTATGATAAACCATAGTACCGCATTCCACGAAATCAGTGTTTACCTGGAGGTTAGAACTGTTTTCGTTTTATTAAGTGACAGTTCTAATTGTCATAATTTTCATCGACATTTTTTAAACTATATGTATTTACGTAAAAAATGTTTAAAAAATGAACGAAAGTGTAGTTGAATATAATATTGATTGTCTTTTCTGTATTAGCATATTATATATTATATAATATTATGATGCTTAAGAAAAATGTGTTTACAATTATTGCTTTCGTTGTGAATTAATACTGCAATAGAACAGATACAAGCATTCAAATTTTCCCGCGATGATCATCTGCGCAAGCGCATCCATGAGGGAAAAATCTATAAATCACGCGTGATTTCATATTGAATAAGTGAATCGGTAACGGAGGTACAAATGTCTGTCACGCGTGATTTCTTTTTTTCACGTGTGATTTGCATATGATGTGAATATGAAATTATTTTGCTATCTGGGTGAAAGAACGTTCTTTTGCGTTACCTTGCGTTCCCAAAATTCGTAAAAAGAACGCTCGGAAATCGCATTTTTAACTACTTTCTTCAATGTTTTGCTACATGAAATCATGTATAGAGGTTGAAAAAAGATACCTTTGTTACATAAAAATGTATTTAAAAGCTATAATTGTTTCCAGTCAAGTTAAATAAACCTGTAAAAGTGCAATAAATACTTGGTTGCGAGTTGCTTCGGCGCATGCGCTATAAGTAAATTCCGAATTCCATTCGCGGCATAGCCACTGAAGTAGTTACCGAGGGGCCCAAGGGCGCTGTTGCATATTTGAATTTTGAATATGGGATAACCAATGAAAATTGAATAATAATTTATTGATAAAATGATGTTTTTTTTTTAATGATTATTATATTTTATTTAAGTTACAATCTTTTAAATATGTAAGCGAAATTTATTAACGAAAAATTTTATGTATTAAAATAGAATTTTTCTGTCGTACTTACACCTACCTTACAACTAATTTTCTAAAAATGTAGTTTGCTTAAAGAACATAACTTTGCTGTGTTTGGGATGTACGTCATGACCGTTAGGACGACCTATACGAATTTTTTATAAAATATGTAAAATTTTTAACATACATAAAATACTCAACTATGCTTTCATTCGTGTATATAAATTTTTATTATTCTCTATAAAATAAATATAATAATAAAATATATATTCATTATTTGTCATTTTTGTTATATTTTATTCAAAATTTATAATTAAAGATATGTTATACTTCATCCCTAGTAATTCGGAGTTTTTGAAGTATTTAGAAAACTCCTTTCCAAATATCGGTATTTTTTTATAACATTCCGAATTTCGGTAACTTCACTTTGTAAAAAGAGCAATGTTTTATGGAGTTCGTTTTTTTGTTCTGGGTTTTTCTATGTTTTTGGTGGTATTAAATAGCAATCAATCATTCCATAACCATTTTGATCAATTTTGATAAAGAACTGTCAAAAATGAGTGGTTGTGCTCGCTCAAATTCAAAAAACTGGCACAACCGGCGATACCGGTTTTCTATAAAGAGCAATAAATTAACTTTTTTGGTAATAAATTAGCGATAAGTATTGTGCAATTTATTACCATACGCTCGTTGCGTTTCGTCAACGCGGAACTGATTGTGCTGACACTCGCCCTATTGAAGCGCGGCGCAACGTTTTATTGCGTGTTTTTTAATAAGGTTCTTAAAATTTTTGATTTTTTTAGTAGGAATAAATAGCAATCAATCGTTATATAATTATTTTGATCAATTTTTTAAAGACGCTTCATAAAAAATTCATAAAATCTTCATATAACGATGGCATTTTTATGAAATGGATTTTAAAATCGACTTTATAAAGTTTCCGTCTTTTTTTAAGATTTTATGAAATTTTTATGAAGTAGCGTTATAAAAAAAGCGAAATTTTATAATTTCGCAAAAGAACGTTCTTTTGCGTTCCCTCAGATCCGTCAGGAAAGGAAGATATAAAACGGATTTTGTACTGATTTTTTGATAGAAACGAATTTTTCCGTATTTTTGGGCGATTTTTACGGATTTTTGACTAAATCGCATGTTTTTTATATATTTTTTAATTGTTTATTCTCATTAGTTCTCAAGTTTCGTTCCGAAATTTCAGGAACACGCGAAACACGCGAGCCGATACTGCCAATCGTAAAATATACATATTTCCTATATGTCGTATGCAGTCTTATGTACCTCAAACTAAAAAAAAGTATATACAGATATAAGTAAAAATATGAATATTTCAAAAAATGTATAAAAATATAAAACATTAGCATTGCAAAAATACATAAATACACCCATTTTGATTGAATTCATTTTGAATACAAGAACCCATGCATAGAGGTATCTAAACAAATAGATTAAGAATATTTTCAAATGTTATGTTCATGTTTGTTGACTTCAAAAATTTATTTGAAAAATGTACGACACTTATGAAAAAACAGTTTTAATAAAAAGTGATTTCCATTTTAACGTGAACGCTTGCAACTTTTGTTGCAAGCGTTCATTTTTGTGAAGCATCATCATAGGTGTACATACCGGGTTCAACCCACAACTATTTTTGACAATTTACTGAGATAAACAAGGTTCAACAAACACTGCATTAGTTTGAGTTAGAAACTTTGAACCGTAGTTCATTCCCTAGTAACGGGGGTCCGAGAGTCCACTCTCGGAACTCTCTCGGAAATCTCTCGGAACTCTCTCGGACAATGGTCTGAGATAGTTCCGAGAGACTTGCATATGCATTTCATGGTTTTTAATGTCACTGATCATGAATCTGAGGTCAAATTCGGTAGATTATTTTGTTTGAACAATTTGTATTAACTAAATATGAAAAAAAATATTCACTATGATGCATATGCTCTTCATGGTTTTTCAGATCGTTGATCATGAATCTAGGGTCAAATTCGGAAAATTATTTTCTTTTAACAATTTTCATTAACAAATTATGAAAAAAAAAATATTTACTATGATGCATATGCTTTTCATGGTTTTTCAGGTACCTGATCATGGATCTAAGGTCAAATTCGGAAAATTATGCTGTTCTAATATTTTTTATTAACAAATTATGAAAAAAAAATATTCACCAAGATGCATATGCTTTTCATGGTTTTTTAGGTCGCTGATCATGAATCAGAGGTCAAAATCGCAAAATTATTTTGTTAATACAAATTGTTTAAACAAAATTATTTTGCAATTTCGACCTCAGATTCATGATCAGCGACCTAAAACACCGTGAAAAGCATATGCATCTTGGTAAGTATTTTTTTAAAATTGTTGAAGCAAATTGTTTAAACAAAATAATTTTCCAAATTAACCTCAGATTCATGATTAGTGACCTGAAAAACCATGAAATGCATGTGCAAGTCTCTCGGAACTCTCTCGGAAGTCTCTCAGAGCCCGGTCACCAGGGTTTCTCATAACGCCGAGTCATGTATTTTCAGAATTTCTTAAGCCAGATTAGAAATCGATTCCTTCCTGAAAGAGCAAACTTGCGTAAATTTTGTCACAGAATAATACAGCATATTTATACTAGTTCACGATTCCATGTTGTCTCAAAAAAATAACTCTAATCAGTAATGACATCATGAGGGGTAATTAATTTAGTGTTCATAAATTATGAATTTCGAGTTGAAACTCAATACACAAATGTGTATGTATTGAAACATGCACAGAAATGTGTACCCTGGTCCCTCGGCAGCTATTGTTTAACACATGAAATCTAAAGTTTATGTAAAAATCCTATTTTTTGTAATACGTACTACGGTTCATAGCAGTAACTATCTAACTATTTACTATTTCGCATAAAAGCACTGGATTTTAATTTTCTTTATATAAATTTTCTTTTTTTTTCCACTGCATATTAGGATTTATATACATTTGTGTGTAAAATTTGGCAAAACAAGCATGATTCCACGTGAAATTACAATTTCATGTGTTTAAGAATAAACTCCTTATAGATCAATTTATTATTGCCGCCATGCGCCACCGAGGGTTTTCAAACGCACTTTAATCTTTAATCTCATACATATCACTACAATGTGTTAAAAAGAGTAGGAAGATACCATATTGCCGTATTAAATAGTGCGCGTTTCGATTTTTATAAAGTTCTATCGTTCTTTACAGCCTACTTATGCAACCCAATTGCATTTTTTCTAGAAAAAACAAGTATTTCGTCGCAAATTTACATTTTTGCAGCAATTATTTAAAGTTTTGTGGAAATCGGATTTTTACGGATTTTGAAGGACTCCCCCCCACTCTAAACGCTAGTATATACGGATTCCCCGACGATTTGGTCTGGCAGCACTGGCGGCGCCACAAAAGCAGAAATATTAGTCGCAAAAAAATAACATGGGAGTTTCAGACACATGTCAACACATGTCAATACGTCAAAACAATAAAATTTTCATCACAGTTATTGCAAATTATCAGCTGACATTCCAAGCTTTTCCATCAGGAATTTAAATTTACCGTTAAAAAATCATTGTCGATCAAAAAATTCAATGCAAAATTGGTCGTTTCTCGTAGACATGAATTAACAATTCTGGCAATAATCAACTAAAATTCTGTAATTTCCATTTACCAAGGTAAGGATTATTGTAAATTTACATCACTACTTTATTTTACACTTCCTAACACCAAAACAATAACAATAATAGTTATTGACAGTTTAGGAATGATTTTGATTGGGGTAACAAACAGTGCCATCATTAATTATTAATTTACAATATTTCCATTGTATAGCAATGATATATAATAACTATAATGTTTGTATTGTAATTTGTGTTTCTTATAATAATAATAGTTATTTTACAATATTAATTTTAATTACAAACTAAGTTGTTTATTTTCTGTAGTATTTGCATTTTTGAATGGTGTTTCTTCATAGTTAGAAATATGAAAAATAATTGTTGTAAATGGTTAATAATATTCCCTTTCTACTATGCATTTTATTAATTTGAATTTTATATTCATAAATTAATTTTTTTTTTAGTTTGGGAATAAATTTTAATTTATACATTTGAAAATTAAACATATTTTGTGATGAATTTAATTAAAATTTTGTACTATATTAAAAAACCAAAACCATATATTTGACTCAAATATTTGTTATTTGAAATTGTGTGATCATAAGTGTATATATGCGAAAAAATTAATTTTTTTAGAATTTTTGAATCTGAAATTCTGGGTACTCAATGATAAATTAAACGAATTGTTTCAAATTACAAAATATTTATTCATTTATTCAATGTAAAAAATAATTTATCAAACAATCAAGAACAATTTTTTTTAAATACTTATTACATTTTTTTGACTGATGTAATGCATAATATTAGTGTAATCTCTTCGTAGTAATTCATTACTATCTAATCAATGCAAACTTTGAAAACAGATTTTGAACCTTGTGATCAGATAATTTTTTGTTTTTCAATTAACCAATTCACTTTTCCTCACAAAACCGCGCATAACTATGTGTTAACCATGGAGCAAACTCCGCTGGGACAGCTCGTATAATTATAAAACTTATTTAGCTAATCTGTTACATTTGATTCATTAAACTTCAATCCATTTAATTATATATGTAATTTATTTCAGATCCGTAAAATGGCTTGTGTTCCATGTGTCTTGATTCCAATATTTCTCATCATATTCCGATTCATTATACAACCACTGATACGTAAATATTGGGTTCTCAAAGGAGTTGACGACAAATCAAAATCAAACCAAGAATTAGTAAAAGAATGTAAAAACGGTGTCTGCACTTTTGCATGGAAAAAAGGAGAAAAAGATGAAAAACAAGACAACAAAACTTGCAAAACAGAATAACACACAAATATGGCACATATTCATCACTTAGTTAAAATAATTGAAGTATAACACGTTAGAAAAATCTCAGCAACTACTTAAAATTCAATGATTTTCTCATGTTTACATTCACAGTTTTTAATGAAGAAATACAATTTAGTGTTTTTCAGTAATAACAAAATTAGAAAGTACCTGATAAATCCGTTGTTGCGTTTGGCATATAAAAAATTTGCCATGTTTTAGAATCATGTTTTTATAAATGTTTATAATGTGTAAAATCGTCTGTGATTATATTAAATAAATCGTGTTACTCGCAATCTGAAGTATGATTTCAATGTACCAACGATCAATTGAAATTCTCACCAAATTAACTGCAAATAAAAATACAAGTAAAAATTTGTTCAAAAATGTTTATTGTTAACCAAACTGATACAAACATTCAACTCTCATCGCTCAACTGTTCATACAAAATGTTATCATTGACATTGAACTTGATAAAATTCTCTAAACTTATTAGGAATGATGTAATCATTTACAATGCAGGAGTTTCATGAAAATTTACTAAAACTCTCTCGAAATCTGTAGATTAGAACTAGTAAAACAACCATGTCAAATATTTGTTACAATGCAATAGAACTCTGGAATTTCCAGTTTACTGTTACATTGAAAAACAATGACTGCTTCTATTGCAAAGTTCATGTCTCGTCCAGAAAATGTACTATTGAAATGCGATGTTGAAAAAGTGTAAACAAATAGAAAATATTCTCTCAACGTTGTAGGAATATAGTAACCATAGTTTTAAGAAATCAGTGCACGTTTTTCAGCTCGACGTCAAAAACGAGTGTGCTGTTGCCAGGAATCTGTGGAGGAGAGCCCTTGTTTCCGTATCTGTAACAAAAAAAATAATCAATTAAAATACTAAGCAATAACAGCAAATTTTGACTTTCATGTCGGAAGAAATTGAAATTCCCGAATGATGGTATCACTTACCCCATGTGAGGAGGAATCGTGATCTTTCTCTTGCCTCCAACCTTCATTCCATTAAGAGCAACATCCCAGCCTTTGATGACCTCTCCTTTTCCGAGTCGGAACTTGAAACCATCTCCCTGTTGAGTAGCATCAAACTTCTTTCCATTCTTCTGCAGCTTTCCAACATAATAAACTGAAATCATCTTTCCAGGTTTCGCTATAGCTCCGTTTCCAACTTTAACATCTTCAATCTGGACACCGCCTTCGATGACTTTCTTGGTTACTTGATTTTGTTCTTTTTTCTCCTGCTTTTGCTCTCCCTTCTTCTTCTGTTCCTGGTTCTGTTCACCCTTCTTTTTCTGCTCTTGGTTCTGTTCACCCTTTTTCTTATGCTCTTGGTTTTGTTCTCTCTTCTTCTTTTGCTGCTGCTCCTGAGCATTTTGCTGGTTCCTTTGTTTCTTGTTCTTTTTGTCTTGAGCAGGTGATTCAACAGATCCATTCATTTTGGCTTTCTCTTGTTTCGCAGGTTTCTTCTGCTCCACCTGTTGTTTCTTTTGTTGCTTTTGTTTCTGAGACGTGACTTGCTCTTCTTCGCCACTATCGTCATCTTCTTCCTCCTCAACACCATCTTCACTGCCCTCATCTTCGCTATCATTGGAATTTAGAGTTTCATCCAACAAGTCACTGTCTGACTCGTCAGAATCCATTTCTTGAGACTCCTCAGGGTCTAGGTCAATTTTCACTTTCTTGGCACCTTTAGATTTTTCTTCGGAAGCTTTTCGTTTCGAGTTCAGGGCTTTCATGATCTGTTCGGAAATCTCTTCTTCGTCTTGGGATTCTTCATCTTCGACTTCCTCGTCATCGGCTTCCTCATCGTCGAAATCATCCATATCTTCAATGATGTAACCAGTAAGGTGGACGGATCCTTTTCCGTTACAGATGAATTCGATTTTGGAACCTTGTTGGAAGTTGAGGTCCAAGGAGGTCTGGGTCAAACCTTTACGGCTGAGGTTGCAAAGAAGGTAAGTCGTGCCGTCAGTACAGCACATGACTTGGACGTAGTCATCCGCTGAAATTAGAAAAAATTCAAGATTAAGAAAGTTTCATGAATTAAATACTTCATACTTTTTGAAAAATGTGTGTTTTTGTGACAGAAATTTTAACAAATAAGACAAAATTCAATATGTATCTATTTTTTTGGAATAGAATAAATTTTCCATAGAAGAAATTAATAACAAGACTTGAATGCAATTAATAAAGGTTTCAAGTAAAAAAATGTTTCGTCTGTAAGAATTCAAGAATTCTTAGTCCCTAATAAAAATATTAAAAATTTCAAGAAGTTTAACTAATATATTCATTACGGCGAGTTTCGTTTCTCGTTAACAATCATGTTGGAATTTTCAGTGTCCAGATCATAAATTCTTAGGATTTTTAAGAGTTCATAATATATCTTTGCAAAAAAAATGGGGATAAATTTTTAACTTGCACTGGAAATTGAAAAGCCATAGTAATTCGATATTGAATTAATAAAAATTTGATGGAATGAAATCAATTTTTTAATCAAGCATGGTCGAATTTGGAGTATCTCACTTTCAAGCAAAAATCATCAGCAAAGTGCTCTTTTGTAGCAGAAAAAACATTTTAGTTCGATAGAAAAAAAATTTCAATTCAAAATTTGGATTTTCATAAATTGACATTAAAATTTGCGAAAGATTCAAAAATGCCGATGCGACAAGTTGAAAGAAACAAAAATTTTATTTAAATTGTCAAATGAAGTAACTCAATAATTGAAATGTTAAGTAGATTGTTTGGAGTTATAAAATATTGTACTACTTTGACCGAAGAACTTCTCTTCTTGAAAATCAATACACTCACACCTTACATTAATAACAAATAATGAACGTCGAGCTCATTAATGTAAAGTTTGATTGTAGCTGTATTTCAAATTTCAAAGTAATAAATAAAAGAGTAATAAAATTGTAAAATTGAAATTGAAAATAACTCGTATGTGAACAAAAATTAAAATGCCACACTCCATTTTTTAAATTATTTCTGTGAATATATACTTTCTCAGAGCTGAAAAACAATTTTAGACTTAAATCTTGGTAATAACAAATGTTGACTTTCAAAAACTTAAAACTAGGAAACAAATATTTTTCATACCATCCAAATCTGAAATTGTAATCATTTGTTTTCCAGGGATCTAATATTGAGGAAAATTACTGAATTCTTTTTCTATATTTAGAAGGATCAAAAATTTGTATGTAAACAAAGTGAATATTCCGAATTATTGGAAATAATCAATTGCAAGGAATTTGAGAAACTTTGTTTATGAATATAAAGATTGGAATTCAAGTTTTAAATGATTAAATATTTTTGGAGGAATATTGATACACCTTGAATTTTCTGTTTTTTAATAACATTCAGACTTGATCTTTTACATATTACAAAATTGTAAAAGGTCCTATCTTATTGAAGTTGAAAAATCCTGAATGCAAGTTTAATAGGATTTTCAGATGAGTTTTATTTATTGGAAATATAATTGTATCAAAATAAAGAAATTTACAATGATTTAATAACATTAAATGTTTATTAAACTTTTTGGTAAGGGTTTGAATTAAGTAGGGGTTAATAAATAGGGTTATAACTTAGGATGGTAAAATTCATCGAGATGCAGTAGGAAAATGATTAGTCAGAACAGTGTGGTTAAAAAAAATTAAGTATATACTGCAGAATCTATACTGAAGGCTTTTAATTTTAATGACGTTTTTTTTCACATCATACACAATATGACACTCTAATAGATACAAGTATTTATATTATGATACAAAAAATTAATGAATTATAATTACATCAATATATTGAATAAATAATATAGTTTAACAAATGAATGAAATGGTTATATAATTTAATTACAGTAGTATGAAGAGAAATTCTAATCATAGTGAAGTGTAAAGTAATTGTGTTTCAAATTTAGACAAGACATTAAAACTCGAAAAAGTTTTTTGGAATAGTAGAATGATACTGAAATTATTAAGTTATCGGTATAAAAATAAATTATATATTGCACAATATTGATGTAAAACTTGATATTCATTACCATCGCAATAAATTGTACAAGTAGAGAAAAATGCAATTTGGAACAAGAAAAAAAGATAGAATAATTTGTACAACTGGAAATTTTTAATTCTGAATTTTTGAACAATGCAACTAAGTAAATTCAAAAAAATGCAATTTACTGATATCTCACTATTATTTATCATATATTTGAATATTTTTAACTATTTACTAAATTTCAGGATTTCGTCCTGAAACATCAATGCCTGGTTCAGTCCAGACTTGACAAATTAAACTTTTTGCACACCTCTAATAATTTTCATGTTTGTCGATCATGTTGTTCAATTTTGATATTCCCGATGAAAAATACAGGTTAAAAAAATTATAAATGAACAAGTTGCTTGTTCAGATTAAAATATTTCATCATTTCAAAATTTTATTCCTGAAACTCAAAATGAAGAACCTAACCTCAGAAATTTACAGTAGACAATTTCGAATTTTGAACTCGACAGTATCAAAAAAAAAATCAAAAACATGACTTTAATATTCATTATGGTGAATCGAGAAATTAAATTATCAGTACTGCTGTCCTGAGATATAGAATGAACGAAAAATATATTGAAAAAATACTTACAACCAGCTTGGGAAACATCGAGACATGCCTGAGACATGTGGAAAGATTTTGCTACTGTTTGGGTGTAGCGTTTGTTCGCTTCCATAATAAGTCCTGAAAAACAACAGAATTTTCATTAAACCCAAATCACCATACATTATTCAAGTCAAAAACGAAAAATTCTCATGTGCAATTTACAGCAAAGCACATGGCGACGCCATTTGCACTTCGAAAAGCCGGTAATTTTTGACGAACGAGATCCGAAAAATTAAAAGAAACTTACCCCAAAACATCTTGAAGTTTTTTTCGTTATAAAATTGTCCAAACAAATAAGAATTGATTCGAAAATTTATTAAATTTTGAATTCACGTATCTGGCGTGAAGTACAGCAGAGTTAGCGAGGTAAAAAAGTGATGACAATTGATGAAGAGTGACCAAAAGTGACAGAGTCACATAGTGAATGGAAGTGAGTGGAAGTGAGTCAGTGAATTGCAGTGAGTGCGATTGTGATTATTGAGTTAGTGATTCCTGATTGACTATCGCGAATACCAATGTATCTTTCATCTTTAATTTCAATTTTCATTTGATATCTCAATAATTTTATTATTTATGAACGAATATCTCTGAAAATACAATATTTATAATTCAGGAATTCATATTAAAGTTGATTTTGAATTCCCTAAATTATGAATGAGTGTTATAATGTGAGTAAGTGAGAATCGTTGAACAAATTTATTGAATTTTCACCATTTCAATTGTTAGAAGGGAATCACATTGAAATTTGATGTTAAAAATTTTCTAGATTGTAATATTTTGATCAGTTTGATTTATAAATGTATAAAAAAAAGTTCAATTTCAAATTCCTTGAAACTCATGCTAACTCACGTGTAAATTATTATCTAGGTGATGTTTAGAGAATCATAATTTCCCCAAATTCACAAAAAAAAAAATTGCTGGAATATTGAAATTCTTTGTAATGAGACGTTTCTTACTGTGACAACATTGAAAATTAGAAAATGCAATCGAAAACACGTCAAATTAGTAAAATATGAATAAGAAATATGCAATAAGATATTTCGAAATTTCGCACGTTCGCAATATTTTTAATTACAAATAAAATTTAATTTTTAATGATTGAAATTCACTAGGTTCACGCGTGAGTTACGATGTACATTAAAATCATTATGTGAGTTGTGAATCGTACTTAATTTAATGAGTTAAAATTGATTTAAATTCACATGAATAATTGTGCAGTTGTGAGTTGTGAATTATGAGTTCTTTGTAAGTGTTAAAATCTGATTGGCCGAGGCAGGCGAATCAGAAAATTGTGCAAAATTGTGTTACGAGCGCGGGAGGGGAATTCTCATTCTTATCGATTTAAATGTGGCCTACCGGCATGTTTGCGATTGTATTGCATATTTGATTGTTGTTCAATTAAGTTCAATTGTTCAACTGGGCCGAAGAAAAGGTTAGGCTGCCCCCGAAAAATGTTCAACAAATCGAACAAAAATGACAAAAAAAGTGAATCTACGACAGAAGCCGCCAACGGTTCTATCAAAGTCAGAAGCGCTATTCCGAAATTAAGGTTGGTTCACGTGATGCACTACAAATATTGGAAAGCAAATTTTTTTTTTCTGCTATTTGGACGTGATTAATTAGCAATAATTTCTATCTTCTTTTTTCCGCGAAGAGGGTTTAATTTCTTTGTAAAGTATTTTGATTGGGGTGCTGTCAGTTATTTTACAAAAATGTAAATCAGAGGATTTAGGCCATTCTTATAATTTATTGATGGATATTAATTGTTTAATTTTTGTAGGATGAATATGTTTTTTTATTTACTTGAATTCGAAAACACTTCAAGTTTCTAAATTGTAAACTATAATTGTAGATTGACAGTTTTTAATACTAGACATACATGTAAAAGTTGGAATTGAAAATTTTTTTATAGGATTTTTAGTTTTAACATATTACAAAAAAGATTGAACGAATTTTTAGTATTTTGAAATTTTCTTCATGAAATGTTTGTGACTGAAAAATTACGTATAACATTCAAAATCCAATTCAAAAGACACGTCAAATTACCAAATTCTAAAATAGAAATGGTTCTTTAAATATTTCACATTCATTGAAAATCAAATTTTTCATTATACTTGTCACATATTTTTGAATTTTGTAATATTAGAAAAATTGTAGCTGAAAATCAATTAATTATTGAAATTTCCCTATTGTAATATTTGTGGCTGAAAAAAAATATTTGGAATTCATAAAATAAATTTAAAACACATTAGGTTTGAAAATTATAAAATATAATTATTAATAAACATTCTTGAAAATTTGAAATACATTGGGGAATAATATTTATAATACTTGCCATTAGAATTTTCAGATCTAGATGAAAAAAAAAATTGTTGATAGAAATTTAGTCATTCTTGAAATTTTTCCAATAAAATGTTTGTTATTGAAAATTGACATTGAGAGTTGTAGAATTTGATTTAAAAAAATGTATATAGGAAACAATAACCAAAAATTATAAATGAGGATTTTTCAATTCTTGACATACATCAAAAAATAAATATCTATATGTGTCAGAAATTTTAGAATCTCATACAATAACAAAATTGTTTATTGTATTTATTTAATGTAATATTTGTGACTGGAAAACTATATTCGGAATTCAGAAATTTAATTTAAAACACATTAAGTTTGAAAATAGAGAACTAGAAATATTGATAAACATTTTTGAAAATTTGTAGTACATTAGAGAAGAATAATTTCCCATACTTGTCAGTAAAATTTTTAGATCTACTCAAATAAAAAAATTGTTAATAGAAATCAGTCTTTTTAATAATTTCTCCAATGAAATGTTCGTGATTGAAAAATGACATATAAAATTAAAAATTCAATTCAAAAGACATGTCAAATTAGCAAATTATGAAGTAAAAATGGTTTTAAAAATGTCACATTCATTGAAAATCAAATTTTTCATAATACTTGTCAGAAATTTTTGAATCTCATAAAATTAGTAAAATTTTTGCTTACAATCGAGTAATTATTAAAATTTTCCTCGCGTAATGTTAGTGGCCGAAAAACAATATTCAGAATTCAGATATTTAATTTAGAGCACATTAGGTTTGAAAATTATTAATTAGAAATAATAATAAACATTTTTGAAAATTTGAAATACATTGGGGAATAAATATTTATAATACTTGTCAGAATTTTCAGATCCAGTTTAAAAAAAAATTGTTACTAGAAATTTAGTCATTCTAAAAATTTTTCCAATGAAAAGTTCGTGATTGAAAAATGACATTTCAAATTGAAGAATTTCATTCAAAAGACAATAATTTAGGAAAAAATGAACTACAGTCATAGATTAGGACTATCACATATTTGAAGAATAAATATAAGTAATGCTTGTCCAAAATTTTAGATTCTCATACAATAAAAAAAATTGTTGATAAAAATGAAGTATTTATTGAATCTTCTTGATATAATGTTTGTGGCTGAAAAACAATATTTGGAATTCAGAAATGAAATTTAAAAAACACATCACTTTAGAAATTATAATCTAGAAATATTGATAAACATTTTTGAAAATTTGGAATACATTGAGAAGAATAATTTCCTATACTTGTCAGTAAAATTTTCAGATCTAGTTGAAAAAAAAATTGTTACTAGAAATTTAGTCTTTTTTAAAATTTCTCCAATGAAATGTTCCTGATAAAAAAAAGGACCATTTAAATTGAAGAGATTTATTCAAAACACATTCATTTTGAAAACAGTACACTAGAATTATAAATTAGGATTTTTAAATATATGACATACATTATAAAATATCTATAATAAATTTCTGAAATTTTCGAATCTCATACAATAAAGGAAATTGTTGCCTATAATAAAGTATTTTATTAAAATTTTCTTAAGGTAATGTTTTTGACTGATAAAAAACGATCTTCAGAATTCAGAAATTAAATTTAAAACACATTGAGTTTAAAAATTCTTAATTAAAAATATTAATCAATATTTTTGATAATTTCAAATACATTGGAGAATAAAAATTTCCAATACTAGTCAGTAGAATTTTAAGATCTCGCAAGATTAAAAAATTGTTGCTAGAAATTTAGTCTTTTTAAAAATTTCTCCAATGAAATGTTCGTGATTGAAAAATGACATTTCGAATTGAAGAGTTTGATTCGAAATACATTAATTTAGGGAACAATAAACCAGAATCATATATCGGAATTTTTAAATATTTGATATTCATTGAAAAATATCTATAGTACATGTCTGAAATCTTAGAATCTCATACAATAAAGAAAATTGTTGCTAATAATAAAATAATTATTAAAATTTCCTTAATGTTATGTTTGCAACTGAAAAAATGATATTGAGAATTCAAAAATTTATTTTTAAACACATTAAGTTTGAAAATCATGAACTAGATATAATAATTTTTTTTCATATTTGATAACGCCCCATTTCTCTTTGTCAATAATTTCAGAAGAAAACGATTCTTTGGAGCCAATATAATAAGTTTGGGTTTTAGTAATAAAAAACCTACTCAGTTTTTCCTTTCAAGCTTTATTTATTATCTATACAATATATTATATATATTATATTATATGATCTCATAAAATAAAAAAAATTTTAACCATAAAATTAAGTAATGTTTAAAATTTTCCTTATGAAACATTTGTGACCGAAAAAAGCAGTTATAATTGTAAAATTTTATCCAAAAAAACGTCAAGTTTGAAAATCATAAATAAACTAAAAATATAGATCAATATGTATTTTCAAAAATTTGACATGCACTGAAAAATTGGTATCTATAATTATTGCCGGTAGAATTTCCAAATCTACTTAAATGAAAAAAAAAATTGCTAAAAATTTAACCTTTTTCAAAATTTTTCTAAAAAAATGTTGAATTGAATTGAAGAATGACATTTGGAAGTAAAAAATTTTATCCAAAACACATCAAATTTTAAAATAACAAACTAGAAATTTTTCGAATTTCCCATACATCCAAAAATAAATAATAATACTTGTCAGATTTTTCACATCTAGTAAAATAAAAAAATTGTTGCTAGAAAATGAGTTTTTTCCCAAAATTCCCTAATGAAATTTTTGTGACTGAGAAAGACATTGAGAATTGTAAAATTTTGCCTTGAGCATGTTACATTCGAAATTTATAAACTAAAAAAAACCAAGAATTTCAAAAATTTGACATACACTGCAAAATAAATATTTATAATACTTGTGAGTAAAATTCTTATATCTAGTAGTAAAATTAAAAAATTGTTGCTTGAAGTTTTGCCAGTATTAAAATTTTCTCAATAAAACATTCGAAATTAAATAATGAATTCTGGAATACAAAAACTTTATCAAAAGCACATTATGTTTGGAAATAATAAACTAGAAATATGGATAAGTATTTTGGAACACTTAACATAGTACATTGAAAAATAAATATTTATCATACTTTTCAGCAAATTTTTGTAATGAAACGTTTGTGACTGAATAATGACATTTTGAAAAAGAAAATTTATAACCAAACATATTTAGTTCATAAGTTAAAAGCTAAAAATACAAATTAAAAATTTTGAAATTCTTGCATAATATATCCAGAAGTTGAGGAAAAAAATTCATATCATAAATAATTTCTTTGGTAAACAATCAAGTTTGAATTTTACATTAACTTTCAAATTTCAAACAATGAATTCCTTGTACATGAAATATGGTAATTATACATGATTGATGTTAATAGTTATTGTCTTTCGAATAAAAAACTTGCAAGTAAAAAATTGAGAATGTTATTTTCATATGCAAATATTCAGTCACAAAAGAAAGTGTGAGCAGAATGGTTAGAAGTTAAAAATTCAAGATTATAAAAACTTTGCGTTTTTTGCGTATCATAAAAGACAGGAAGTGATTAAATGAGTCGTGCAATTATTTACATGAATGAAGACGGAGCGAAAGATGATGAATGTTGTGTAATTAACGAGAACTTTGGGTTTCAAGGCAAGAGCTGCTCAAATGGAATGGCTGGGGATACCAAGATTCGAAATTTCGTTTGAACGAAAAGGAAGTCCTCGAATTCACAGGTGATCGGTAAGTAAAATTTTTTTTTATAAATCATTGAATTGTATTCTTTGATGAAATATATATCTACGAAAACGTACTTGAACAGATATCTTCAGTGTCTTTGAAATTGAAAGTTTTTAGTATTTTATCATATTCTTCTCGAGTTCATAAATTTTGAAGTTGTGAAATTTCATTTTTTTTTCGTTCTCATATTATTGCCTTCTATACTTGATGTTTAGAAAGAAATCTTCGTAATTATCAAGTTTCTAAACAACCAATTTCTATAGTTTTTCACGTTTTTTTATATTCTCACATGTAGAAAGAAGAATTTTATTTTACAATTTAAATTATTAGTATTGTGAGTTTTTATATTTATATTATATTTATTTTAAAATAATATTCATTATTTATTTGGTACATGTATGTATATTTATATATTTGTTCTTTGAGAGTTTAGAGTTTTTTTGATTCTTTCTTTTCTTCAGTAAATAAATTTGAATATAAAAGCTTTGAAAATTCGAATAGTAAAAAAATTTAATTCCTTAGTTCCCAAACTACCCTTTTTTTTCGATTCAGAATAGTTTGCTTTTTTAATATATTGTATTATTTTTCTAAAATTGCAATTTTTTAATTCTCATTTATAAAATTTCGAATAGTGCAATCAAAAAGTCAAGATTCCTCGATCTTTTTCACACTGTGATATTTTTTTCCATTGTTCATGTGTTGGGATTTTTTATTTCATAACTGTAGTATTTTTCTCGTTTACTAAAAATTATAACTACAAAGTTTTTTTTTTTTATTTTACTATGTTAAAATTTAAATCTCAGTTGTCATACTAAAATTATGAAAATTGCAACATTTATTTTTACATATTTTTGGGTACAATTTTCGTGTTTAAAATATTTGTTTAAGTATTATTTTGAAATCTCTTAGGTTTAAGAATAAAAATGTGTATAGTTGAAAAAATTTATTTACAGTTTCATAAAAAATCTGTCAATATACTGAAAATCTGTTGAACTTAAAACTTATACCATCAAGTTCTTGAAATTTTTGTATTCTAAATTTTAAAAAAATACCACGTACTGTTGATTGTATGAATACTGTCATAATATTAAAAATACAATACAAGAAATGTATATCTCTATAAAATCTATAGAGTTGGCATCAAATTCGAGATACCTATATAGAAAATCCTTCAAATTGTATAAATACTGAAAAATAAAAAATAAATACTATAAGTGCTAGAATTCTCTGGAATTATAAAAATTTATGAAGATACTGTTCTTTGAAAAATACTCAACATATGTAAAACTTTTGATTCTACATATAAAGCATTGAATTCTTGATATCTCCAAAAAAAATACTAGAAATCGATTTAAAAAAATTTTTTAAATATATTTGAAAATGGATGTGTCTGAAGTTCCAAACGTTTAAAATTAAACCAAAAAAATTTATGAGTTATTATAGGAGAAAAAAGTTTTCAGCTGCTTTTAAATACTTTTAATTGGAAAAACAAACTTGATACCCCCCCCCCCCCAAAAAAAAAAATATTTGTCACTATTCCCATCACAATAAAAAAAAAAAAATTTATATATTTCTTATTCTCGTTTAATTTAAAACGTTTGGAACTTCAGGTATATTAAAAATGGTTCACTTGAAATTATATCAATTTTTATTAACATTATTATTATAATTATTATATTACTATGTACGTTAATATACTATTATATTATTTGAAAATAAATATTTCTCAATTTAAAGAGTGGTGTTACTACCTGTTACCTAACAAAAAAATTAAGAAAATCAATTCAAACATCAGAAAAATGTTTACTTTATGTCAAATTTCAACCATGACATTCTTTTACATTAAAAAATTCAAGACTTTCAAACTTAGTAAAAGTAATTTTCTGCTATAATGAAAATTTTTTAATCTAGAAAGGCAAAATTGAATGTTCTTTAAAAATCTTACTATAAGAAGTGAAAGTTTCTCACAATTATTAGCACGTCCTTCAAGTTCAAGCTAAAAAAGAAATTTCTTTGTAGCTATTTAAAATACTAAAAAAGTATCAGTTTAAAAAATTTTTAAATTAAATGCTTCGTAAAGCTAAAAGTTGAATGACTTGTTATTTTCAATGTTTAAAACAAGAAAAGTGTTTGGTCTTTAAAAATCCTACTTAATTTTAATTTCTGAATTTAAAAACCCTGAAATGCAAGTAGTTCTTAAATTGAATTCTAAAACTTATTCCTAATTTGACATAGGAATTGTTAATTTTGTACAAAATTTGTTAACCTTTAATTTCAACCTGATGGAGTTTTATGATAACTATCAATTTTTTTCTGAGAATTCTTTATCGATTTTTTGAAGTAAACAAATTCAAATCAGAACTTTGAATAATGCAGGTTAATTAATATTGCACATTAGACAAACTTCTGACTTCTTCGCCTTTTTTTTTTAACGACGATGAACTTGGATTGAATCATGGAAAAAAATTTTCAATAGTTTTCGCATTATCAATGAGAAGTAATTTAAAATTTAAAATTCAAGTAGACCCAAGTGTTGACGTTGAAAAAAATTCAAGTTTTTCGCGAAAAAAAAAACGTAAGCTTGGAAATTCTGCGTTATTTGACATGGTTGCAAAACTCGCTTTCGTTCTCGACAAACATAGTCGAACGAAGCATTAACAAATTTCCATATTTTCTGAACCGTTGTTTGCTCGATCCTTCTAGCAATGACGTTCCTTGGTTCGATTATGTCACGATGGAACGAACCCTCGAAAAATTGATATGGCTTATGAAGAAAAAAAGATCAGTTACAGAAACTCGGAATAATCTTGAAACAAGAGAAATGATAGGAAGAAATAAGAAATACCTCTAGATGATAAGATTAGAACATTACAACTATTAATCATAACTTCGATAACGTATTGTTTGAATTTCTACGTGCCTTGTGTTGAGTGATAGAGATTGCAGAAAAGTTTCAATTCTTTTGTTTTTAAGTAAATAAAGTATTTGATATATTTATTATGAAAAAATATCTACATAATTTTTATAATGATTTTTATTTCGATTATTTATTAAATCTAGAATTATGATGTTCACATTTTCCATTTTCAAAAATTTAAATTTGAAAATCAATACAAATACAAATCCATTTTATTTTTTTCTTCAAAATGGGGTTTCAAAATATTGTTCACTATTGCAACTCATTTTGCAATAAGTCAGATTTGAAATCATGAAAATTAATGAAAGTTTTACAATGAGGTGAAAATCTTTGAGGGTATATGAATTAAAATTTAAGACATTTTAAAATTTTTGTGTTATGTTCCCAAAACTGACTTTTTAATGATGCTAGGTATAATTTTGCTTTGATTTCCACATATTGAAATAACTTGAAATTTTCAAATATTACATTTAAATCGACAAATTCTCTGAATTTATCTTAAAAATGTTTTCAAGTCTTCGTGTTTATAGTTTTTCACTTACATTATTTGATTTTGGAACCAGTTTTGAAAGCCCGAGACGAATCCTATAGATATATAACTTCATATTTACGAAAGTAAGCAGTTCAAAGAATTCAAGAAAAAAAAGGGAGAGTGATATATTTTTGAATTTCAAATTACCTTTCTAATTTTTTCTATTCCTGGTTCTCACCTTGAGAAAGATAATACTTTTGGATTTGAAAATTTCATTTGTTCAGTGTTAACAATCGAAATAAAAACACTGAATTCTAAAAGTTTTTGGAATTTCAAAGTTTATTTTTTAAAAATCTGTGAAATTTGATTTTATGAATTTGATTGAATAAAAAAAAAAGAATAGTGTAAATCTTTTACAGAATTTTTTAACTAGTTTAAAAGTGTACACTGAGACTCACGATAACAGTAAGACAAATCAGTAAAAAAAAAAAAAAAAAAAAACTTGGCAATTTTTAAAATAAACACCATGAATGCATGTGAAAATGAATCTATGTATTTTGGTTCGATATACTAGACTTTGACATAGAATATGTAACTTTTTTTCTGAACTCTAAAAAAATTTGAGGAAATTGAAAAAGATTTGTCAAGTTTTACTTGGTAAATCTTCAAAATTTTATTCAATCCTAAAAAAATGCAATTTTCTGATACTTACCAATACTTCCAGGAAAAGAATTGAAATTTTCATTAGACACTATACAGAACATACATAAAAAGGTATATCAGGTAATAAATTTATACGAAATTTTCTAGATTAAGTAATTCATAGGTTGAAATGAACACGAAAGAAAAACATCAATTTCAGAGAATTTTTTGAGAAAATTTAGAAAAATACTACAAAATACCACCAAATTTTATGAATCTTACAATTAAATAGTATGAACAGTTTCAAAAACTGAAAATCCATAAAATACTTGAAATCTATGTATAAAATATACAATTTTCTTTTAAATTAATTAAGATGCTGAACATTATGAGGTTTTAAATCCTAGAACATTGGAATCTAGAATTCTTTATGAAAATCCGTAACAGCACCTGAAAATTCTTCAAGTTCTATGGATACTAAAAAAATACGAAAAATACTTAACGTTCCATGTATTTGTGAAGTACTAGAAATCCAAGAAGATATTGTTTTTTCAAAAATCTATTATTATTTTAATTTCTAAGTATTGAATTCTAAAAGTCTATAGAGAAATCTATAAAAATTTTGAAAATCTAAAGAAACACCAGAAAATCTAACAAAATGTTAGAAATAAATATATATAGATGAACTTATGAACATCTAAATGACCTATAAAAATATTAGAGCATCCTACACAATTTTATGAATCTCAAAAAATACGAAAAATATTTGGAACACTGAAAAATCAGTAAAATATTGCACTTGCAATCTATCAAGATTCTGTTTTTTGAAAAATCTATTTAATGATAGAAGTCTATAAAACTTTGAATTTAGGAACATCAAATGCTAGAAATCAATGTAGTGATCTATAAAAGTATTGGGAATTTGAAGAAACACTGAAAAATCTTACAAAATTTTATGAATACTAAAAATACTAGCAGTTCATAAAATACAATGAATTATTGTCAGTGCAATATTTTCAAATATTTATACTATATATATATATATTATTTTTTTATATTTAATAAATTTATTTTAATATATATATGTTATTATATAATGTATATATATATATATATATATATATATATATATATATATATATATATATATATATATATATATATATATATGTAGAAATGCGGAAAATTTATAGAATTTTTAATTCTAGAGTTTCGAAATCAAGAAATGTATAAATATATAACATCCAATAAACATACCAGAAAATCCTTCAAGTACAGTTATTTTATAAATATTGAAGAAATATGAAAAACATTTGAAATGCTAGAAATTTATGAAAGTACTGCAGAGTTGTTGATATTTTTAAAAATATCGATATGGATATTTATCGTTCAGAAAAAAAATACCATCAGAAGCCGATATTTATCACTGAAAAAATATCGGTATTCCGATATATCGATAAAAAAATCTGGACGTACGATATTCGAAAAAAATCGATAATTATTTCGATATTTGCAACAATATCGATATTTATTACGATATTTTGAAAAAATATCGATTCTTATCGTAAATAAATATCAGTAACCGATAAATATCGTCGAAAAATATCGGTGATAAAAATATCGATAAAATATCAACAACTCTAAAATACTGTTTCCAGAAAAATTTTTAAAACTTCGAATTCTATAGTCACAAATTTGATAAATTTATAATATAATATCAATCTATGAAAATACTCGTACCCTATGAAAAATATGAAGATGCATTTATATTTTTTAAATACCACAAAAAAAAACTCAAAATACTCAAAACTTGCAAAAATACTCAAAATCTCTGTCGGTATTATTTATTATTATTATTTTTTTTTTATTGAATAAAAATACTATGAATCTGTAAAACTATGAGTTCTAGACCATCGAATTCTAGAAATATTCCTATTGGTTTTTGAATAAATTATAAGACTAACTGGAAAAATGGCCGTTTTTAAAATTAGTTTTCTAATTAGTTATCCAATTGGTTTTATCCTATTGAAAGATTTTTTACAAAAGTATTTACATTGCAAAATAAAATTGGTCTTCCAAATTGAAATCTTAATAGATTTATAAAAAGTAATTGTATTTGTGACATAACTTTTTGTGAAAAAAATTTTCCAATTTGAAATAAAATGGAAAATCAACTAGAAAAATGGCTGTTTTTTTCATTTGGAAATTGCGAGCAGTGTATGGAAAAATTTTATCAAAGATTTGAATTCAACGTAATCCCTTAATTGAATAAAATTTCTCATTGACTTTTTTTCATGTTGTGAATTATAATCTAAAAAAATTCCATTTATTAATATCATTGATCAATATTTTCATATGCAAGGAATGTATTAAGTGCAAGAATTTAAAATTGTTTGATTATTTAATTGATTTATTATTTATTAACTATTAAATTTGTCTTTTTTTTTTTCAAGATATCTTATAGGGAATAGCGAACTACCACATTTTACAACATGGGTGAAAGAAATATTAGCCGCGGATTTAACTTCAAAAATCGAACCCTTGCCGTTGCCGGAAAATTTCCCAAGCCCGATTTTGTCTCGGGAATTTGTGGATGCGATCAAAGATGCTGGGATGGACCATTCTATCCAAGGAGTCGATCGTCTAGTCAGGTCACACGGACACACTCTTCGAGAAATTTACAATTTGCAACAAGGAACTTTCCAGAGGATACCGGATATCGTTGTTTGGCCCAGTAAGTTGCAGTTTTATTTTATTTATAATTAATCAGGATGGATCCATGATGAATAATCATGAGCTCTAAAATCGCCATTTCGAAAAATTCTCTATTTCATGAACATTCATGAAATCAATTATTTATACATGTTTTTTTTTTAACATTTATGTAACATTTTATAATTTAAATACAATAATCATCAATCGTTTGTAATATAATGACTTACTACTTTATTTTGAATATAATATATGCAGAATCACAAAAATAAATTTATATATGATATGAATCAAAATGCCTGAACATCTTGAAAGAGTATCTAAACCAATGTGAAGAATCATCAAAATCTTTAAAAATCTAGTAGCTCTTTTCAAATATGAAAAAATTATTCCCAGTTTGTAAACTCTCTGACAATATATTGAAATTGAAACCAACGTGGTAGTATTTTTGAATTTTGTAGTAGGTTGGAGAAAAAACACATCGCATATTTAAAGATTTGTGAAATTTCGAACTTGGCCTTTTTAAAATCACACACCTTGAATACTTTTGATCAAGAATAAATATCTTTTTTTTTCATTATTAATTCTGGAACCAAAAATTACTATTCATACATGCGAATAAAAGAAATGGAAAGTAATATTAATCCTTCAAACCAGTCCCATGTGAAAAAGAATTTCGGTTTCATTTATTTATGTACACTCTACGTTAAGGTCAATCGTATTTACATTCATAAATTGCGAATTTTAGCATGATTCATCGATTGAGAAACGTTGGTTCGAAAGTTGAAAAAATATTTAAAGAAAATGCAGCAAGGACTTTGAAGTATTAAATCTATTAAAATTGATAATAATAAGTAATGAGAATATTAGTTTATTCATGAATTCATGATTTACATTTTTTTCTTTCGTTTAAGTTTACTGAAAAATGGAACATTGTATGTATTTATATAGTTTATGAGAATCATAATTGTATATATTTTTGAAATATAAAATAATATAATGTAATGTAATACGATGTAACGTAATAAATAATATACAATGAAATATAATAAAATATTAATATTGAACATCAAATATAAATTATATAATGAGTGTACTCATAATGATTCATTAGAGTTATGATTAAAATCGTAATTCAATATTATTATTATTATTATTATTATTATTATTATTATTATTATTATTATTATTATTGTTATTATTACTACTATCATCATCGTCAAAATCATGATTTCATACAGTTTTTAATGATTGCAATTATATTTTATTACAAAATAATAAAATATAATATAATATTGTATAATATACAATGTAATACATATAATTAAATATAATATTTCATATTTATATGCACATATTTTTTAAACATCAAATAACTTAATGTGATTTGATACAATGGAATAATCAGGAATTGAACATACCAAACATAAATTATATAATGACTATATTCATTATAATGATTCCTCATATTTAAGATTAACATTGTAATTCAATATAATAATAATTATTATTATTTTTGTTATTACTGTTATCATCATCATCAAAATCATGATTTCATGTAGTTGATGATGATCGCAATTATATTTTATTTCAAAATAATACAATATAATGTTATGTAATATACAATGTAATGTAATGAAATATTAATATATCGAATGTTAAATATAAATTACATAATGAGTATACTCATTATGTATGAGTATTCATGATTATTCAATGATTTATTTTAATTATGATTAACACCAATAATTCAATATAATAATAATAATCATTGTTGTTATTATTAATATTATCGTCATCATCATCATTATTATTGTTATTATTATTATTACAATCATGATTTCAAATATGTTTATGATAATTGCAGTTATATTTTATTCTAAAATAATACAAGATAAGGTGATGTGATGTAACATTATATAATGAAATATTAATATATTGAATATCAAATATAAATTATATAATGAGTTTATGTACTCATAATAATGATTAATTATAATTATGATTGACATGATAATTCAATATAATAATAATTATCATCGTTGTTATTGTTGTTGTTATAATAATTATTATTATTGCTATAATCATGAATTTATATGGTTCATGATAATTGCTATTATATTTTATTGAAAAATAATACAGTGTAATATATATTGTATATAATGAAATATTGATGTATTGAATATCAAATATCAATTATATATTGAGAATACTCATAATAGTGATTTATTTTAATTATGATTGACATCATAATTCAACATAATAATAATAGTTAACATACTTAATATTATTATTATTATTATTATTATCATTATTATAACAATCATGATTTAATATAGTTTATGATAATTGCAGTTATATTTTATTCTAAAATAATACAAGATAATGTGTTGTGATGTAATATAATGTAATGAAATATTAATATATTGAATATCAAATATAAATTATATAATGAGTATATGTACTCATAATAATGATTAATTATAATTATGATTGATATGTTATGTTATTCAATATAATAATGATTACATTGTTGTTGTTGTTGTTGTTATTGTTGTTATTATTATTATTTCAACAATAATAAATTCATATGGTTCATGTTAATTGCTATTATATTTTATTGAAAAATAATACAATGTAATATATATTGTAATATAATGAAATATTGATGTATTGAATATCAAATATCAATTATATATTGAGAATACTCATAATAGTGATTTATTTTAATTATGATTGACATCATTATTCAATATAATAATAATAGTTAACATACTTGATATTATTATTATTATTATTATTATTATTATTATTATTATTATTATTATTATTATTATCATCATCATCATTATTATAACAATCATGATTTCATATGGTTCATGATAATTGCTATTATATTTTATTGGAAAATAATACAATGTAATATAATGAAATATGATATATAGAATATCAAATATAAATTATATAATTATAATACTCATAATAATGATTCATTTTAATCATGATTTACATCATAATTCAATATAATAATAATAGTTAACATACTTGTTGTTATTATTATTATTACTATTATTACAATCATGATTTCAAATAGTTATTGATAATTGCAATTATATTTTATTTCAAACAATACAATGTAGAATAGTATAATATAATGCTATATCATGTAGCATAATGATATAATATAGTATAGTATAATATACAATGTAATACATATTATCAAATATAATATTTCATATTAATTAATAAAAAATATACATAATACCTAAAGTATAATATAATACTAATAATAAAAATCACATATTTTTACAATACAGATGAATTTTTCCTAACGAGTCTGAGGTGAATCACGAAATGGCATTAAAAAAAAATAATAATGAAACTAGTTCAAAAATGGAATGTTTCTACACTTGTTGGAGAACATGATTTTTTTTTTTTAGAATGCCACGATGACGTTGTGAGAATAGTGAAATTATGCATTGAACACGGAGTGGCCTGCATTCCGTTTGGAGGTGGCACGAGCGTCAGTGGGGCGGCGATTTGTCCCACAAACGAGCAACGCTGTATTGTTTCTTTGGACACATCGCAGATGAACAGGATTTTATGGATAGACAGGGAAAATTTGCTGGCCTGCTGCGAGACTGGAATCATCGGTCAAGACCTCGAACGAGAGCTTCGTTCTCGGGGTTTCACATCTGGACATGAACCTGATTCTTATGAATTTTCTAGGTATTTTTTTCACACATTTTGGCATAGATTCAGGCATTTTTTTAACCATGAGAATGTACTTAACGAACGAAAATAATTTATTGAAAATTGAATAACATTTTCAAGTAAATTTTTAGAGTTTCATGAGATTCTGAAATGATTTCATTCTTTTATAGGGGAAAACCTTAAGACAAAATATGAAAATTATTTGATGTTATTTTACGTGCATTAAAAGATGTATGTATAAATAAACATGAAATATGTAGATGTTTTTTAAGAAATCTGAAATTACTTAAAATAGTAGAAAATCTTTGAATTTTGTGAATACTGGAAAAATACGAAAAACTATAAATCTTATTCAGTTCTAGAGGTACATGAACTAATAAAAAAATTTTAATGTTTAAGTATTTCGATAAATTTTCGAAAAATTCAATAAAATACTGAAAATATAATAAATTTCAAACTTTATGGCATCCAACTCTATAAATCCATATAAAAATACATTAAAATATTATTCATTTATTAAAATACTGGAAAATTTTACTTTTTTTTATGAATACTGGAAAATACGAAAAACAATCAAATTGATAGAAATGTATAAAATTATATGAACTAATGTAGGTATCATTTTCTCAAAAATATATATTAATGTCTATAAGTCTATAAAATTTTTAATGCTAGAGCATCAAATTTAAGGAATTTTTATAAAAATCCATATAAATACCAGAAAATCTTTTAAAATGTATAGATACTGCAAAAAGTCAAAAAATCCTAAAGTGATGGATTCATATAAAATATTCAAAAACTACTTAGATACTCATTTATGAAAAATATATCAAAAAACTAAATATCTGTAGAACGTTGAATTCTAGAAATTCAAATATAGAAATATCTACACATTTCTTATCTAAATTTTATTTCAATATAATATCACACTTTTTAATATGGTTACAATTTATAATCTAGAAAAAATAATTGAAAGTCCTAAAAAGTTTTGATAAATACGAACAATCACGACAAATTTTCATTAAATACGAACAAACGCGAAAAAATAGAAAAATACTAGAAATCTATAACTATTGAATGTCATTTATGTGAAGTACCAGAATATTTTTTAATTCTACAAATACTTAAAAAATACTAAAAGTACTAGGACTTTAGAAACTACTAAAAATCTACGAAATTATAAAAATGTATCATGATTGTTTTTTTTTTTTTTTTGAAAAATCAAAGGAAATATGAAATGGATGTAAAACTTTGAATTCTGTAGCATCGAATTCCTTAAATCCCTGAAGAAAGCTAGAAAAAAATACTAGATGATCTGAAAAATTTTATAAATAATTAAAAGCAAGGAAAATTTAATGAATCTTTTAAATACTGTCAATCTACGTATATATCATTTTTTCAAAAATCAATTAAGTTTTCTGAAAATGTATACGAAATTTATTTCTAGGGATCAAATTCTATAAGTATACATTGAAAACAATGGAATTACTAGAAAATCCTTCAAATTCTGTAAAAACTGAGAAAAAAATACTCGAATTAATCAAAATCGATCATGATTCTAATTTCTGAAAAATTTTATAAAATTACGAGAAATAAATTCTACAAATTCGTAAATAAATCCAGCAAAATTTTATAGATGCTTAAAAATAAAATCATAAATCTGTGAAATACTTTGAATTTACGTAGATAAAATTTTTTCGAAAATTACTAACAATCTATAAAACATTGAATCCTAGAAATTCATTGAAATCATGGAAAATTCTAGAAAATCCTTGAAATTTTATAAAAACTGGAAAAAAAACTAGGAATACTTCAGTTAAGAAAAATCAATTATGATTATATTTTTTTTAAAATCTAGTAAATTACTTAACATCAATAAAACTTAAAATTTTAGGCCAATGAATTCCATAAATTTGTAGGTATTCATATAAATACATAGAAATACTAGAAATCTGTCAAAATACTTAAAAATATTACAAAATTTTTTTACTATTTTTACTAAAAAAATAATTTGAAAATAGGAAAAGGATTAGAAATTTTTACAGTCTATAAAATACTATAAATCCATGCAGATATTATTTTTTCAAAAATCGATAAAACATTGAATATTTGAGGCTAAAATTTTTAAAATAATATACATTAGAATTAATAAAAATAACTGAAAATCCTTCGAATGCATAAATTCTATGAAAAAAAGAAATTAAAAATAATTTAATAACTAAAAATTAACAATGATTATATTTACTGAAAAATATAATCAAATAATACGTACTAATAAACTTTTGAATTATAGTACATCGAATTGTATTAAGGGGACCGTCCCCTCAAGAGCTCGAAGAATGAGCGTTTTTTTCTGATTTTTTTTCACACAGAAAAAAAAATCGCAGACATAAGAACTTTGGAATATGTTTTAGGCATACTTTGAACTTTATTTACAAAAGAAATTTCATTCAAAAAATTTGAAAATTGCTGAGCAATCCGGGGAACAACGTAGCATCTCGACGCGGACGGAGTCCAACTGCGGGAACGATAGCAGGCGTAATTTTGAACTGAAATTGAAAAATTTTTTTTTGTTTTCTTCGTTAGACTTATTTGTTCTAGATGAACTACGGAAATTTCAAAATTCGAAAATTTAGGCGGAAAATAACATTGTAAAAAAAAAGTGATTTTTTTTTTTGAGTAATTTGTTTAAAAAAAAAGGTATTAAAAATCGAAATTTTTTTTAACCCGTAGTTCACATAGGACAGTTTTTTATACTGAACAAAAAAATATTCGGTTAAAGAAAATCGGTTGCAAACTTCTTGTGTTATCTTTCCCGCAATGTGTAAAAACATGGTTTTGAGAAAACGCACTTTAAAGATTTCGTTATATAAAATATAGAAATGAGCCACTCACAGCTATGCAATTTTAATCAGCTAATCCTGGTCCGTATAAAATCCCCTCAGATTCTTCGAAAAACTCATTTTCTTCATTTTCCCTGGATTTACGAGCCATGCGGGCCTCTTTCGCATTGTTCCTCCGGCGTTCATCAGCCTCATGAAGTCGCGTCTTTTCCGCTTGATCGGCGAACATTTTGCATAGCTGCCCGATTGGCATTTGCAGCAACCCCATCATGTATAGGAGTGCTGGGTATCCTGCGTTGAGAATTCCTGCACTTACGTACGCGGCAATGGTCACATTTTTGTGACCCGTGTGAAGATGTTTTGGAGCCATGCGCCACACCGAAGCATTGAAAGATTCGTTCGGAAACGCATGATGAAAACAATTCTTCGATTAATTTCAAATCCAGTATAAATTTTTGGTCCTGAACTGATAATCCTTCGACTGCACGAACATGTAAGCACTATATTGAAACCCAAGCCGAGATTTCCACTTTCTCCAAACTTCGCATCTTTCTTGCAATCTTTACAAATCACGAACTGCGAAATCACACCAAACACCGACAGGAATTCAATAATGCGATAACAGTTATCGGCTTGCACTGTTATATCGTCAAAACACCTTCTACCTGATTTCCGCGACGCGGAGCTTTCGGCCTCATCATTTTCATTTTTTTTTGTCCACCGACTACCGTGAAATTTTCGTTTCGGAGTTTTCGTGCTTCGATTGGGATTTTTTCTCGCCCGTTTAGGATACATGTTTTCACCAAACGCTTTCGAGACTTACTAAGAAGCTCTGAAAGTCGAAATAATAACTATCTCCAAAAATATTTTCTCCCTGATACGCGAACAAACATACCACCTCAAACAGGTATACAAAACAAACAACAACAATCATGACGAAATGCAAATAGCGTCAAAAAATGTCCATGGGACTTTCGATAACAGACTCATTGTGATCTCCGCGTTCATTCAAACGCTTATCTTGCGCTGCTTCCGGGCGCCGTGCATGATTAATGGAAAATCCACGTATCTCCTGAAATACTTCGAATTTCGAGCTAAAATTTTAAACGTATAATCTTCAATAGTTCCCTAAGCAAATAAACGAAAAAAAAAAAATCGATTTTTTGAGACCTCTTGAGGGGACTGTCCCCTCAAGACTATGATAAACTATGGAAATAATAGAAATATATAAAAATACTAGATAAGTGTACCCAATTTTACAAATACTAAGAAATACGAAAAATGATTAAAAATTTTCGCAGTAAATGATATATTCCAAAAAGTATAAATTTCACAGTAACAAATCGATTTTTAAAATACTATGATGCTGGAATAAATATTGATCAATACTTTTAATTGAACATTTTTCAACATGATGCACAATTTCGATAAATTCAATGTAAAGTTGATCGTTATGTGCAATTTTAGATATTTTAAAAATTAATTTGAAAAATATCTTAGATTTCAGTGTTTAAAATTTTCACTTTTTCGACTTCACAAACAATAATCAACATGATTACTTTTTGAAATTTCAATTATAAATACGAAGAAATTTGTATTATTTTTGCATGATTCATATTTATTTTTTTCCTTGTTTGTTATTGATTTTCAATTTTTTTACCTTTCGTTAAAGTTTAGGGGGTTGGGTGGCAACCAGGGCAAGTGGTATGAAAAAAAATACTTATGGGAACATCGAGGATTTGGTGGTGCGACTGAAAATGGTGACGGGACGAATCGAAGAGCCGGTGATGACTTTGGAAAAAGGTTCCCAAGTACCTCGAATTTCCTCTGGACCTGACTTCGACCAAGTCATTTTAGGGAGCGAAGGAACTTTAGGAGTCATTACTGAGGTCGTCTTGAAAATCAGGCCCCTTCCTAAACACGTGAAATATGGTAGCATCGTTTTTCCGGATTTCGAAAGTGGGGTCCAAGCCATGAGAGAAGTGAGTCGCAAGTTTTTATGATTTTCGTTTTTCAAAATAATTGTGCACTGAACAAAAAATGTGTATGAAATTCACAATTGATGTATATTTCAAGTCAAAAGTAGAGAATACAAAGTATTTTGAAAATAAAATAAACTAATTTTTTTTAAATCTAAAAACCTATTCTATATTTATAAAACAGAATGTATATTCGTATGTCACCGCATCACGCCAACACTGCTGGACGGATTTTTGAAATTTTAAAAATTTTTTTTTGTCATGGTCCAAGAATGGTTTATAGCTTAAGAAAATGTCGAATTCTCAGAAGATTAAGTAACCAGGAAGTGAAGGAATATGACATATACACAATGTCACAAAATCACAAGATACCAATTGTCACAAAGTCACGAAATCACAAAATTTTCACGAAATAATGAAATTTTAAAAACTCATAGTTACAGATGAGAAAAATGTAAAGCATTAAAAAAATGATTATAAAAGTAACAACAATGATGATAAAAATGAAATAATCAAAATATTAATGATGATGAATAAAAAAATTATTCAAAATGTATTTATAGGAATCTAGGGGACCTAACAAATGGTGAAAATTAACAATAACAAATCTTTTATAGTAAAAAATAGAAGCATTTGCAGAAATCAAAAAAAAAATTCTGTTTGGTCCCATTTTCTAATTTATAGTTCTTGTACGTATTCAATCATTGATCGAATGTTAATTTTTTTCAAAAGGTTGCTTACCAGCGACTTCAACCAGCCAGTATTAGGTTAATGGACAACATGCAGTTCAAGTTCGGCCAAGCCCTGCGCCTTGAAAGCACGTGGCTGAACACGGTCGCACAGCACTTGAAGGAGGCTTACCTGACCTCGATTAAAGGCTTCGACTGGGACAGCATTTGCGTGGCGACCCTGCTGTTCGAGGGCAACGACCTCGCCGAAATCAAGGCCAAAGAGAAGAAAATTTACGACCTGGCCAAGAACTTCAGGGGAATCGCCGCGGGCGAGACGAACGGCGAACGCGGCTACACCCTGACCTTCGTCATCGCCTACATCCGGGACCTGGGCCTCGAGTACAGCGTGCTCTCGGAGTCGTTCGAAACGTCAGTGTCCTGGAACCGCGCCTCCGCACTCTGCCGGAACGTCAAATCCCGCGTCACCCGGGAAGCCCATTCCATGGGGATAGAGACTTTGTTCATCTCCTGCAGAGTCACGCAGACTTATGACACTGGATGCTGTATATATTTCTACATGGCTTTCAATTATCGTGGGATAGCAGGTATGTGTTTACCTTGGGAGGAATCATTTTTTTTTGGGGGGGGGGGGGGGGGGTGGTGGTGGTAAAGAAATTCACCAATATTTTTTATTACAAATTTGGAAACTACGTTGAATAATTCAAAATCTGTTAATCACAATTTTGGAAAATATTTGTTAAATAAAGGACTGAATTTTTTTTTTTCTAGATCCAGTGCTCAAGTACGAACACCTCGAAGAATCAGCTCGCGAAGAAATTCTGGCGAGTGGAGGTTCGATCTCACACCATCACGGAGTGGGAAAATTGCGAGCGAAATTTTACCCGCAAAGTGTGGGAGAAGCTGGAGTCGCACTTTATCGGGCGACGAAAATGCACCTCGATCCACAAAATGTGTTCGCAGCTGGCAACATGGTGTCAAACTGCACTTCGAAGCTTTAAAACACAAATTGTGTTAAGTTTTTTACAGAGTTAAAAAACATTGCGAATCATGTGTCATAACAATCTACTTCCTGTAAGTATTATTCGTGTATAAATTAACTTTCGTTCATGTTTTCAAGATTTTAACGTGGAAATAATTGCATATGTACGATATACCTGCTTTCTTTGAAGAACGTTTATTGCGATTTGCCATGAGGACAATGTAAAGGAAAACTTCACATACTTTTTTTATTGAATTTTGGAATTTAATTTATTTTCCAGTTAACATTTGCAAATTCAGTGTTTGTTATTTCTATCCATATTTCAATCGTTTCTTCTTCACTTTTCAACACAATTAAAAATTTCGTTTTGCTAGAAGTATCCGAAATTCAGTTTAATGATTCATAAGTTTTTATCCGAATTTGAACAAAGTTGAATGTGTCACAATTAAGAGAGCCGTGAACAAATAGCGATGTTGTAACGAATCAAGTTTTTTCAAGATTTTTACATAACACGTCTGAGACTTGAATGGGATTTGTAAACTAGAATTTGTACCTGTGTTACATAGCGAGTCATGAATGCCAAAATAAAAAGTAACCAAATGAATGTACTGTGAGAATAAAACATTTTAATCGCTTATACGATGAATTTTTATTTGTTGAAAATTTTGTCAAATTCATCAACATGTGCAATAAATCAATCCAAAATACTTGCAGGTGTAATTAAATTGACCAATTAAATTATTTTTCATACAAAGACAACTTTTATTCATAAATTATACCGAATCAATGGTAGAATCTTCATGGCTCCAAGCTTGAAATCAATAATTAAATGGACAATATAAATTTTATTATGTATTTTCTTAAAACTGCCGTGACTAAAGCTCTAGTGCGAATGGTATATAATGCACTGAGGGAAAATTGACGTTAAAAAGTGCTCATAAAAAAAACTTTTTTTTTGTCCTGGAACCGAAACAATTGTATTATTGCTGTTGGTTGGCTTTCAAGGTTGACAAAAAAGCCTCCAGGTCGTATTCGTCCTCGTATTGTTGCTGCTCCCAGACTTCGGGAAGGATATCAAGCAGTAAATTACTGACTCCAGGAAGTTTCGAAAGAATATTTTCATCACGAGAGTTGGATTTCCCATCTTTTCCATTGTCCAATGAAAACAAGTCAAGCAACTTTAAAAATGAAAAAAATTGATAATTTATCACATGAATGAATGAAATTTTGTTGCAATATAATTAAATGATAATTTAAATTCTTCATTAGCACGTTGCTATAAAATTTACCTGATCAGTTCCCATAGTTGCCAGAGAAGAATTTTCCGTTGAAATGACAGTATTGGCTGTGAGAAGTTTAAATTTCTGCAGACCCATTATTTTTTCCTCCACTGTTGCCCTCGTGACTAATCTGTACACGTTGACGACTTTTTTCTGTCCAATTCGATGCGCCCGATCCATGGCCTGCATATCCTTCATGGGGTTCCAGTCGTGCTCTACAAAAATGACTGTATCGGCACCAGTGAGATTCAATCCAAGCCCTCCAACCTAAAAGTGCACATTTAAAAACGTCATGAGTCACACAATCAACAATATTATAAAAAAAATTGCATTGACATTGACATGATCATTATACAAGATAACTATTATGATGATGAATATCACTTGTTAATTTAGTAGGATGGATTTCCAAATAATTATTTCTTGTCGAGAATTTAAATAAACTGTATTGAGAAAATATATTCGAATCATCACCTGGGTAGTCAAAAGCAAAACGTCTATGGTGGGGTCGGCGTTGAAGCGCGCGACGACTGAGTGCCTTTGGGCCGCGGGCACGCTACCATCCAACCTCAAGTACGTGACCGTAGGCAAATGCACCTTCAGCAAGTCGTTCTCGACGATGTCCAACATGCCCTTGAGCTGACAGAAAATCAGGGCCCGATGCTGGCTAACCAGTTGCTGCTGCTGGTGTTGCTGCGAGGCCTGCAGCCCGAGCTGGCCATCGCCACCAGGGCCTGCGAAATTCTTTTGCTGCGCCTGCCCGATGCCACAATCTAAAAGAAGTTGCTTCAAGGCCGGTAATTTGGCGCTGTGCTCGATTTCGGCTAAAGTTGTTTGCCGTTGTTTCAGATAATCGCAGATCTGAAAATTTTGTTCAATTAAACCACCATGTTCAAGAATCTAATATTCCCTAGTAAATTCCATCAACTCGACGATCACTTTGAACCAGATTTTCATCTTTAAGAATTAATGATAATAGTAGTGAGATCATTTTCTTAAAAATATCACGTCTTCTTAATTTTTCTAGCTTTTGACCATTCCAATAAATAATATAAGTAACCCCCCCCCCCCCCCCCCCCCCATGAAATTCAGATGAAACAAATTATTATTTCATGCAAAAATGAAAAAAATTTTGAATGATAAATAATACAGATATAAATCTTTTCCAAAATGCATAGAAATAATAATAATATGTTACAATGTTATTATATGCAATTATATTATAATTACATATTATAACATAGACGTTAATATATTGTAACATGATTATGTAATAATAATAATAATAAAAATGTACGAACTAAAATCTAGAGGGCATGATAAATTGTATAGGTAAGAGCGATAATTTCGAGTTGTTCATAATGGTTTTCGTGCTTGGCTTTTGATTTTGGAACAAATAAGATTTTATTATAAAAAATTGGCAAAAATGTTTCCTACGGCAACAAACACATAATTATAAGTTTTCTGTTTGTAGAAATCTAGAAAAAATTGTTTAAGTTCAATTGAGTGAAAAATAAATATTGTTTGGACAAATTGTTTAAACAAATGAATTCACCATTTGCGTATTGAATTCGAAATCAGCGATCCAAAAAACCATGAAAAGCGTGTGTCATATGCAAACCCTTAAATTTGCATAAATTGTTAATACAAATTGTTTTAACACATTAATTTTATCATTAACGTACTACATTCAAAATCAGGGAGCCCAAAAATCATAAAAAGTGTATGCCCCAGCCCAACTTTCAAATTGGCAAAAAATTCCTTATAAAAATTATTTAAACAAATTAGTTCCACCATTTGCATATTAATTTCGAAATCAGCGATCCCAAAAACCATGAAAAGCATGTAACACATGCCAACTTTTAAATTTCCGTAAATTGTTTAAACATATTGTTTTAACAAATTAATTTTACCCTAAGTGTATGACATTCAAAATCAGGAAGCCCAAAAACCATGAAAAGCGTATGCCTAATACCAACTACCAAATTGGCAATGAATTGCTAATACAAATTGTTTAAACAAACTACTCTGAACTTTTGCATATGGAATTCGAAATCAGCGATCCCAAAAACCATGAAAAGCGTGTGTCATGTGCGAACCGTTAAAGTTAAATTTGCATAAATTGTTGAGACAAATTGTTTAAACACATTTATTTTATCATTAACGTACCGCATTCAAAATCAGGGAGCCCAAAAATCATAAAAAGTGTATGCCCCAGCCCAACTTGCAAATTGGCAAAAAATTCCTTATAAAAACTGTTTAAACAAATTAGTTCCACCATTTGCATATTGAATTCGAAATCAGCGATCCCAAAAACCATGAAAACCGTGTGCTGCATGCCAACTTTCAAGTTTGCGATATGTGTTTAAATATTTGGTTATAACAAATTAATTTTGTTACTCGTGAATCTAATTGAAAGTCATGTCATTTATAAATAAACGATAGTTAAGTACTTGTGATGTCGCTGAATGTTCGACATTAAATGTAGCGAGGAGATAGAAGCAAAGCTGGAAAATGCAACAAGAGCCTACATTGCATTTCCCTTATAAATTTTGTTTAATCCAAATTCGTTCTGAAACACGAACTCTTTAATCTTTCTTCTGAAAACGCACAACTTTTACTTTTCTTCTAAAGAATAAAGTAAATTGCATTATGTACCACCCATCTTACTACTTAAAAATTGATTCAGTAAAGTTGAAGATGTGGAGGTGAATAACTTTTTTATTTTATGAATTTTTGAAAGATATAAGTTGAACAATGACTAGGCAAAAGTTTTTAAGAAATCAGGCAAGAAGATTGAAATAAAATAAATACGGCGAATATAATTATAATTAGTACGTTTGCTGTTAACTATTTTTGTAATGAGCTTCCGTTACAAAAGTTGAAAGAAAAGTCATAGAGGCCGGAAAGCTGAATTGAAAACTATCAATCCACAATTTTGTTATAACTTAATTTATATGAAAAAAAGATTATTTTACAGCAATTGAGTATTCTTCGTCTAGCAAAACGCTCATTAAATACTAAGATAACTGATAAATTGTAACAATAATCGAAATATATTCATTAGTCTACACTACATAAAGAGTTTCGTGCGATTTCGTAATGTTGAAATTGTCTACAGTTAAAACTTGAAACTGCTAAGGTAAGAAAATTTGCTGACTTTGTCTCGTTGTTTTGTTACACAAAATGACTGCTTGAAACTTCACTTGGTCGTTTTCTGTTATTCGTTACTTAAAACGTCAATTTGGCTACAGTATTTTAAGCTTTCATTAGTTAATATACGTTTCTCTACATAATCTAACATCAGTTACAACGTAAAAGATTATAGAAGTTCTAAGCTCTGTCTTGAAAACCTTGGTCTTCGTTGAATCAATGTTCCACAATAATACAATAAAAATTCTAGTATAAAGAACGTTATTTCATTCATTTCATAAAAAATATTCATCACTGCCTGAAGCTGGCTATGTAGAGATAAAATGCGCGCGCAAAATTTCCTGACAAAGTCGGTCCAGCAATTTTCAATAGGGAAACCGTGGCCAAATATTTTTGACGGAAATGCAAAATAGATTCAAATTCCAACCCTCCGAGAATCCCACAAAAGAAGCACCTCTAATTTTAAGCGTGCTCCCGAAAAAATCCACAAGATCATCAAAATTTACTGGAGTACATTCAGTATGCGAGAACTCCCAGTAGCAATATGGACGCCAGAGATGCATTCCTCCCGAGTTTGATGAAGAAAGGCATCGCGCATGCGTGTCCATTATGGGGGAATTATCGATCGATCCCTCAATAGTATAATCATCATACTGAAAAACTATTACGAGAGTGTAGATGAAATTGTTAGCGTCAGTTATACTTGGGCCAAGCAATGTGACGAATCTATAATAACTCACATCATGGAGGGTCAGTAAAACACTCATATTTTACAAATAGTGTAAAGATTATTTCTTAGAATTATAAACTAACTATTGTGTATAAATTTTTCTCTCCTCAGACAAAAGTCTACCAACTGAAATTATTGCTACTTGGGAGGACGGACAGTACAAAGAAAATTACTTAAAACTTTCAAACATGTTTACGACAAATTTAGAAACAATGCTTCGTGGTTCATAATTGCTTCGCCTGGAACGTAAGTTTCTTCTTTTCGTCTACTATGCTTCTATCATGGTAGAATTAACAAGGTATGTTCCATAGACGGACGAGTTTTCGTTCAGTTCGCGCATTCAACCAGCCGACGCCATATTTTGGCGCATTCCCGCCACCGAATTCAAATGTTACAGAAGTTATATTGTCGATGTTTTTACAATTCTCGTCTATAGAAATTGAAAAAATTACCACAGTTGCACGATTGTACATTATAATTTTTGCAAATCCAATCGTCCACATAGAAATAATCACTAAAGTGAATTGAGCAAATCCGAGCTGCAATTAAAATACATCATTTTATAAATACAAGCCAACATTATTTGAGTTACCTGGTAAGACCAGTCATTGTTTTTAACGAAAAATTATACTTACAACAATAAAAACTATACTTACGATCTTTCACATTTTTATATTAGTCAATCCAGCTGCTTCTATCCACTTTTCACGGATGATTTCTTCTTTTGGGAACCAAAAATATTTTACATCACTCAATCCTTTTTTTTTTAAAGATTTTTACAACTTTTAATTTGGCACACCGACATTTTTAACAATTTTTCATCTGGATCACTGATAAAATGCACGTTGAAGAATGTAAATAAACAACTAATATGGAGAAGGCTGGTGGAAAGAGCGAAAGAGATTAACCGAGTGCAAGAGGGACAGAGAAAACCCCCCTCTACTCATACCTGGTCAAGAACATACCTTGTTAATTCTACCATGGCTTTTATCATCTACCTCAACTCAAAGTCAATAAGCTGATGCAGAAGTTGAATTTTGTAAACAAAACATCATGTTTTACTTACACTTCATAAAAATTTCGATTTTGTTCAGTTAATAATAAGTCAATTTCAATATGTGTTTGAAGGTATATTGCGATGGACAATCTTCGCTGGCAATTAGCTCAACATGATGAGAACAAACCATTATATTTTGGAATGGGTATTGACAAGTTTGGGACAAAACCAGGAGTTGTGATGAGTAAAAAAACTCTAGAAATATTCGTGACTAAATGCATTGAATCTATCCGAAATAATGGCATAGATCACAATACTCTGCATTCCGAGTATCAAATATATGACTGTTTAAAAAATAATAGTGCTCAATCAATTAACTACTGTGACATGGACGCTGAGGATTACCCACCATTTGTGACAGAAATATTGGCTGATGAAAATATAACTTACTCATGCAAAAGTAAATTTATATCAATTTGGGATGTCGAACGAGAAGATAAATACTCAATCGACAAATTGCTAAGAAGAAGAAAATCGAAAGTTGATCGAAATGCAGAGATAACAGAAACTAAAAAATTAATTTTGGAAAAATTCGAAAAATTCGAAAAATCAATGGAAATACAGATGAGACAGTTGTCTGCAGACGTATCGGAATTAAAGAAATGTTTCAACACTGATCTGATAGACCATAGTGGTATAAGAGCGTATTGAAAAAAGAAACAAACGATATTTAGTAAGGCTGTGAATGAAGGAAAAGTATGATACTAAACTTAATCTTCGTGTATTCTTTGGTCGCAGCTACTCTGCTATAAAGAAATGTAAGGTTCTTTCAAATACAAGATCAAAGATAAACCTCAATGATTATGACAAAGATGTAATAATTAAACTTCATTTGTATGATAAAATTTTATAAAGTTGGAACTTGTAGGTGACCAACAGTCAAAACGTTAGCTTGATATTGTAATTGCATTTTTCTTTAAATGAAGACTTTCTTAAGCACTTTCGGTCCTTTTTAAAGCTTCTCAAATATGTACGTATTTATTACCATATTCAGTCAGAAAGGAATTAAGTAAGTCGTTAGAAATCAACCGAAGTTGTCACTAATGCCCGAATACTTTCGATCGTTTGGCAATATTGCAATACGTCAATCGAAATACACAGAAATATCGATGTTGTGTATAGTTATGATGTTCAATACCTTCAGAACATATCGCTTTCCTTTTTCAATTTAACCGATCTCACCCACAACATGCATACACATTATGCCTAGTAACAGTCGAGTGCGACGTTGCCAAGTTTTTATATTTTACCATGTGACATTTCGCCTCGTGATTATTTTTTGTATTTTCCGACAAAATCGGAAATAAAAATCAATTTTTCAGAATTCCTATCGTTTCTTAGGATACCACCCGCCGATTGCATACTTTTTTACGAAAATCCGTCGACGCATTTAAATTTTACAGAGAAAAACGCACACCGAAAAAATACTTTGTTACAGCAACCAATAGAGACTTGACCAAGATTTTTTTGATTCTTGCAACAATGAAGTTGATAGAGTCGATCAAAAATTTTGTTGCTGCAACACAAACTTGGTTACGAGAACCATAAATTTGCTTGGGCCTTTATTAACCAAGTAAATTAGTTCCTGCCACCAAATAGTTTTTTTAGTGCAGCAAAAATTTCAAACTCCCATAAGAAACAATGCATTTTCTCAAAAACTAAGAAGTCGATTTTAATAAGATTTTATGTGAAGCCTGACAAGGCTTCAAAGATTTCACTTGCAAATTTTCATCAAAATCTGCCGTAAACTGTTTTAGTCAAGTACTACTTTAATTCACATCTCTTGCAAAATTTATGATTAAAAATTTTTCCATAACTTAATAAGATTATGAAAATTGTGTGAGTCTGGACTCACATAAATCTACGAAAATACTGAAAATCTACCGAAATTTGAATTTTAGAGCATTAATTCAATAATTGTGATCGTTGGGTATATGGAATAATACAGAGGCCGTCGGCTTAAACGGGGCGAGATACAATTTTTTTTGTGCCGAAAGGATACTGTAGTTGTGAACACGGCGCTGCGATCGCAGTACATGCCAGTACTGCCAACAAATGTAAATATAAAGTTGCAGAGTAAACAAAAACAACGTAAAGAATTTTGTGGAATTAGTAGCTTACATTACAATAACAATATGTATAGTAAGAAAATTAAAAAATGATTTGTCTTAAAAAAATCTGAACGTTCAAATTTCAAGCGCGCAAAATTAGTTACTAAAGGACACTTCAGGCGGCGCTTTTTTGGGAGCGAAATAATAGGGCTGGGTAAAATTGCAAAGAAAAGTTTTCGATTAAAATCGGTAATTTTCCCCTTCACTCTGTAAAGGAGAAAAATTTGAAACATAGCTATTAGAATTACATAGAGAAGAAAAAAAGACATTATGTGAAATTGTTTTTTTTATTCAAACTCCCTGTTGTACTAGCTTAGATTTTTTTCTTGTAATTTCAAAAATTGAACATTCTGGCTCAAAAAAACAACTTTTTCCGCCATATCAGGGTCCAGAGAAGCTCTTTTTTGGGTGACCACATGTAATAACTAGCTTGATTTTATCGATAAACATCGGTAACGTCCAAAAGTTATCGATAAACATCGTTAGAAAAAAAATCGATAAGAATCGATTAAATAGATTCTTTTCCCAGCCCTACAAAATAACATGGGAGCCGACGGCCCCTGGAATAATATATATGAGAGTGCAGAAATATTGATTTATGAGTGAAACTTACCACTGCGTATTGTGGATGTTTGGGGCTGAGCACGAGTTTTGGATGATTGCAGACGTTGCGAAGGTAACGAAGGGCTTCGAAAACGTGACCGCCAGTTCCAGATGAAACGGTGCCAGAAGAGTTGGACATGAGCGTAGCTGAATGTCTCGAACGAAAATCTTCATAAAGGGTGCGTTGCAAGTGCGAAAGATCACAATAATAGTCTTGGGTGATTTTGGGAGGAAGGTCTTTGAGGACGTCTTCTTTGTTTCGGCGCAAAAGGAATGGCAGAACCTACAACCAAAATATGCATTTATGGAAATATAAAACAATTCCGAAATGAATCCTTCTTGAAATTCAGAACGTTTAAATTTTGTAAATGAGAAAATAAGTATTCATACGCAAATTTTTCAAGTTTGGAAAAAACTATGAAGCGATTGAATGAAATACTGGAAATCTATAAAAATGTTAGAAAATTTTTAAATCAAATCAATTAAATTTTCCCGCAAAAACTAAACGCAAACGCCAGCGCCATCCTATCTACTTTAAGTGGCCGGCGGAACTACAAAAGTGTCACCATCTGTGGATACCTATAAATTTAATATCTTAAAATATTCATACATAAAAATAGCAGGGTGCTTTAACTCCCATAAGAGCCAATGTAAACTCTATTATTAGCTTCTGCGCCCTCTGCAACGTTAGAAAATGCAAGGGAACTAAGGTACGAGGATGGAGATAAGGCGGAAAATTCAAGATGCATGCGTAACGTCTAGTCTCATTTTTCACTTTTTAATGATATATTGGCTTATGAATATCAATAATTACAATACAAACGTTGAAAAAATTGCAGTTTCGGGGATTATGCATAAATTAAATAACTTTTTACAATAAAAATTTTGTTTGCTCATTGTAAGATTAAAAAAAAATAATTTTTATATATATTAACAAAATATGTTCAAAAATTTACAAATAAAACCAAGTAATCATTCTTTGTAAAAAATCTTATTACAATTTCAAACAATTGTATTTTTGAACTTTTGATTTCCGAGTGCATTTCACTTCCTTCAAAATTTCCCTTTTTTTAATTTTCAACGGTTTTTGGCCCTGCCTTCGACGTTGAATGTTTAAAAGAAATGCTTTAACATACTCTGTGTCTTCTTCCCTTCCATTTTGCCCTTTTCTATTCATTAGAATATTTCTTTCCCATACCCACAATTTTTTCACTAGGCACTTCCGATACGACATTTCGCAGTTTTATAATAAAATTAAAATATTAATAGAGAAACTTTGCCTTAAGGCATCGTAGTTTTGCATAGTTTTGTTTTGTTTTGTTTTTCGAAAATGTCAAATGCGCGGTGCCTGTGGCGCCGCCTAGGACGTTATGAATTACTTCGTGAACTAACATAGCCTGAATTTTTCATCGAAGTTAAACCACCCTGAAAAGTAGTCTTTACATTTACACACAATTAAACAACAGTTTTCTTTGTATTTTTCTTTTTGTCAACACATGCCAACAACAAAAACTCACCTGTCTATGAAGATCCTCCATCGCCAGTGCCCCAGCTTCCTGCTCCTTGGGCCCCGCCTTGGGCTCTCTGCAGGCCAAGATGGGCCTCGAGTACCTCGCTGCGAATTGTTTCTCGCTTCCCAAAAATCCCGGCATGAGAAAATCGAAAAGCGACCACAACTCGAGAACGTCATTCTGCACTGGCGTACCGGAAAGAATGAGCCTGTGATGAGCTCGCAACTTCTTCGCAGCTTTCGCGCTTTTAGTCTTCCCATTTTTAATAACGTGACCTTCGTCGAGAACGCAGTAGTTCCACTGGATGGCTTCGAAAAATTCGATATCCTTGCGGACGATGTCGTAGCTCGCCACGACGAGGCGGTAATCCTTGACGCGTGGTCGCAGTTTTTCACGTTCCGGAGGTGTACCTGCGTACTGGATGACGGACAGGTCTTTGGTTTGCAAGAATTTCTCGGCTTCGTAAACCCAGTGACCGGTCAAGGTCGGCGGGCACACGACCAAACTCGGGGGCGCTTGCGGAACGCGGTGGTGATCCAGCACGAGGATGCACAATGTTTGCAAGGTTTTGCCGAGGCCCATATCGTCGCAGAGGACCCCGTGGAGGCGGTAACGGTTGAGAAAGTCGAGCCAGTTGAGACCTTTGGAAATGATGGAATAGGGTATTACTCAACGAGTGCAATAATTACATTGTGTAACAAAGTTTGGGAATTTTTTTTCTTTAGAGGGGCAGTAAATTCACTTTCCCTTCTGTTTATGAGCATCGAATTCCAGAAACCCATATAGGATTTTACAAAAAAGAAAACAAATCTCTAAATACACAAAATTTATACAGATAAAATTATCTCGACAATCCATTTGTTTACCTGAAAACTATACAATTTTTAATCCTACAGCATCTTATTCTGAAAATGTTTTAAAATTATTGGAAAATCATTCGAATTTTGTAAATATTCAAAAAAAACGTGAAAAATACTTTAATAACTAGAATTCTATGAAAGACAAAAGAAATCCACGAAAGAACAGTGTTCTGAAAAATTATTTTGAAATACTAAGGATCTTTAAAACTTTGAAGTTTAGAATATTAAATTTTTGAAATTTACATAGCAATTCATGGAAATAATGAAGATCTACCAGAATACTAAAAAATACTTCGAAGTTTCATAAACGTTGAAATATATAATGGGGACTAAAAATAATAGGAATTCCTGAAACACTTAAATTCGATAGACATCAATTTCCTCAAAAATTTATAATAATAAAAATTTTTTAAATCATCAATGTACCTGAAGTTCCAAACGTTTAGAAATAAACGAAAACACAAAATGTATGAATTCTCGTATTTTCATCATGCGATGAATTGTGCTTAATATTTTTTTGGGGACAATCAAATTTGTTACTACGGCAAATAAATTCTCAAAAGCAGCTAGAAAATTGTTTTAAATATATATTTACTATTATTTTTTTCGTTAAATTTTAAATCGTTTGGAATTTCTTGTACATTTTATTGCGAAAACATATAATGCTGTAAATTTATACAGGAATCCATCAACATATAGTGAAATTCAATAAATTCATAAAAACTAAAAAAATGCAGAATGAACAAAAAGTTTGAGAAACCTATGAAATACTTGATATCCATGAAGATACTATTTTCTAAAAAATTTATTAAATACTCAAAATCTGTGAAATTTCGGATTCTATAGCATGAAATTCTAGAAATCTACATGGAAATTTTCAAAAACACTAAATATCTATTAAGAAGCTAAAAAATCCTCATAAAAACTAAAAAATATGAAAAATACTTAAAATACTAGAGATCAATAAAATACTGAATATCCATGGAGATATCATTTCTAAAAAAAATTAAAAAATTACACAATTTCTGTAAAACCTTAAATCCCATAGCATCGAATTCTAAATATTTATACAAAAATCGATAAAAATGCCAGAAAATCGCCCAATTTGTGAAAATACTAAAAAATAAGAATAATACTGAAAGTTCTGGAAATCTATAAATTACTAGTTATCTTTGAAAATGCTGTTGCCTGGAAAATTCTTTAAAATGCTGAAAATCCAACAAACTTTGTATTTCTAGATCTATACAAGTCTATACAAATTCTATAAATAAATTAAAAAAAAACTATAAATTCCTTAACAATCGCACAGATTGTATTGAATACGAAAAATCATAAAAATTACAACACTTTATGAAATACCTTATAAAGTGAATCAAAATAATGAAATACATTGAATGCATGAATATAATCTATTTAAACATAAAAAAATCTAAATATAAAAAATCCTCATATAAAAAAATAAAATAACAAAAACCATAAATATAAAAAATCTTTGAAACCTCGATTATTAGACCATAAAATTATAGAAAGAAATGCAGGAAATTCCTATAAACACAAAATTATCCATTCAATGATATAAATACTGCCAAAACTGCTTAAATACGTCAGAAATGAAATATAATGATTTTTTATGGAAAAAGATATATTATTTTAAAAAGTAAAAGCTTAAGCTTCCAAATCAATTTCTAAGATGTCATGATGCTAGAATAAATATTTATTGACACATTGAAATTAATATATATTGAACTCTTGACATTTGAGTTTGCCCCTCCATATAAAATCCCGTTGCGACACCCCTGGCGACGAAGAAATTTTCTTCAAAAATGGATAGTATTACACTTTTAGAATACATCATTCTTTTAAATATTTTTGCAATCTTCTAGTTAACTTTTGAGATATTTACAATAAAGCATTTCAAAATTCCACAATTCTTCAAATAGGCATTTTTATTGTATTTCAAAACCAAAAATCATTCAAAAATTACCTAATTCTAATAATAAGTTACATTTTCATCTAAAAATAAATTTTTTACCTTGCTGTTGGTAGGTGCGAAGTTCCGCAGCAACAGGAACTGGGACTCTCGTATCTGGAATACTTCGTGGGTTCAAGAGTTGCTCTAAAAATTGTCTTTCTTGAGCTCGCTCTTTCCTGGAATCAAGAAACCATATCTATCATGAATATTTACAACATACCACATTTTATTAACAAATTTAATATTACACTAAAAAATTCTGAACCTAACCAAAATTCTGAACAAGATTTTGAATTAAAGATTCTATCAACATTGCTTCATCAACACTTCGATGATGAGAAATAAATCAAAAATAAGTTCCAAATAGAAAAATCATAAAAATAAATTCTCCTTTTTTCTCGCTTTCCCAGACACTTTAATTTTTCTGTGTCGATGTTTCGGTCACTTGCGTGTGACCATCATCAAGACATTATTAAGTCATTATATAATACTATTCCAGAGATAAAACGTTAATTAAAATAATGAAATATTCTCTAAACACGATTTAAAGAATTTAAAAATAAGTTCATCTTACACGAGATGAGGAGGATCTGCTATGGCTCCAGGATCCAGTGGCAGCAACTGCACTAGAGTAGCGAAAGTCGAGCTGCATGCAAGCCTGACCGACCGATTTTGGTCACTCATCCGACCGAGCAAAGGCACCATGAACAACACCGCGTAAGGGATCACACCGACCCCAAGATTTTCCACCAAGCAAGTCAGTGCTTCCGCGGCTCCTTGTCGTCGAGCGTCAACTTCAACGGGTGTCATCAATGTCTTTGTCTTATCTTTCTCCATGTTACTCGTTTCCAACAGAGGAATGATGCTTTGGACAACATGTTTCATAGTCTACAAAATAAATAATTAATTAAAATAAAAGCCTGACACGTTACGTTGTTACGTAACAGTTATGTAACAAGAGGTTTTCACAACAGACAAACTTGGAAGAAAGTTTCAAATTTCTGAATTTCAAAATAGGTTGTAATGCAAATTTGGATTTAAAAACGAACTTGTTCTTTATCCAGGGCAGCGAGAACAGCGATGGAACGTGCCGCCATATGCCTCGCAGCTTTATAAACATGAGCCAACATTTCACAAAGAAGAGGTAAACATTCCATGATCGGTGGTAACAAAGATTTGTGAAGACAGGGAGCTAATACTTCTAAAACTTGGAGACTAAATATCAGTCGATTCACGTTTTCTACGACGTCTTGTTGCGGCAGCTGCGTTTCGTTTTTCACTGAATATTTTATGATGCTCGGTACCATAAGTTCCCAGAGCTGAGGTAGACGTGTAAGTAAATTGGCGCCGAACAGCTTTGCTGCAAAAACGAAAACCATCGAATCCACTGATGAGTAATCGCGTCATTAATTTTACACATTTCTTCATCGGTCAGTTCTATTGCGTTTAATGTCACTGTGACGATAAAATCATGTTGGATGTTTTCATTTCACGAAAACCGGTCGTTCTTTGGTCTACTTCATTAAATATCTACTTTTTATTTTAGCCAAAAAAAAAATATACTTCAGATTATTTGGCAATTTTGTTTAATCAGTGAAAATCCATATTTTCTGTCTAAGATATCTTATGTTAAACGTTGTGAAGTACTTACTTATAGCAGTAAGAGCGAAAACAGCGCCACGCCTTCTAGTAGCTGCAGCTTTGGCTTCGGGTTCGTCGCAAGCGAGTAGTTCTTCAAGGGGAATATCAGTAGTTGGGGGTCTTCCGGGCCCGCGAGAACCACTGCCGCTGCCGGTCCCCCGATTATAAGCCACTCGTTCCGCGTGTTTTTGTCGGTTACCTAATGTAAGAATACCATCGTGGGGATCCTTGTCCCAATTATTGACAGCCCGAGGAGTGAACTCGGCGTCCGAACACAAAAACGTGCACAAATTCGTTGCTATCTATTTGACAAAAAAAAAAAACATTTCGAATTGAATATCCAAGCTCCAGCAGAACCCTGGCTAGAATTCATTAAGAAATGTTGACAGTCATGAGAAAACCTATACCTGACTTCAGTATCAAGAAAAACCCTTGCACAGCAATGTCAGAAATGAGTTCTACTTGTAATCAATTATACAATTGACTGAGAAAACTTTGAAGTCAGGTACAGGTTTCTTCATGACCTGAAGAAGACTGTCACATCTTAAGATGAGAAAACCTATACCTGACTTCAGTATCAAGGAAAACCCTTGCACAGCAATGTCAGAAATGAGGTCTACTTTTAATCAATTATAAAATTGACTGAGAAAACTTTGAAGTCAGATACAGGTTTCTTCATGACCTGAAGAAGACTGCCACATCTTCTTAAGATACTTTCGAATATTTCACTTATATTGCAAGTACTACACATGAAAATATCATGATTTAAAGGATTTTAGGTTATGTTTACCAACGTGAAAACTGCACTAAAAAAAAGGTCACCTTAGAATTAGGAGAGGGCGTTCTATCGACACAGAGATCAACAAGATGGGCGAGGTGCTCAGCGGCAAGTTTCTGGAGCTCTTCGTTGTCCTCGCGTTTTATCGACTCCATCAGTGGTTTCACCAAAGGATTGAGGGGTTGGGGCGACGGAGGCAGACATTGGAGCGTCGTTGCGGCGCCAGCGAGTGCCGCCATTGCTGTCACATTTAGACCCTGTTGCTGCGCTATCGTGACCGCGACGCCATTTTCAATGGACCTCCTCCTTTCCTCCAATTCCTCGACCAACTTGGGTTTTTTGTTCATGTAGCTCGCTGTCAGAAAATGAAAAAATAATGCATAGAAACTACAATCCTTTTTTCAACTAATAAAGAATGGGTAATATGTATCAGAAAATGTTACATTGAAAATTTGAAAAACTGAGATTCGTCAAATTTTGGGGTGAAAATAAGACTTATTGCGTACCTGGTGAAACCACTGGGTCGGTTTTGGAGCCACTGCCAAAGGCGGATTTAGACGCCAGGGTGGCCATTTGGTTCAAGGTCAAAACTGCTTCGGCGTCGACTTGCAGAGGAACCGTGAGTTTTTGGTATTTTAAAGTAGCTATGTAATCTCGGCTTTCATGCAGCAAACGAGTGTAAGACGTGGCTATTTCGTCATAGTACACGCACTCATTCAAGCAAGCTAATAGTTTTTCTCTGAAAAAATCAAATTTAGGATTTTTTTACAAGACTATTTACATATTTACAGCAATGTGGGTCATTTTGACAGTTATTTTAAAAAGCATTCTACAAATTTTCTACTAGCTTAAACGGTGAATGGTTCTTCATAATAAACAAATTTATTCAACATTTGTAATGTAAACAAAGATTAATCAATAGTAAAAAATTTATAAATTTTTATCCAAAAAAAGGAAATTAATAAATAGATAAAAAGAGATGAAATAATGAGAGATCAATCATTTTCTAAATTAAAAAATAGGAACTTTTAAAAAACTATCAAATGCTGGATTGAAATTCATATCGGAAATTTATTAAATTATCGATTATTATCATCTTCATCGTGATCAGAATCATTATAGTCATCCACAGTACTACAGGTTGTTACTAATTGACAAACTTTATTTGTAAACAATTTTATTTTACGACTTTGAATTTAGACGATTGAATAGAAAAATATACTCTATACAAAATTTTTCCTAATCAATAGAAAATTATACAGTATTTCGGATTGTATTATTTTTCGAGGAGGATTTTATATTATGAAATTCACTAAAGTTTAAATTAATGGTAAACTTGTATCAAAAAGAAATTTTACTACGATTTTCATAACCATAACTGCAGTGAAGAAAATTTAAAATAAACAATTTCTGGATCAGAAACTTGATCGTAATATAGTATTTCAGATTGTGTGATTTTTCAATGAAGATTTCTTATTATTCAATTTACAACGAATTAAAAAAATGGTAAATTTGTATAAAAAAACGAAATTTACTGTATTTTCAAAAAACTGTCATTGCATTTTAGAAAATTTTAAATTTTAGCATTTCTGGATTTAAACATTTGATTCAAAAATGTGTGAATCCTTGAAAAATTTTAAACCTCAGATTAAACAAATCAAAAATGGAGCATTTAAAAAGATGAATGTTTAAATAAAGAAATCGTGCCCATAGATTCTGAAATTTAAATAAAAATTTAACTAATATCGATTTACTCAATAATCTTATTATTTCTCAAATCAATGAATGATTCTGGACATTAAAATTTGAAGAAAAAGCAAGAAATAAAAAAAAATTATGGTTATAGGTTCAATGGATAAAAAACAAAAATTTCAAGATTGGAAAAATTTATGATTTTGGTATTTTGAATGAGAAATTTTTAATATTGTAAATATTTTCCATCAAAAACCAAATCGACTGCATTCTTATAAATTTGTTTCAATTGATGAAGAAATTTCTTACGATTATCATTAATCAGCATTAGAAATTGAGAAATTTTCGATTGAGATTTTTTTTCTTGAATTAACTGTATAGTCAAAAGCTGAAAAATGAGCGAATGCAAGAAATTTATGTTATAGTTTCAACTAATAAAATATTAAATTTCGGTTTGAAAAACATCTGCGATCTCGATATTTTGGAAGAGGACTTTTCGAATCTTAAAATTTTTGTCTGTTATAGCAAATGGTAAATTTGCATAAATAAATAAAATTTATAGCATACTTAGGCAGTTGTAATCGAAAAAAATGAAATTTTTTTTATCATATAAGTTCTGGATTAAAACTCTACTGCAAAATGTGCAAATTATTCGAAAGTAGCAAATTTTTGTTTGAATGATTGGGAAATTGAACGGAAAACATTCTTTGTTAAAGAATGCGTGAATAATACATTCAATGCTTGGAAAATTTAAGTTGATATCAAGTAATGTAGTTAAAAAATAAATCATAATAAATTTATTCGAAAAATTTAGCATTTTTCATAATCATTAATTATCATATCTTTGTGATAAAATTCACCCAAAATTTTTATGATTCAGAAACTCCTTTTTTCATTAATTGAATCCATAACTACAATTATTTTTGTTCTTTCATTCGTAACTTTCTTTTTTAACTCGTATTTATTTTTATATAGAAAACTAAATAAAAAAACTATTACTCAAAATTCGTAAGAGACAAAATTCGTAATAATTAATTTTTAATTAATCAGTAGAAATTTTTCTGTTCGTCAATACCAATTATCTTGGAATTCTAATTTTAATTATAAAAACTGATAGAACTATCAACACACAGGATGATACTTAGAATTTGAACGCAATCTATGATAAATGATAATTATTATTTACAAAATATTATGTACATTAATATGAGATTCAAAATATCTTTACTATTTAATGATAAAGATATTTACAAGATTGCTTGAAAAATTGTTCAAGGCAAATCTATGACTAAAATATCTCATTTGAGTATTGTACAAATTAAACTTAAGCTTTTCACTGCACAGAAATGAAGAAGTTTTTGTTGCAGTCTTATGTTTCCAAGATTTTTATTCTTCATTATTGTAGATTTTTGATAAATTTGAATTTTTTGTACTATTCAATTTATATATGAGGGTTTGAATATAAATAAATCGATTTAGAGATTGCAATGACTCTACTATTGACTCCATGTCATCAAGAATTCTGAGATGTCATAATATTTTCACTTATTCTGGAGCATTTCATTTACTTCATTATTTTTCCTAATCATTCGTTACCACTTTAAATGACATATAATCTAATACATCTTCACTAAACAAAAAAATACCTGAGAATATCCGGCACCACCAGCGCCCCCTTCCCTTGCAGAACCGCCCAATGGGCCATAGTCAGTCCCACCACAGTCCTCTGCAAGGCCGATTTGGACGCCAAATGCGCCAACAAAACTTTCGCATAGCAAATTTCCGGACTCGGGACATCCGTCGCGTAAACGACCCCGGGCGCCAGTTTCACTACGTAAATCGAAAGCAAACCCAACATCCTTGATGCCATGCACCTCGACCTCACCACATTACCATGTCTTATATTCTGTGGAACGGTCTCGATCCCCCCAATATAAACCTTCAGCTCCGAAAACGATTTGGCAGTTCCATCCGGAATCACAGGCAACGCTGTTTTTGGGTTTTTCTGATTAGGTGACGATGGCGAATTCGAGGGCAAAGATGGCTGAAGCGAGGTGACCGTCAAAAGAAGACTCTGGTTGAAGGGCACGTGTTCTGGTTGCATCGCGAGGCAGAGCCATGTGCTGACGAAGGGACAGACGGCGTGAAGCAAAAGTTCAAGGTCACTGCGGGTGACCAAATTTCTCCATACGTGTTCTGCGAGCTCCTGAATGTTAGGAACGTGCTCGATGAGGACTCTTTGGAAAACGTGCCGTAGGGCTTCCTGGAAGACGAAACCGGCGCTGTTGCCGACGCCGTCAGGACCCCAGCGTTCTTTCATATAAGCAGCGTCGTCTTCGTCCTCGCCGGTCAGAGTGCAGAGTGTTTGAAGGGTGGCTTTTCGGACACTGGAACTCGAGTGGCTCAGGAATGGCCATAATCGTGGGAGGACCTAGAGAATGTAAAGATGAAGGTTTTGAAAATGGTGAAAGTAAAGTTAAAATAATGTGCCTGAAGTTTCAAACGTTCAAGTAATAAACAACGGCAAAAAAGGATTGGAAGTAAAAAAGCCAGGTCAAAAAGATTTTTCGAGTCGGTGGAATAATTGCAGACCTCGTACCCTAACGCCATTGTTTAGCCACGGGTTCTTTCAATACCTTCCACTGCTCGAAAAGAGGACTCTAACGCTCAATCCGCGAGCAGCAAAACAAGCTCATTTTATTCGGCTACCATAGACAGCCTAAAAGAAGAGAGTGGCAAACTTGATAGATCTATCTATAGGCAGCCATTTTGCACTAATTATTCTTGTGATCTTGTGATCACAAGATCTCACATACACAGTGAAATGATAATGTATTAGTACAAAATGGCTACGTCTCTTGCCGGCCAATCAGAGCAGGGCGAGTTTGCCACTATCTTCTTTTAAGCTCTCTAGGCTACCATAACATAACCTAACCTTAATCATACAATTTCAGAACTTTGTATGGATTGTTGTAACGGGTTCTTTAGTACAATGTCAAAAATGTCCAAGGTTAGGGTCACAAGATGAATGACAACACTCTCAAAAAGTCACACCAACAAAGTGTATATCCAAGAAAAACACTATTTACATATACATGAAAATCGGGGAATGATTCCCCAAACACTTGTCCAACTTTTGAGAATGGTAAATTCTGAAGAATCTAGAAAAACTCGCGAGGGACGAGAGATTGTTTTCGTGAACGCGGCTTGATTGTTATTGTTTTTGAATTACTTCTTTTCCAAGATGGCTGCCCTCGATCCGTCGATTCTTTACCGGCTGGGTTCGACACGCTGCTGTGTTTAAAATGTAAATATTAGTCCTTAATACCGTGAATTCTAGAGGTTATAAGCACTCAAACTTTTTGGCTTGTTCGAAGAAAATAATTCATAACTTCTGAACCATTCAACCGATTTGATTAAATTCCTTGGAAATATTTGCGCTATCTTTTAATGGATTTTTCGATCAATATTGTTTAAACAAACAAATTTTTATATAATTATTTATAACAATTAAAATTTTTTTAACCTTCTCAATGCTGTATGATAACGGAATGAGATGAAAAATACGCGGAAAACGTCTACCTTCAAGAATCCGTTAAAAAAATTTTGTTATCTCAATTCCTTACAGAGATATGAATTTATTTGTGAACTGTAGCTCTAACGGTATCTTGATCGCAGTGAAGACAGAAACATGCTGTCGTTAACTTCAGCTCATTGCGTTATTTTTAAGAGCGGCAACACCCCAACGTGCTGTCCTTTGTAGGTAGAGAGAGTGATAAAGTGATCATTATTGCTACTTTCACACTCATACAGTGTTGTCAAGTTTGCTAAGCGGGTATGACAAAAAAGTTTTGAAAAAAGCGGTACATGCAAAACTCATGCTTGATACGGCAAGTTACGTGTATTTTACTCCCGTCAGTAGGAGTTTATAACAATGTTATCGAAACGTTGATGTAAAATAAGCTTTTTAGAAGGTTGCATTGTGTATTATGTACCTTATTATGTTTACACGTCTTTTTCATTTACATGATTATATTATCTGAAATTAGTTGAATTATTCTTTTCTTTATCAAAGTATGTTTCGACTTGAAAAAAATTTTTCTAATCAGCAACAATTTTACAACTTTCGAATAAATATCGCTTAAATCTATCAATGCCAAAAAGCGCATGATTTATGAATATCTATACGAATCAACGACTTAATTTTTTTAGAATTAGCATTTAAAATGACTTTCAAATAGTCGATTCTTATAAACTGCATATTATGATTACGAAGTATTAAAAAAGTGTACTTAGTAATTTTAAAAAATCAGGGAGTTACTTCGATACTGAGATACATTTCGATTTCATCATATCTTTTGAAAACTGGGAAAATACAAACTTAAAAGAAAAGCCATTTCGGAAATCAATTTTTATATGCCGTTATTATACAGCATTGAGAAGGTTAAAAAAATTTCAATTGCTATAAAAAAATTATATAAAAATTTGTTTGTTTAAACAATATTGATCGAAAAATCCATAAAAAGATAGCGCAAACATTTCCAAGAAATTTAAGCAAAATTTTAAGCAAATCGGTTGAATAGTTCAGAAGTTATGAATTTTTTTCTTCGAACGTGCCAAAAAGTTTGAGTGCTAATAACCTCTGGAGTTCACGGTATTGAGGACTAATATTTACATATTAACTTGAGTATCCAATACACTTCACAACAAAATTTTGAAATTCTATGATTTAGTTGAAATTTGGTGTAACCCTTGGCATGGAACGAGTCTTCTATTCAAGTTTTGAACTCTGTGGGATCAATTTTAGATATCTATAAAGAAATGCATAAAAATACTTGAGAATTCTGCAAAATGTATTTTTAGTAAGAAAAAAATACCATACATACTAGAAATAATAAATTTTTTAAACTGGATTCTGAAAACTCCATTACAATCTACACTCTGGACCCTCTATTACGAACTTCGCTATAACGAACGTATGCTTCCCTCAATTACGAATCCCCCATTGAAATGTATAATACACCGGATATTGAAAAGAGGCAATCTGAGACGGCCCTAATTGAAGAGCGCCATGACAGTGTACTTTTGTCCGCGCATGCGTACAAAACAGCAATCTAAGCGCACAAATTCAAAAAGCTTATATTGTATTTACATCAAAGAGGACATGATAGTATTATTATTTTGTTGATAATCCTAATTTTACGAAGACTTTATTAAGTGACTTTATAAAAACTGATGCAAACTTTATTATACATTACTCTTTTTGTAAAGTCACTTTATAAAAATAGTGCAATTTCATTAAAAATACTGAAATTTTATCACGGGTTTTATAAAAAGTTCATAAAAACCGAAATTAACAATTTTATTTATTCTTAATGTGCAACTAAAGCATATTCATGCATATATAATAATTAAGACATGCTATAAATTTATTTGTATGTCTAAATTTTATTTACAAAATGTCCTAAGCATAAAATGAAGTTTGTGAATGTCATATATATTTATTATCAAATTTAGAATAAATATGACAGATCATTATATAACAATAAATGTTTAGAATATAAACAAAAAAAGTAAATTGTAATGTAATAATTATAATTATATTATCAGTATATACAGGGTGTTTCTCAGTTCGCGGGAATCCTTTAAACCATGGATTCCTAACGAAATTCTAAGACTTTTTTCTCTTTGCCATTTTTTAAAAAACTCAAAATTGAAAAAGTTATTCAAGCCAAAAATTTACACAATAAATTCCCTTTCTGGACAAGTGGCGCTCGAATTCACGGAAACAAACTTTTTCTAAATTTTCTGAGTAAAAATGTCCTTTGCCACTTCTCAAAAAACTCAAAATCAAAAAAGATATTACGATAAATCAAAGATATAACGACTCTGATTGGTTAAAACTTGTGACTCAATTATCTTTTTTGTTTTCAAGTTTTTTGAAAAGTGGCTAAAAACTTTTTTACTCAGACAAATATGAAGAAAATTTAGAAAAAGTTTGTTTCCGTGAATTCCACCCCTACTTTTGTTGAGAAGGCATTTATCGTTTTAATTTTTGGCTTAAATAACTTTTTCAATTTTGAGTTTTTTAAAAAATGGCAAAGGGAAAAAGTCTCAGAATTCCATTAGGAATCCATGGTATAAAAGATTTCCGCGTACTGAGAAACAGCCTGTATAATTGTATGTTATTAATCATGTTATCATATGTTTATAATTTTCATGATTATAATTTTATAATATTTGTAATATATAACGAATATTTCAATATTTATATTACACATTTCTAATAAAAGAATATGATTCATTTATTATTTATTATGTCAATTTAATGTAATAAAACGTAATTTATTAATATATCATTTTGTATCTTATTCATTATTATAAATGCATCATTAGCTATTGCGATGCTTTCATTATGATTCATTAATTTATTCGAATTATTATGTAATTCCGTTGACACTAGACATGCATAATCATTTTTATATATAAGCGTAACCTTGCGTTCTTAAAAAATGTTTTCAATAAGAATCTTCAAGATAGTTATCATATTTGTTTGCAAAATATTAGTATTATCAACAAAATAATAATATTATCATGTATTCTTTGATGTAAGTACAATAGAAGCTATTTGAATTTTTGCGTTTGAATTGCTGTCTTGTACGCATGCGCTGATAAAAGTACACTGTCATGGCGCGTTTCAATTTGGGTCATCCCCACCACCCCTATCATCTATCCAGTGTATTATACATATCAGTGGAATCCCCTCTATCCCCACCTTTGTTTCTCACGTGTGCGGCGCAGGACGGAGTCGAGCGAGAATTATTTTAGATGTCTAGTACATATCTTCTAAATATCTCGAGATAATCCGTAGAAAGATATTGACCAGACATCTTTGCATCACGGCGACTTGATATTCTTAGTAAGATATCGAATGAAAATTTTGAAATAGATATAAAGTAAATGTTTTAAAAAAGATATGTGATGGTTATTTTAAAAAGATATCGTGAAGATATTCTTCTGAATATGTAGATACTACGTATTTAAAAGTATTAAATATATTTTTTTAGATAAAAAAATTTTTCCATATATTTCGTATCCTCCTGAAAAATTTTCAACCTAAGGAAGTCGTCGGTTGTCAACAATTTTTTCATGAGGTTAGCAGATATTGAACTGAAATATTCCACAGCGACTTATAAAAGTCGAATCAATGAATCATTTCATCTATACATTATACGATCAATGATTAGTTATCGGCATAATGTAATATAAATAAAGGTGTTGCGATAGCATACTTGACGAGAAACGAATGTTGACGCGTTCGTAAGTCTCCTGCAAAATGGAGTTGCTGAGAGTTTCTGTTTCAACTTTAGCTCGTTTTAAAGCACGATATTTTAAAGCTCTTATCCGATTTTGGATCTTTTTCCTATCTTTGAATTTCATTATATTAATTCGAATAATGTAAATATTTTGATAAATAAGTATATTATACAGCTCCTATTCAGCTAATGTGTACAGATGTCAATAAAAATATTTTAAAATGATATCGGGAAAACATCTTTGAAATTTCAGAGGAAGAATATTAAAAAAAAAATCTTCTTAATGTCGAGAGCAAAATGTCTGATAGATTATCCTAAGAAAGATGTTAAGTAGACATAATTTCTCCAATAAAATATATCTTTTCAATGTTTTCCTATTGTACATGTAAAGATATCCAATGTAAGACATTCGAGAAACATATACTGTACATCTTAAAAAAGATATCTGTGGAAAGATATCGATTAGATATCTTTTATCTACTGGCGGCCATTAACAAGATATTTTTTTTCCCCAGGGACGTGCTTTTGTACCTCACACATAAAACGAATTTTCTAAGAAGCACAGAGCGAGGGTCATTAATCATGAGACATGAATGCTGAGGAATGGGGTTAGAAAGTTTCTAATAGAAACACATGAGCTGCAGGATCTCTATGAAGATCCTTCTCGCACAATAGTGAGCGAAACAAAACGATCGAGGTATAGGGAGAAGGAGCCCTTCCCCTCTTCCATTCGTATTCGGAAGGGTACTCCGGTCCCGCACAGTCCGTAATACAGGGTCCAGAGTGTATGTTATGAATCAGCATATCGATATTTTCTTTCCGATACATCGATATTGAATATCAGATGATTCCAATATATTGGTCGAGTCAATATTGATGTCTTTCGTTCCAAATCCCTCACCTCTGACAAAGGTTGCGGCGTGAGGCAATTCCTCGCCGCCGGTAACGACAGAATGGCTGCCAAAAGCCCCATGAAACTATTACATGCTGCAGCCAGATCATCTTGCTCCCGTAGAAGTTGCCACAGTCTCGTCACGACGTTCTCCAAATCCTGGGCTTTCAAAAGTCTCGGCAGCGAAGACGCCACGGGAATCAAAGCACTTGCCGCAGCTGCACCCACGTCATCCACGGGATCCGCCAGGCCTTTTATAATCGTGGGAAAAGTATTCGGCAGAAAGTCATCGAGAAGATCATTGCGTACGGCCAAAAGGTATTTGAGGGCGAGCAAAGCTCCGTGCCTCGCTGGCCATTCGTTGTGTTCCATTAATTTCAACAGTTCCAAAAAAATGCCCGTCACGTCTTCGCTGCTATTTTTGATTTTCTTCGTTCTCCCCTCGTTGGACATCATGTATACGAGGGAACCTAAAGTTTGGGCGCAAGTTTCTCGAACAGGCGCGACGACTTGGTCGGAAATGAAATCCCCGAAACGATCGAGCCCCAAAACGCAGAGCAAACGCAGTGCCGCGTCGACCAGCCACCTCCGGTGACTCTCGTCCATTTCTTCGGAGGTTTGGTCACTAGATTTTCCAGCTCCTAATTGAGAATCATTATTTTGAATTTTATTAGAATTTTTAAACAAAGATTTTTACTAGATTTTGCATTGTTTTGTCACAAAAACAATCCAGAATATAATGAAATTATATCTTTGGTAAATTCTAACCTCTCGGTTTCTTCTTTATTTCATGCACAAATCATGAAAACGCAAAATAATTCATTCTTAAAAAATTTTTCAAACTTGAAGATTCAGATTTTGTGATTTTTATCAAAGTTTTTACAAGAGAGTTGTTTCTCCATTTTCTAATATTACTAAAATTCGGAGAAAATTTTTCTGGAATGTAATGACTTCTTTAAGGAGTCATTATTGTGCCAGTTTGAAAAAAAATGTTTACGAGTTTTTCAAATATTTATACTGGAAATTTTCGCAGTTTAGACTCACTGTACGTGCATTAAAGAGGTTATAAATAAATAATACAAACATTATGGAATTTCATAAGTAGCATTTTTCCATTTTATTCTCCAATGATAATTGTGAATGACAGAACATGATTTTGTTTCGTTTACAGTTTAATAAAAATCAATAAAAGTATTAAAAAACCGCGAAAAATCCTCATAAGCTGGAAAAATCTTCATGAAATATCGAACGTTTTGAATAGATTGTGTAATCAGAAATTTTGATAAATTTAAAAGCATTTTAAGTTTAGAAGATTGTAAATGATTCTAAAAAATTCAAAAAATTTATCGAATTTTATAATAAAATTTAATGAATTTTGAATATTGTGCTCATTTTCATACTTCTGCGAGACATGCATAATTATTATTTTTTATTTCATTTTTAAACGAAAAATCAAATAACCAAATGTATTAAAGAATTACAAAAAAGTATACATTTATTCGAGCAAATTTCTACAAATTTTTAAAAGCTTTGAATATTTTGCATTTATTTGGAAACGTCGAATAATTTTAAAACCTTCAAAATGTCTAATTCACCAATAATTTTCTAAAATTCGAAAATTGAATAGAATTTCTAGAATTGTTTAAAAGTTTTACAGTTTCCGTTTATTATCATAAATTTCTATAATACCTGCATAATTATGTTTTTTTTTTTTTCACTTTTCAACAAAAATAATAAATTAAAATTTCGTACAAATTTCAAAAGAATTTTGAATATGTAGTTCGTATGAAGTTGGAAATTTATGAAATATAAAATTATTGTAAATTTGAGATATTACAAAAAATTTGTAGAGTTACATAAAAAGTTCATAAATTTTGTGGTGCTTATTCGCATATTTTTACAGAACATGCATTATGTTTTTTCATTTTAGATAAAAATTTAAAAACTTGAAAAATACTACAAAATTAAAAATCCTCATAATTATTTTGAAAATTTTGTATAAGATTCAAAAAGCTTTATAAGTTATCAGAAATTAAAAAACTTTCAAAATGTTAAAGATTTCTAGTAATTTTTAAAAGATTACAAAATTCATACGATTTCTGGAGATGTTTATAAATTTATAGTTTATGTTTATTATCATATTTCTATAAAACCTGCGTTATCTTTTCATTAATTAATCAAAATTTGAAAAAACTTTTAATTTATTAAAAAAGTAAGAAAAATCTTGATGATTTCGAGGAATTTTTTTAGAATTGCGAAAGTTTTGAATAGTTTGTATTACGTTTTCAATTTCGAAAAATCCAAGATTATTGGATGATTGAGAGACTGTCAGTAATTTTATGTAATCCGAAGAATTCGTATTTATTTTTATATTTATACAAAATCAGCATGATAATTTTTCCTCATTTATTAACGAAAATCTGAGAAATATCTTATTTATCAGAAATTTATAAAAAATCTTGATAGATTGGATAAATTTCTATTCTCGAAAGTTTTTAATAGTTTTTACCAAGTTCAAAATTCGAAAAATACGAGATTGTTCGGAATTTGAGTAAATAATTTTATAAATTATGATTAATTTGTAGAATTTCAGGAATTGTTCATGAATTCGGTAGATGGTGTTCATTTTTATATTTTAACGAAACATGCATAAAAAAGTGTGTTTTTTTTTTCATTTTTCATTAAAAATTCAAGAAATTCGAAAGGTATTTTAAAATTTAAAAAAAACATAATGGTTTGGAATAATTTTAATACAATTTTTGCAAAATTCGAAAAATTCGTAGAGTTTCTGGAAATGTTGATCGATGTTACAGTTTGTGTTTATTATAATATTTCTAAAAAACCTGCATGATGATCTTTTTTTTTTTCATTTATAATAAAAAATCTGGGAAACTTTAAGTTTGTTAAAAAATTATAAAAAACTTTGATGAATTGGACAAATTCTGATAGAATTTGGAAAGCTTTCAACATTTTGTATAACGTTTAAAATTTTGAAGAATCATAAGTCATTCAAAATTCAACAGATTGTCAATAATTCTATAAATTTTCAAAATTCACAGAATTTCAGAAAATGCTCGTTTTGTATATCGTGTAATATTTTCAATGCTTTTGTTTATTATTTTACATTTTAACGAAAATGTGGGAATATTCATTAATTCCTAATGTCTCTTTTAAAATTCTATTTTATTCTTCAACCTGAATGTCCATTGTTATTTTATCCTCTAATTCAAATACGTAATTTATATAATTTCATTTAATTTCCGAATTCGAATGATTTTTTTGTATCATTTTATTTTAAGTCAACAGTAATAAAGCAATCTTCGTTATTCAACCCACTATTCAACAAAGAAAACAATTCAAAAATATGTAAGACTTAAAGTCAGAAATAAATCAACAAGTATTTTTTCTTTTCTTCATAAATCAAAAACTAACAATGAGTAATGACGTCAGAGCAATTTCAAACCTCTGTATCTCCTTCAACTGTTGATAAAAAAATAAATCAATAAAAGAAAAATAACGTGTCAATTTGTTTTAATTTACCATCAGGGGGATATAATGAAATTTTCTCGGAAAATTCCCCATTTCAATGGTCTGATTGTATTATTTAATTTCCAAAAAGATAAAATAAGTCAATGTCTCTTTTATAGTTCTTATAATTCATATTGTTTTCTATAAAATGTCTTCTAATGAAATGTCTTTCAATTAAAAAATTCCTGGTTCATCTTATTTCATATAAATTCAATTCCAGAAAAAAATTTTCCTACTTTTCATCCTTCCAGAAAATGATTGTTAATACAACACGTAATGATTTTGATTGATTTGGATGAAATTGATAGAACCTACCTTTTCCGTGCAACCTGATGAGTTCCCGAAGCGCCGTCGCGGCTCCGTGTCGAATTTCCCATTTTTGACTAAAAAGGTCATGGCACAAATTTTCCGCAAAAGGTTCGAGGGGCCAGTCAACGACGGATTCTGGCCAGCAGCCAGTGCTATCGGGCACGCTGCTGCCTTGTTCTCCGTAACCGCTCATGCTCCACCACATATCCGACGATGCGTCTTCCAATTTTGCTTTCTTCAGCGAAGGTTCCGCGACGTTACTTTGCGACTGATTATTGGAATTCGTCGACTCCAGAGGTTCATCTGGCTCTCGGGAACGCTGTTTCGATACAGACTGCTTCGCCTGAAATTGTTCAAACAATCCAAGCATTGAAATTTCCAAACTCCAAAAGAAAAAAGTTTTCGAAGTAAAACTTCTTAGGCGGCATTATCACTTTTCAGGAGTGTAATTAATTCTAGAAAATAAAACTTATGTAGGAAGTAACTTGGAGATTTGATATTGTAACATGTAACACTGTAAACTGTAAGCCTGTAAATTATGATGTAAGTAAAATCTACCATATAATTGAACGGCTCATGGCGAATCACAAAATATCACAAATTCACTAAATGTCAAAAAATCCAAAATATCACAAAATGGCACAAAATATCACAAATGTCACAAATAACAAAATGTAAAAAAATCACGAAATGCCACAAACACACAATGTCACGGAATCACTAAAATGTTACAAGGTCACAAAATGTCACAAAGTCACAAAATCGCGAAACGTTACAAAATCTCAAAATGTCACAAATCGCAAAAAGTCACATAACCTCAGAAAATTACAAAATTACCAAAATCCACAAAATTACGTCATGTGGCAAAACCAAAAATGTCAAAAATCACAAAATGTCACATCATCGCACATCAAAAAACGAAAAGTCACTAAATGTTACAAAATTACAAAATGTTTCAAAAACACAAAACGGCACAGTATCACACGTCACGAAATTAAAAACAGTTACTAAATGTTACAAAATGTCATAAATAACAGAATGCGGAAAAATCAAAAAAGAACACAAAATCGCAAAATGTCACAATCAAAAAATATCTCACCTTGATATCACTTTAATTTTGTGACTTTTCCTGATTTATAACGTTTTATGATTTTTGTGTCTTATATTTCATATTTTCAAATGTGTAGCAGAGTTAGAGGTGGAGGAGTGGGCCATTTAGTTCCTAAATGAAAACATGCCTATTTCCTTTTCACGAACATGGTCAATAAATGTATTAAATTTTGGGAGGTTTTCTGCAGTAGTTTGTAAGTTATAAAGCAGATGATGAAAAGATTTTCATTTTTTTTTTTTTTATATCAAATAGATAATTTTGTAATAAATATTTGAAAAGAAATTTTTTAAGAGGAATAAAATCTATACATAGGAACCTTTTTGAAGTAAAACTTCTTAGTCAGCATTATTTAACTGATTTACAGTAAAGAAACGAAAAAAAAATACTACACAAAAAAATTGAAGGATCTATTAAAACTAAAAAAAAGGTTAGAGGTAACTAAAAATCCATAGATAGGAACCTTAAAGAAAGCAACATGAGAAGTTTTACTTCTAACGCGTGTTAATTCATTTCTATAAACATTCACATATTTTGTTCAATGCGTAAATAATGTATTTAAGTATTTTTTTCGTTTTTGGAAGTAAAACTTCTTAAGCGACATTATTACTTTTCAGGAATGTAATTTATTCTAGAATAAATTTATGCAGGGAGTAATTTGGAGATTTTACATTGTAACATGTAACACTGTAAACTGTAAGACTGTAAGATGTGAGTCCGAGTGTAAGGAGGAATTTTAAGATTTTGTAAGAGTTAGATAGTAAAAAATATCAAAAAATCACAATATGTCACTAATCACAAATGTCACAAAATCACTGAAATGCCACAAGGTCACAAAATCGCGAATTGTTAAAAAATCTTAAAATATCATAATATCTTACAAAATCACAAAATGTCACAAATCGCAAAAAGTCACATAACCTCACAATATCACCAAATACAGAAAATTACATAATGTCGCAAAACCCGAAATGGCAAAATCACAAAATGTCACAAATCGCAAAAAGTCACATAACCTCATAAAATCAACAAATTCCACGAAATTACATAATGTTGCAAAACCCGAAATGGCAAAAATCGCGAAATGTCATGAAAGGGTGAGAAAGGGCACGAACGAGTGGACGTTCTCGATGCACAAAATTTTACCTGTTTCACCCTTTCGGAACGGGTAATATTTTGTGCATCGAGAACGTCCACCCGTTCCTTGCCGTTCCTATCCACAACAGTAGGAAAGGGTTGCTTTCAGGAGAAGACGGGCGGGAACGGGTGAGAAAGAGAAGAAACGTGTGGGAACAGGTTGACGTTCTCGATTTACAAAATTCAACCTTTTTCAGCCGTTCCGAACGGGTCAAATTTTGTGAATCGAGAACGTCCACCCGTTCCTACCCGTTCCCAACCAAAACTATGGGAGCTGGTGGCTTTTGGGAGAAAACAGGTTGGAACGGATGAGAAAGAGCAGAAACGGTTGGGAACGGGTGGACGTTCTCAATGCACAAAATTTTACCTGCTTCACCTGTTTGGAATGGGTACAATTTTGTGCATCAAGAACGTCTATCTGTTCCCACCCGTTCCTACGCGAAACGATGGGAAAGGGTTGCTTTTGGGAGAATGTGTGGGAAAGAGCAAAAACGGGATCGAACGGGTGGAAACGAATGGGAACGGGTGGACGTTCTCGATGTACAAAATTTTACCTATTCCACCCGTTCGGAACGGGTAAAATTTTGTGCATCGAAAACGTTAACCCGCTACCACTCGTTCCCACCCAAAACGGTGGGAACGGGTTGTCATCACACGTCAAAAAATCGAAAAAAGTTACTAAATGTTACAAAATATCCCAAAAACACAAAATGTCACAGTATTACACGTCACAAAGAACTATTCGAACTAAAAAAGTTAAGAGGAATAAAAATCTATACATCATAACCTCAAAGAAAGCATCATGAGAAGTTTTACTTCTAACGCGTGTTTTAATACTATTTTTACCTTTCTCTTCGCTCGATTCATTTCTCGTCTACTCAAACCCTCAGCAGGGTTTTGAAAAGTTTCCCCCACTGGAATTTTATCGTTTTTCCCATCGATCGACATGACTGGTTTTAGGTCTTCAGCAGTGAACAAATCATTTGTCTCAACGCTCATTAACCTCGGATGTATACCAAGTTTTGCAGCAATCGTTTCGTCGTGGTTGCCCATTGATTGATCTTCTGCCACGACCAAATCATACTCAGTGCCTTCGGATCCAGTCAAATGCGTGCTTCTTTCCAAAACCGTGGTCATATCAAAATTTGTCAGACTCAATTTGCGATTTTCCATAAAGGCTTTGCGTTTGGAATCCGAATTTTCTGTGAAATGAAGATGATGGAATTACAGAACTTAACTCTTTATTCTACCTTCTAAATTGACCAAATCTTGTTATTGTAATTTTTCCTTTAGACTGACTAAATTCAAATTGGATTCATAACTTCTGGTTTAAATAACTGTAAAATTAATGTCACTAATAATTTTATTAGGAATAGGACTCAAATCGTTTGTTGATCATTCCAAAATGAGCATCTATACCTGAATCTTTGACAGGTTCCGGATCCCACGGTGGCACTTGTGAAAGAATGGCTTGAATCGCATGAGCGGCGGAGACACGAGTGTCCCATTGTGGAGATTTCAACAATACAGAAACCCTTGCCAGCAGATGATGCAACTCGTGGGGATGCAATTTTTGCACCTCCCCCAACTGTTGCGCGGCTGCTCTTTTCGTCACTGCGTTCGTGCCCGTTTCCAAAAGAATAAATAGTCTATCCAATCTTAAAAAAAATCACACGAATGCAATGTATTACTGAAAATATTTTTTTATGTATATAACACTAATCGAAAATCAGGATAAGAGAGCATAAAAATAATATAAGGCACACTCACAGGGTGTTTACTGAATAGAAAAAAAATTCCTGTACATTGTTTTGGAAAATTCTCATACTTCTGAATTTTGCTATGATTGTAATTTTTTAATGTTATTACATTAAATAGATTATTTACAAAGTGCATTAAATGTGATTTATTGCAATCATTTCTGATGTGGGAAATTCCAATAATAATGATCGATTTTTCAATCTACAATTTCGAAAATTCCTCATTCGAAATATCGAAATCACAAATCTTCGTGAATCAAAAATTTCTATAATTCGTTAATCGAGCCTATATTTATAACTATTTTCCGTTCATTAGTTACTCAATTTTTTTCTATTCTTTTACTTTGTACTAAATTCGAGAAAAAAAAATTTCATAGAAAATTTATGAACTTAGTGCACTAAATAATAATGGACTGAAGAAATTTCTACATTCATTAAGAAAAATTGGTAAGATTGCAGTCAATTAAGTTTTTGGGTTCAAAATATTTGATGATTTTGAAAACTTCGCATCCAAAATATCAAAATCATTAATTGTTCTGATCTAAAAATGTTTATTTATCATCATTCAATCTATAACCATTATTTTTATGATTTTTTTGTGTTTCTTGCCTTTTTTGAACTTCATTTTTTAGTAAATCAGATGAAAAAAATCTTTATAAAAAATTCACGGGATCTAAAAATTGATAATTGATCTGATAATTGATCTTGACAAGGTATATTATTTTATTTAAAAGACCAAATCACGATTTTATAACTCAAACATTAATTATTTATTGTTTAATTGTCGAGTTGTTCAAACACAATTTTTTTATTTTTTAACGATTTACAAATTTTCAATTCAGAAACTGTATGCAAAATTTGGAATTCTCTTTATTGAAATGACTGGTTTTCAAAAATGCAATAAATTTAGTTTTTTGATACAAATTTACAATTCATTTAATAAAGAAGTGAATTCAATTTTCAAAATATTCATAGAGCAATCATACAACCTGAAATACTAAATACTTAGTTCGTTTTTTTTTTTTTTTTTTTTTCATTACTAAAATTTTTACAGTACATTGCGGAAAATTCCTGGATTTTTCTGTACAGTAGACACCCTGTTTAAAGACACATTGAGACAAATGAATAACATTTTGTTTAATTGTCTTTGTGACTTAGGTTGTTTTTTTTTGTGCGGAAATTTTTTTATAATATCTCTATCAAAATCGAAGAGACATTTTTTTTTTTAATTGAATTTCAGTTGTCTCGTTGTAGGGAATTTTCAAAATATCGTCTAAAAAGTTGATTTTTCTTCACTGCCACATGTTAATTTTTTTCCTCATAAATAATTCAATAATTTTTCGAAAATCGCCTGATTGTTAGAATTTTTTTTAATTTTGTAGGTAAAGTTTCATCCTGACCAAAAAAATTTTTTAATTTTAAAAACTTTATTTTTTGCAAAAAATTTCTACACAATCATGATTTCTACAAAAAAATCAAAAACTTTTAGTCTGAAAATTTTTACATTGCATCAGTTTTTTTCTTTTATTTTCTTTAACAATTTAGTTGAATAAACAACATTCATAATTAATTTCCTTTAAGATAAATTTGCTTTTTGGAAACTATAATTATTTCAAATGCAGTTATTTTTGTTAAAATTTATTAGTAGGGATTAGGTTTGAAATAAAAATATTTCAGAGCTCAATGAATTTTTGAAATTTTTCATTGGTACTGTGAAAAAAAATTCTAGAATCAAAAGCCTTTATACGACTTGAGTTTTTTTTTTCAATTCGTTTTTCGAACAAAAATTTTTGATTCATTGGTAATGCATTATTTTGAAATGATCCAAAAATGTATGATTCAATGTTTTTTGAACTAAAAGTATGTTTACATTAATTAAATGTACTAAAACTTAAATAAATTATATAAATAAATGATATTTATATATTTATATCCATTATATGAACTCAAAATATTTTTCTTGAAAAAACTCATGCAAATATGAAAACATTCGAGTTGGAAAATTTTTGATTTTTTTTCACGATGGTCAAAAAAGCTTCGAAAATGTACTGAGCTCTGAAATTTATTTCTTTCAAATTAAATCCTTACAAGTGAATTTGAAAAAGAAAAACTTTTATAATCGAACCTATATTGCTGAAATGATCAAAATTTCAAGAAAATGAATCATGGAAACAATTGCAAAAATGGCATTTTCATTTCAAAAAATCATAGTTCCCCAACAATGAATTTTGGATACTAGAGAAATTTATACTGAATGTTGTTTATCCAATTAACTTGTTGCAAAAAACAGGAAAGGAAAATAACTGATAGAATTGCAAAATTTTTTCGATTTTTCTATAAAAATATATAAAATTTTTCTCAAAAAATAGTTGAAATTTTTTTCTATCAGAAAGAAATTTTACCTACAAAATAAAAAATAAAAAAGAAATTATAACAATCAAACAAAATTTTGAGCCAGTTATTGAATTCTGAAAAAAAAAAAAAAAAAAAAAAAAACTTTTCATTCAATATTCCAAAAATTTTCTACGTCAAAACAACTGAAATTCAAGCAAAAATAAAAAAATATGAGTCTAATCATTTTAATAGAGATTAATAACGAAAAATTGGATGCAAATTATCACAAATCGTAGAAAAATTATTTTAGTTTCTAATATCGTTTAAACATTAGTTTCACGAATGTCATTTATTCGAAATAAAAGTTTTTATTTAATCCTTTTTGGTATTACAACTCTCTGAAATCAATAATATAATAATTCGCACATAAAATGCTCATTGTCATTAAATACTATTGGATTGACATTCTAAAAGGAATCAAAAAGTCAACAGATATCGATATTCAAAAATGTTCGATGATTTACAATGATTTATTCGATAGTAAGTGACACGAAGAATAATTTAAAATTCAGACTTCTTAAATGACATATAATGTAAATTAAAACGACGGGAAGTTTTATTTACGAAATTGGCGAGTTGAAAAAATTCGTTTTTATTCTCATGCTAACATAAATTATTTAATATATTTGATTAGATTGTTAGATAAATAAATGAATAAACAAAGAAATATACATTTTTTAAACTAACAGTCTTAAAAATGAAACTTTCTAATTTTTCATAAAGTTGGAAATTTAATTTTGAAAGAATTGTAAAAAGTGTTCAGTAGTAAGAAAATTAGTAACTAGAAATGAGTTATGAGATAAATAGTTATTATGATAAAAATATATTTCAAATGATTAAAAAGTGGGAAAATTGTTCTTTCATAACAAAATAACTTACCTCGATGTCATGATGCTCGAATTTTTTGCTTCTATCTGAAAAAAAAATTGCATGGTGTACGATATGATACATTATAAACAATACAAAAAAAAAAATGTCTGATAGATAACTGGAAATTAATAATTATAACATAATACATAAAACAAACAATAATATACAATATTTGGATGAAACCAAACTTTTATATAGTTTAAAATTACGTTTCATAGTGCAAGAAAAATTTTACTTTGCCATTTTCTATAGAAATTGAAATTTTATTGTGCTACAACACTTCGTATTTCATCTTTCGTGCAGTTCACGATTCATGCATTATTTTCAATTATTTTTTTATGGCTAAGGTATTAAATACTTTCTTTCTTAACTGCATACAACGTTTCCTTATATAATAAAATAATAGCTCATAAAAAGTTCGGAAAACAGTAAAATGTCACGTTTTCAGCATGCTGTTATTAAAACAAATAAAAAATAATTGAGCAATGTAAAACATTGCCAGGGAAAAATGTCAAGTTGCATAAAAGTCGACATTATTGTCAAGTGATAAGTGAGAACGTAATATAGTTTTTTTTTTTTTTTTAAATGCTGAGTTTGATTATAAATTATAAAATAGTGGTACATATTGATGTTTTGTTGAAAAACGCATAAACACGAAAACTTTTTTCTGTCATTTTTAATCTCTTTCATTAGATAGTTTGAAGTTTTGAAAATCAAAAACTTCCTGATCTAAAATTAAGAACGAGCAAACCCAGTAAACCAGTGAGCTCGCAGTGAGCTCAAAGCGAGCTCACAATTTCCACTTTTAGGTTAGTGAAAAGTGAGCTCACAGTAATGCTAAATAGAGATTTGTTTTTTCAATAGTTTCTATCGTGGAGGTACTACCTTAAGTGACTCAGGTTAAAACTCAAACATATTAACACTAAATTCTTAATTTTGAATGATAAAAGAAGAAACCAATATCTGAGCTAAGAAAATTTTTCCTAGTAATGTGTCAATTTCAGTAATATCAGAATAGGTATAATAGTATCGCTTTCAACTTTGCCTTCCATCAAACAAATCACCATTATGATCATCTTTCTCTGACATATTGCGTGGCACATCTTATGCTCAGAATTAGTCTCGTGGTGCTGAAAAAAGCTCACCGAAGTGACGACTGCCCAAAAGTATGAAGTATTTGTCAGTATTTACAAAAAAAAAAAAAACAAATCTCTATTTATACTTGTTGTGAGGTCACTGGTTTACTAGGAATTCATGCTAGAAAAATTTAGAACTAAAAAAAAATACATTACGCTTTATCAATCAGGAATTTGAATTTTCAATCACAAAGATTGTAAATTTGTAAGCTATGTAAAATTTTACATTTTAGAAAACAAAATATTTTTAATTAATAAATAATAATCATTTTATTCCTAACATAATAGAATATGTATTACGAGATTTCTATACACAAATATTTTATACAATAAATCTCTTTAAATATGAGACAGTGCAACAGCAATAAAAAAAAATGTGTAAATAAATAACAAATATCAACAAATAATGCACCTGTAACATGAAGAAAAAAAAAGCATCTAATAAAACATTTTTTATGATTTCATTAGATTCTACATACATTATGGTGTGCGTAAAAAAAAATGTTCCGTTAAATTGTTTTTCAGTTTTATTGAAGTAAGTAGTTGCACAGAAACAAAAAACTTCTGCATTTATATTTATTGTTAATGTAAAGTTTTTTCCTTTCTGCAACGACTCACTCCAATGAAAAATTATAAAATGTTTTTTTTTTTCACTCCATGAAATTTATGAACTTTACGGCGGGCATAGAAAAAAAATTTTGTTTACAGAAACCCTATCATATGTACGTAATATATATTTTTAATTATTATGTATCATACACAAAATTCATCATAAGATAAAAAAACAAAATATTCATTATTTTGTTATAAATATAAAAAAATATCTATGAACTTCAAAAAAACGTCTAGTAAACATATTTGATACAATAAATATAAAGAATGTAAGACAGTAGAACACAAAAAAAAAAAAAAAACAATATAATACCATTTACAAAAAATTATACACTTCGATGAAAACAAAGAATAAAAAATCTTACAATAGCAAATACTCATTATACATAAAATGAAAATATCAACAAATTAATCCGATATCTACACACAACACTTACAAAATTATTTTATCACTTTCAAACCCCATCAGTCAACAACGAAATTTCAATAGAAATTTCGAACCAAGTTTCAATGCATTGTCTTATTATTCAAAACCCATGTTTGTTTTCCCAGATAAAAAACATATTGTCGAAAGCTACTCTGAAAATCGCCATTGACAAGGACGCGTCGATATGACAACACGTTCATAACGATACATGTAAACATTGCTCAAAACAACGTTTTCGAAATCGTTTTCCGTAATTAACACACGCTTCATGTTTCGCTATTACGAATTACCAAAGACGTGCAAAAAAAGTCTCAAAGAATTTCGCGTAATAACGCCTTTAAAGTACGAACGTGCGAAACTACATACCTAGTGTTTACTTCCAAGAAATTCGTCGACTGCTCAGCTAACTTGCATCGCCGTGTTCCAAAATATCGTCCTTTCAGGTAAAACAACATTACGAAGCTTGTCGCATCGCGATTGACGCGCAATATGCGAATTTAACAATTTTTTAGAAAAATATAACAGACACCTCATCTCTACACAGCATCAATTTATATACTGGAAGCCATATTGTTCGGTGGAGCATTTTTGTCCTATCCCCACCCCTGTTCTCATTGGTTGAAGTTTCCCCTAGAATCTAGTCGGACAAATTTCTCACTCACAAATTTGACACTCGGCCCGAGGGGTTGCCGCTACTCGGAAATATCTACTCGTTTAAAATGGTAGCATCTACTCTACAGTATGAGTAAAAGCGACCCCTACAACGATATTCGGCGAGTTTGCTTAAAGATACTCGGCCGCCGAGTGTCAACAATTTGTTTCCGAGTAAAATCAACTCGGCCGCTCTCCCAGTGTAACGGCATTTTAAATTTGCTGCGCCATTTTGAAATATTCGGATTGGATTCCAGGCCGGACCGGATTTTTCTGTGGCTTCCCACCATAATCGAGAAAGTCACTTGTGCCATAAGGCTGATAAAATTTTAAACGTTATGGCCTGTGTGACTTTCTCGATTATGGCGGGAAGCCACAGATTTTTCTCCCGCCCAAAAGTGCTAAAAGAGAGAAAAAAGGGAGAACAAAAATATTAGATAATTTATGAACACTTCACTGTCTCTTAAAGTGTTGCCAAACTCTAGATTGTGGTTGGAACAAATTTTCTCTTGATTCTGGTTGAACAAGATTTCCCTAGACTATCCGGTAAACTTAACACATTTTATTTACAGCTTATTTCATAATAATTAATTCTAATCAATGACATATAAGGTGTAAAAAAATTCCGCTGGGTAATAAGGAAAAACATGCATTGTTTTATTACATTAGAAAGACAGAACAAAAAAATTAGGAATCTGACTTACAGTGTTGCCAAATCAGCAATTTCCACTGAATCTGGCAACCCTGTTGACATACGTCATCCAGGTTGCAACAAAACCATCAACGAAGACAAACTTAAGTGTTGTCAGATGACAGAAAAAGAGAAAATATGACAACCCTGCAAACTGTACCATTAACGCTGTTGAGATTGTGTTGATCATTGTCGATCTTTGTGTCACTTTGCATTATCATTAAAAACCAATTAAAAACATTGAAAACTCTCTGACGTTGCAAGAAGTCTGTCTTTCCACCTGTCATAATCTCCACGTACATTTAATTTCTGTGATAAAATTTTTTGAAAAATTTTTGCCCTAAAATGGAGCAGCCTATGGTGAACCATTTTTTCCGGGCGCGAAAGCGTCCAGCTAACGAAGATCTCGTCGGGAAAACAAAAATAACAAAGTCTGAAACGACAGAATTGGTTTCGGAGCAACGTGCAAGAGCGGAATCTCCGGTGACGACTTCTGGGTCGGAAAATGTACGTTTCCAGAAAAAGGGGTCCCTCAGTCCCAAAAAGCGTCCTTATGTCGTTTCTGAAGCGAAGTCGCCTCAAAAGGTATGAATTAAATATTTTCGGTTTTGTCAATTTCGGAAATTTATTGCCATGACGTTTTCGCAGTTATTTTTATGATTTCCGCTCAAAAAAGTTTTTTTTCATATTATTATTTAGTATATTATGATTGAAATATAATATATAAGTAGTAAAATATTATTTATTGTATAATTTAGCGATTGTATTAATTAGATATATGTATAATCATTTGTTGTTTTTATATGTTATTGTCAAAGTATTTATCCTCATAAAAACAAATATCATTTCAAAAAGCAAAATAATTGTGACGAAATGTTGAATATGATGAAAGGAAGTTTCAGTATTGATATAGAATTGTATAATAAATGTTTTTAAACAGGGTGTAAAAAATTGCAATATTTTTTTTTATTTGTTGTTAATATGTCCATTCCATTATTATACGTTCCATTTTTAAACAAAGAAACCGTTAAAAAATAAATATCATAAAGCTGGAAGTTATTGGTTCCCAAATTATTAAAAATATTCATAAATTATTCGTCAAACTTCTATTGAATTTGTCAAATTTTTTTAAATGTGTTGAAAATTTCTCCTACCATTGCGAAATTATTTTACGATTTTTTTGCCTAATGAGCCAATGGGTTGGATGTCACGATTTTTAGCAAGTTTTATATATATTTTTTTATGATTTCGAAATTTAAATGTTGAATTTTTCAAATTTATTGTAATAATTGTTTTTATATATTTCATCATTACAGTATTTATTTTCAGGTAAATTATTTATCCTTATTAAAAACACATTTATTTTAAAAACCACCATTTCTGTGATGAAATGTAAAATAGGATTAGATGAAGTTTTAGGAATAATAAAAAGTAAATATTTATATATATATAAATGTGAAAGTCTGTACGTTGTGAGCCTATAACTTCAAAACTACTGCACGAAATGTCAAAAAATTATTAAATTTTGCAAAAGTCGCCGAAAGTTACAAAAACAAAAATCATGAAATCATACAATTATGCTAAAAATCACAAAGAGTCACAAAATCACAAAAAGTTACAAATCACAAAACTCATGAAAATTACAAAACCTAAAAAAATCTACTCGTAAAAAAATGAAACAATTACAACCAAGTAATAAAAAAAAACAATAATATTTTGTAGGATGGTTTTATTCCGTCATATTCGCAAAATCTTTGTACTATTGGAATAATTAAATAATTAAACAATTGACTATCAATTGTAGAGATTGCATATTATTATATTATATTTTTTGATATCATAATAAACAAGTAAAAAAATTCTGAAAATTTCTGCATAATTTCCAAGTGAAACATGTAATCTTGGTTTTTCATTCATAAAAATTTAATTCTTTTAATATGTTAATAACACTCAAAATGCATGTAAAAAATTTGGAATATAATAATTACCCAGGTGGCGCCACAACAAAATGCCCAGGAAGAGCCTATGAAATCTGGATCCGTGACTCCGAAGAAAGTTCGCAGCACAAGCAGATCGCTAAAAACTTTGGGAAGTTTCGGCCCGAAAGAAAAATCTGAGAGACTCGCCAAAATTAAAGCTTCCTTTGCCAAAATGAACAGTCTTGGTGAAAAACTGAAAAACTTACAGAAGGAGGAAATTCTGGCCCCAAAAATTGAAGAACCCAAGAGCATTGAGTTTGAAATTCCTGTCAGGTAAAAATTAACTAAAAAGTCAAATATATGATTCGATTGGATAACATTTACTCAGAAAATGTAGAAAATGAAAATCAAAAATTGATATGCTTTAAAAAGTTTTATTTAGCTGAGTAAAATTAATTTATTGCAGTCCAGAAAAATATCTTCGCTCGCCTACCAAAGTATTGACGAGCCCTAAGAAAAATGTGCAGTTGCCAAGTTCTGCAAGTCCTCAACGTCGTATTCTAGAGTCGCCGAAAAAGCCAGGCAGTCCAAAAAAAACTCCTGCTTATAAGCTCTACAGTAGCTTGGTTGAAAAAGAATCATTCCCTTTGCCTTATAGCTACAGGCACTTGGCAGAAATTTTCCGAAGCATGGAAACGGTAAAATGTTTTATGTTTATGAATTTATTTAAAATTATAACACAAAAATTAAAAAATTCCATCGCTTCCTCGATTTTAAATAATTCATCAGCAATTGTTACATTTTTATTATATAGTTATGATTATTTATTTATTAATTAGTTATTCCATCGATTTATTTTCAATAATGTCACTACCTCGATTTTAAAAATATATCATCGTAGCGAAAATTCAAAAACGCCTGAAACAAAACCTTGCATTTCATACTGTACATTTTTATTTCATAGAAATTGATATTTTTCCAGATCATCTCAATGCAATTTAACCGCAGGGAAACAACGACATTTTCAAAACTCAAACCAGCGGTTCAAAAAATGCTTCGCCGCGATTTTACTCTTGAACATTTGGCTCAAATCAAGAAACTGTTCCCTGAAGCTTACAAATTTTCTCAAGAAAAAAAGCGAAATTTCGGTATGCTTTCCCCGCAACTGAAATATGAGTTGACAATCGTTCCCAATGTAGAGGTCTTGAATGGAAGAAATACTCCGGACCCTGATAACATTATCAAGTCTATTTCATCAAAGAGCATGAATCCGTCGGTTTTAAGGGAAAGGCAACGAAAAATGTTCGAGCTGTTGCTTGAAAAAGTCAAGGAGAAACACGAGGAGTTCTTGGGCAGTTTGTCGCCTCCTGTGATTGCTCCTAGAGATCAATTGAAAAGATTCCATCCTTTGTTTGACGTCGAAACTTGCCCACCCCTCGAAAAAGATGAACTTCCTGAAGTTCCTGAGCAGGAATATATGACCGCAGTTGCTGCCCTTGGTAATTTGAGTTTTACTTTGTTTAAAACAAAACAAAACTTTCCAAAAAAAAAATTGAAATATCGCAGACGTGTTTAATATAGAGAAAAGAAATTATTTTCTTCGTTGAAAGGCAAAGTTTGTTAATTTATAACTGCGATAATTTTTCAGAACATGCCAAGAAAATTTTCGGCTGTAGTACTCGCATGGAAAAAGCGCTACAACTTTTGCAGGAAGCTGAAATGACTTCGAAATCCTCTCAAACCGAGAAAGGAGAAGGGGAAGAGGAGAAAATGAATTCTTCTGTGGTGGATACACCACCGTCTACTCCAGTGTCAGAGGACAAACATACTTCTCGTTTGTTCAAAGGGGTTCCGAAAAACGTACTCGAAAACGTAAGGAAATGGCTTGAGCATGTATTAAATTTCATTTTTTTTAAAATGTTCAACGAAAATTCATGAATTTAAAGTTCTCAATAATTACGACAAGAATACATTTCTTCAATTATTGACCTGATTTTGTAATAATGCATACGATTGGGTTTTTTGATGCAAAATCTTTATAACTTTCAAAATTTATTGTTTCAGGTGCGAAGAAAGCAAGCTGCCAAAGAATTGGAGGCCATGATAAGGCCAGCAAACGTGAATGAACTCGCTAGAAAATATGCAAGGCTGCCTGAAATGGCTAGAATTGTGTACAACATTTTCGTTGTCGAAAAGAAAAACGTGTTGTTGCTGGAATTCGTTCTGAACAAATTGGACAACTCCTTCCGGATAAAATTGCCAATGTCTGAGCTCAATGAACACGTTCGTCTTATTTGCCGTATTTTGCCGAAATGGGCGACCTTACATTTTTGCCGAAAAGCCCATTATTTGAGACTTGAAAAGAATTTCGAGCTCGCGAAAGTGATGGAACGACTGAAATTTGAAGCTGATCAAATAACTAGCAAGCAGTGAAAGCTCAACTTTTTTCATTTTTTTAAATTTGATCCACAAATTTTCCACAAACACTTTTTGTTTCTTTGGTAAAAGTTTTTCGTACACTTTGGAGTTTTTCGTACACTTTGGAGTTTTTCTGAAAGAATGTTTTGAAAATTTCTAGTTTTTGGAGTTTTCAGTGATATGCAATCTTTATATGGAATTTTAAAAAAACTGAAAGTGAAAATTTAATATTGGGTATTTTTTGTGTTGTGGAATGTGTGCAGGTTTTTGCGATTTTTAAATGGAAGTTTTATGATGATTTAGATTCCATTGCATTTTCTGACGAATTGAAAAATCTGTTGAGAAAACTAAATGAAAGCTTTTCTGCATTTAAACGAAATACGTGGAATATTTAATTCTAATAATCCAAGTTTTTTCGTTTTCGAAATTAAGAATACAGTTGAAAAATTTTAGATTTTTGGATTTCATGTATTTCGAAATTCAATTCATTTCGTGTTTTACGATTTTTATCAATTTTTTAACATTGATAAATAAATCACAGATTTTAAGATTGAACAAATTTTTTAAATAGAGTTTTGAAATATTTACTTTTTACTTCGGTTTTTCGAAAATTAAATATCCTTGAGAAGTGTTTGTATTTCAGAATGTTTTTTTTTTTTTTAATTAAATTGAAATTATTGTATTTTTAGTAGATTTTAATAAAATTTAGATTCTATTATTGGTTTTTCAGTTTTTCTAAAAGAATACCACAAAAATAAACTATGTATAAAAAAAAAAACATAACTTTTTATAATTATAGTTTTTTTTCATGATATTGAACCATGGAAATTTTAAATTGATTCGCGCTGTCAAATTGTAATATTGTAATATGATTAAGTTAAAAAAAATATTTTTGTAGTTGTATTCCAGTAAATAAAAAAGATCCAATTTTTCAAATCGATATATAATAAAATGGTTCATATAAAATATTCTTTTTTTTTTCATGTTATTACAATATTAAAAAAAGTGCCTGAATTTTTTATTGGACAAAAATCCAATGAAAAATAGTTTTTTAGTGAATTTTACAAACTTTTTGAATTTTTCTATTTGACATTGAAAATAAAAACAGGTCTTAACTCTTCTGTAAGTTAGATGAATTTAATAAAAATTTTCCATTTCCAGCAAATGTCATTTTTAAAAAAATTTTCCCTATTTGACACATCACAAAAAATCAATTTATGTTGTATTTTGTAGAATGAAACAATAATTGTATGCATGGTTTTTACAGATCTCATGAAGTTAAAAATTTACAAAAAAAATAAAAGAACTGCTTGATAGGAATTTAAAAAATGAATTTTTTCGAATAGATGATTTTATTGTATAGATCTGTCGCTTGTTAATTTTACTTCAGCTGTTTTTAAAAAAATCGGAAAAAAATACCTTTTTAAAGTAAAACTGCGTGAATCATTAATGTATAAAAAAAAGTGCAAGCGTTTGAAGTGTCGATGAATTTATGGGCATGTTATCATTTTACCAAAATTTTATGTGCTACCGAGAACCGTACTTTTTCCCGTAGAGCTGCGATTTAATGAAACGTAATGTATTGAACTGGAAAATAAATGCTTTTTAACAGAATGACATGATTAGCATTTTTTCGTAAAAAAAAAAGACTTGTGATTGCGTTGGAAAATTATCATTTTTATTTTTTTACTATACGTTACTGGAAATCGGTATAAAAGATACTGTTTTCTGAAAAATCAATGTGTATACTCAAAATCATTGAAATTTTCAATGTTATATTATAGCATCTAATTTTCAAAATACATGGAAATATTAGAAATCTATAAAAATACTGAAAAATTTTTTACATAACATGGAACACAAAAATTCTATAAATCTATAAAACACTTAAAATATTTGTAAATATTTTTTTCAAAAATGTATGAAAATATTAAACATTTTTTGAACGTTGATTGCTAAAGAATCAAGTTATAGAACTTTATGCAAGTAATCTATAAAAATACTAAAAAACGTTAGAAATTTTATAGATACTAGAAAAATGCGAGAAATACTGTAGATGCATAAGTGGATTAATATTAATTAATATGTACTCAAAAATTATTTAGGTTTCATTTTCTCAAAAATTTGTATGCTAGAACATGCAACTCTACAAATCTATACAGAAATTCATGAAAATTTGTAAAATTTCTTCAAGTCGTAAAAATATAGAAAAAAAGTAAGTACTTTTTTACAGTACTGGAAATCTGTATAAAAGATAATGTTTAAAGAAGCATCAATATTAATACTCAAAATCATTGAAATTCGCAATACGAATTCTAAAAATCCATAGAAATACAAGAAATCTATAAAAATACTAGAAAATATTCAAAATATCTAGATATAACATGAAACACAAAATCTTGAAATCTATGAAACACTTCAAATCTGTGTAGATATTTTTTTTTCAAAAATCTATAGAAAAATTTTTTGAACTTATACTCCCAAAGCATTGCATTCTAGAAATGTATAGAGCAATCAAAAAATACCAGAAATCAAAGAAAATACTACAAAAATTCGAGAGATACAATAAATCTATTAATAAATCAATAATAATACTCAAAAGTTACGTAGATTGCATTTTCCCGAAAACTTACAAAACTTTAAATCCTAGAACATAGGATTCTACAAGTCTATAAAAAAATTCATGAAAATACGTAATTGCATGAATAAAAAAAAAAAAATATTAGAAATCTGTATAAAAGATACTGTTTTCTGAAAAATCAATGTTAATACTCATTGCCATTAAAATTTTCAATACTACACAGCATTATATTCTAAAATTCCATAGAAATACCATGAATCTATAAAAACACAAGAAAATTCACAAAATCTTGCAAAAAATATGTAACACAAAAGTTCTAGAAATCTATGGAATACTTTAAAATTTGTGTAGATAATTTTTTGTCAAAAATCTATAAAAATATTAAAACTAAAAAATTTTGATTCATTAGAGCATATTGCATTCTAGTATTTTATAGAAATCCATAATAACTTTAGAAAATTCTTCAAGTTATATAAATAAAATTATTTAAAAAACCAAAAGTATTAGAAATAAAATTGAAACCCTAATGACTTGAAAATCACGAAAACCAATTTTATTGTTATTAAATACGCAATATTTTATAAAAAAATGTGCTATGTACTCTGGACTCCAAAATTGTTGTAAAACTTTAAAAATACCGGAATTTGAAAAATTGAAAAACCGTACCCTAGTGATTTTTAACCTTATAAAAACCTTATAAGAAAAAGTAATTTTTTATAAGAATTCAATTTCTTATAAGGTGACCTTATAAAAACCTCATAAGAAACTTAAATTTCTTATAAAGAATGGGTCAAACAAATTTTATAAGGTTTTTTTTTTTATAAAATTTTATCACATACATTCTTATGAGACATTGAATTCTTATAAGGTTTTTATAAGGCGCACCTTATAAAAAAATTGAATTCTTATAAAAAAAATTTTTTCTTAGAAGGTTTTTATAAGGTTTAAAATCACTAGGGTACTCTTGTCACCAGATCGTCAAAGATAAAAAAGTATAAAATCCTGATAACAAATATATTACACAAAAATATTAGAAATCTATGAATTATATAGTTAAAATCTATAAAAATGTAAAAATTTTAGAAAACTTGGATTCATAGAGCGTTTTGCATACTAGAATTCAATATAAATCCATAATAGTTTAGGAAATCCTTGAAAATGTATAAATACCAAAAAATTATATAAAAACCAAAAGTATGAGAAAAAACCCCTAATAACTTAAAAATCAAGAAAATAAGTTTTTCTGATATTTCATACTATTGTAATGCACAATTCCTAATATTATTATCTTGTTTTCCAGATCAGAATTGATAAAGAAATACACATGTATTTTCTTTTCTTTCTTCGATTTTTACGAGTCGTATCTCTAATATTACAAGGTTATCATCAAATAATATTGAAAATACGTGAAATGAGCAAGGATATCACAATTTAGATTGATCTAGATATCAACAACATTGGTTGTTTTTCGTTCAAACCATATCACCAATATATTACAAGGTGATCCGATAGCGATCGACTCTAGAATATCACCGCCTTATCTTATGGATTCGATTCTGCCTTCCCCTGAAAATGGTTTAGTATTCAAGAGAGAGGACGTGTTTGAATTTTGGGGCTGTCTGAATTCTGTTCTAAGATTATTTTATACTGTGTGATTATTTTATTCCATTCTATTCTGGTGGAGAAACTTTTGTGAAATAAGATATTATAACAAAGTGGAACTTAAATCATGAATCCTTTCCAATGTTTCTAACCATAACACCAGAAACCTTAAAATCCCTTACACTATAGTATAGTGTAAGAAATAAGAAAAGGGACCTAAAAATCGTTTTTGAGTTTTCAACTTCAAAAAATAGTTCAAAAATTCCCTAGAATGAATTCTCGAAACATACGAACAAGCTGTTACGAATAGAAAAAGAGAAAGGTTTCTCATCATTTTCTCAAGATTCTCGTTTGTAACTACGTTATAGCGTAGTGGTTAAGTTGCGTGCGTTAAGTTTGTGAGTGAGAGCAGGAGATAGTGAGTTCTAATCCTAGTGTAGGTCGGTATATATTTTAATTTCTTGAAAGATTATGTTTTCAGTTGAAAAACATTATATTTCCCCTCAATACAGCATTGAATAACCCGCTGTTAAAAATTATATATTGAATAAAAAAATGTTACTCTCCATTTTTTTCTACTCATTTGTATTAGTAATTTTTCAAAACGATAGCAAAATTATCTTTGTGAAATTTTTCTCCAAAGTGACCAAAAATAAGCTTTTCTGAAGTATCATAGAAATGTTTCCAAAAGCTTTCATCACGGTTTCCATGTTACAATGGTGGTCTAAAAATCAGGATTTGGAAAGTTACTTGAAAAAATGTAACGCGTTACGCTACCGTTACAAAGGAGAAAAAAGTAACTCGTTACCGTTACTACTTAAAAAAGTAACGTTCCGTTACTTTCACGTTACTTTTTGGAAGAAATTGAATGTAAATAACAAAAATCGAAAAACTGAGGCTGAAAAATACAATTTCAACGTACTTGTGATTTTGTTCTATAGAAATTGTTTATTTCAGATATAATAAAAAATGTCTATCTGAACTTTTTCACCCTGAGAAAAAAATCAATCAGCTTGTTGAAAAAATATAAATACCCACCCAGATTTCTAGAATTTTTAAATCTTTTTGTACTATACAGTATGTATAAAATGTAGCAGGATTCTCTAGAATTTTTAAACATTTCTACTATTTTTCTGTACATTGATAATACATAGAAGTCAAGAATTTCCTACTCTATAATTAAAGTTTTAATAAATTACTGGTATTTGAGAGGATTTTTCAGCAAAAAATTTCTGAAAAGATTTTCATTTCATTTGATTTTTTTAAAACTTTTTTAATTTTTCTACGATTTGAAGAATTGTTCAGTATTTTTGAAACCATTCGTATTTTTCAGTATTATAGGATATTGCAGAATTTCCTAGTATTTTTACATAATTTTAGTATTTTTATAATAATTATTGTTCTATACGTTTCAAGAATTTCGAACTCTAGAATTTAAATATAATGAAACATTATGTGTTTTACAGGATTTTCCACAAAACAGTGTCTCGATAGATTTTTACTTATTCAAGTACTTTTTGTATTTCTTCAGTTTTTCTATGATTTCAAAGATGGTTCATTATTTTTATATATTGCTGTATGAATTTCTGGAATTTGAAAGATCTCCAATGTTTCATATATTTGCACTTATTTTTCCGAACGTATTTTCTTTCTGCATTTTTAAATAGTTAAAGAATGTTGTGGAATTTTTAGTTTTTTTTTAAAGATATCTCTTCAAATTTCCAGAATGGAATAAAATTGGACGTTCGAAATTTCTGGAGTATATTTCGATCGATTTTGCAGAAAACCGTTTCTTTATATATTTAAGGGGCCCTCAAAATTTTTTGTATTTTTCACAAAGTTATATAATATAAAAATTTTCTTATGTTCTTATATACTTATATTAACATAAATTTTTTTTAAATCAAGTGACTTAAAACTTAATAAAATCTAGTATTTTTCGTATTTTATTTTATTTTTTCTTGTATTCATTATTATTCCATAAAATTTTCTAGCAGGATCTCTAAATCATACAAATCGTGCTATAGATTTTGCGATTTATGGATTTTAAGTATTTTTATACATTTTCATGTGAATTTCTCAAATTCAACCCTGTGAGTCATGAAAGTTTTTGATAAAAAATAAAACAGCCTATTCTTCGTCAAGATTTTCACACAAATTACGATTATCCTACATAGTTTCATTAAAAACTATTAATAAAGAATTTTATATCTCAAAATGAGGAAGTTAAAAATTACTGAAATCTCAGTTTCAGAAAATTTTTTTAAAAACTTCTGAATTGTGCTCAAAACCTAGTGGGACAGATAAAAGTAACGTAAAATAACGGGTTTTCTTTATCGTTACTTGTTAATTAATATAACGCGTTATTTTATCGTTACAGTAAAAAATGTAACGTTTAAGAGTAACGCGTTACTTCCAAACCCTGTATTTTTACCGTTGATACTCAGATGTTTAGTGCTCAAGTGTGCTGTTCTCCGGGACCGGGAACCTCGAGACGCGTCGAGACGGACAAATCAGAACGAATGAACAACGGATTGGCAATCACGCATACACGCCTAATTCGTCAAAATATATCGAAACGAAGATTGTAAAATCGACTATTTTCATTCAATAAGTATGACGTACTCTGTCTTTTGTCTTATAATAGCCTTTCTCACCAATTTACGACATGTAGTTAACCCTAAGATATGCAAGTATAATCTACAAGTAGATAATCTTTGATGCAAATATAAACTGTATATTTCGAATACACATACACTTTGATAGGTTCTACTAAAAACATTTTGTACAGTAGTTGGTAGCCTATACCAACGATATTTGTAAGCTTTACAAATTTCTTCGTATCGTTTACAAAGAATGCATAGTTGTGACGCATTTGTAAACGGGATCACTCATTTTTCCCTCAATGTAATAGAAAGTGGTTTTTTATATATTTCAGAAGCCTGTCTGAAATAATTCTGAAACACTTCTGTTACATTACTGAAAGTTGAAATATTTCATATGAAAGATACCTGACAGAAAATTTGCCGATTGGGACCATAAGACCCTTTTCTTATTCCAAGCCACAATATGAAAAATGTGCGACTTTGAACTCCAAATTTTCTGTAAAACCTTAAAATCCCCAAATTCTAAAAATTCAAAATCATGCTCTTGTCATTAGATCGTCAAAGATAAAAAATTATAAAATTCTGAAGGAAGCATATTTTCCTCCGGAATAAATATATTCTGCCTACGCTTCTGATTCCCACGAGAAAAAAATGGTCTCGCGCTCGGTCATGACTCAACGCCGCGAGCTAAAAAAAGCGCTTAACATAAAAATGGAATAAAAAAGTGTGTAAATAAAAGAAGTGGGATCATCGGGCCCCCACTTGGGGACCGCAAAAGTGGGAGAAAGACCCGCAACACAGGTGTGGTTTACGGTCAGTCTGACGGGGGTCGGGGACAATGCCGTCCTCTTTCCTCAGCTCACCTCTTTTCCCACTCCTCGCCCACGCATCCCACGACATACATTTTTTATATCCCATTTCACAGTGATTCGCGTTTCTTATCAGTGAACGATATGCGCGTTTTTACGGATTTTCGTACGTGAAAACGAACCGCTTTTGGTGCACACTCATTAATATTCACGTGAGTTGCCATCTTCGAAATCTGGGCCCTTGCACAATCGACTTTCCTCTCGTGAACGAATAAAGATATCACGGGGTTTTTGACCTAGGATAAAAATAAGTACGAAAAATAGATGTTTTAGAGACGCGGAGGACGTGGTTCTGAAAATTTGTTGCAATCAGTAGAATTTGTAAAAAATTTGGGTCATTCTATGCACGTTAAATTTGAAAGTTTCTCTAGTTATCAGATTGCAAAAAAACTCAAAACGTTCAGCAATGAAAGAAAAATTTGGTTATCGTAACTGAAACTTCGGTCCATATTTTGCAAAATGCATATGGTTGCTGAAACCAAACATTTCTTTCCTCAAGGTATTGTTTTTCGTGTTTTCTACGATTTGGTCGGATTATAGGTGCGAAATGAAGTTAATGATTTTTGCGCTGATGATTGCTACGTGCCTGGGGCAAATCTCAAATGATTGCAATGACCCGAACTGGCACAGTTTGGAAACTTCACGTTCGGCCGAATTAAATTGCGGAGTCGACTTCCAAAATCGCTGTCGATGTCAGAGAATTTGTTACGACAATCATCATCAATACATTGTCAATTGCACTAACGCAGATTTTGATGATGTTGATGTACTCACTCATCTTCCGAATAATACACAGGTTGATAATAATTTTGATACAATAGTCATTTGTTTCGAATTGAGATGAGAATAATTTTAAAAAAATATCAAATATTCAAGAAAAATTGAAAAAGTTTCAAAACCGGCACGCTCAGATAAGTCCTAACCCAGTGAACCTGTGAGCTCAATATAAAGTAATTCAAATTTTGAAAATTCGCGCGCTCTCCCCAAGTGCTCACCAGATGGCTGCTGGTTTTTTTTCTCATATTTCAAGTTTTGTGTAGAATGCTTAAATCAAGTGCATGTCTCATTTTAATTAATGTGAATCTTTTGTTCAACCCGCAGAATATGGGATCAATTCCCACCGAGAATTTTTTTTTTTATTAAATAATCGTTTTACAGTTCATTGTGATTACTTTTTACTGTAAATAATGAATAATCTTTTTATTTTCCTGAAATATATATTAATAATTATCAACGACTGGAAGTACTCTGTGAGCTCGTGGCGAGTAATCTGCGAGCTCCCTGGCGTGTTCGAAAAGGGGCGGAAATAATGAAAATGCTGCGAGCTCACAGGTTCAATGGGCCCTTAGATGAGTCCTAAGTCATTATTCATCTTGGCTGCGCCGGAAAAAATGTCTATTCAACAACTGCAAGGCGAGCCCCGAAGTCTCGCAATTGGCGACGTCCGAGTGTATTTCGAATTTCTAAGTAAAATCGGAAAATTTCTTCTGTACGAAGGTTTTGATTTTTACGGGGAACAAACTGAGATCTCTGCCTTGGAATGTTTTTGGGATTATGGATTCACTGCCGAACCTCCGAGTAATCGACATGTCGAACAACGGCATTAGGGAAATCCCTGGAAAAGCTTATCATCATGTAAAGAATGTTCAGCGATTGATTCTCGATTTTAACGAGCTTTCTTTGGACCCCGCGCGAAATCATCCCCGACTATTTTCTAATTTCATATCTCTTTTGGAGCTACATTTGACAGATGCTTTCGAGGATGGTCCACCGCGAAGTTTGGCCGAAACTTTGCATGATATTTTCGTCAACAGGCAAGGAAATTTCAAATTTTTTTAGTTACATTGCATGGGAAAATGGTGAAGTTCTGGAACCTAATCTTAAAGGATTTTATTTTAATTTATGTAGGAATTTATGGGAATATCAGAAATTTATTCAAATTATTTAAATATTCAAAAAATTTGGGAAATACTACAATAACGAGAATTTTTTTATTGAAGAATTCTTCGCTCTGAAAAATAGTTTGAAAATCTAAAAATCTATAAAAATTTGAGAAATTTTATGAATGCTCAAAAGTATAAAGTAATATGAATTTCTCAAATACTGGAATACTGCATAGATATCATTGTTTCGAAAATTTATGGTAACAGTCAAAATCTCCAAAAATTTTGATCCTATAGCATCCAGTTCTAAAAATATACACATGAATCCATCAAAATAATGAAGAATTCAATAACATTATCGAAGATTGAAAAATTTTAAATGTACTAAAAGTTATGGAATTGCCTACTTGGAATCTGTGAAAATACTGTATTTTTTAAATTTTTTGTTTTGAAATATACTAAAAATCTCCAAAATTCTTGATTATAGATCAGTAAATTCTAGAAATATAAGATTCTACAAAAGAACTAGAAAATTTTATTAGTGCTGAGATAAAATTATCTCGATAATTCATTGACTTGCCTAAAATCTATTGAAATAGAAATTGCAGGAATAATCCATGAAAATATCAGAAAATCATTAAAATTTCATAAGTATTCCAAAAATATGAAAAATACTTCAATTAGTAGAATTTTTCAAAGCACTATTAAGCCCATAAAAGAACTGTTTTCTGAAAAATGGTTTGAAATTATAAAAAACTCTAAAACTAGAGTTTAGGAGTATCAAATTCTTATAATATACATAGCAATCCAATATATTTTTAAAAATATGAAAAATCTGAAAGAATACTAGAAAATCCTATGAAAATGCATTAATGTTGAAAGATACGAAGAAGACTATAAATAATAAGAATCTCATAAATACTGAAGTTCTATATAGATCTTATTTTCTTAAAAAATGTATGGAAATAATTAAAATCTTTGAAATTTTGAAGACAAGAGCATCCAAGCCTAAGAATCAATATAAGAATTCAGTGAAATGATAGAAAATTAAATAAATTCATAAATATAAAAAGATAAAAAATATACTAAAAGTTTAAAAGTCTGTGGAATACTTGAAATCTATGAAAATACTTTTTTCTAAAAAATATATAGAAGTACTAAACATCTCTAGAATTTTTAGATTCTAGAACATCGATTTCCAGAAGTTAATCATAAAATTTGAATATATTCTAGATATCTAATGAGAAACCAAAAATAATCGTTTTATTTAATAATAATAGTAAAAAAAATTAAATCTAGTAAAAATACTAGAAATCAATAGAATACTTAAAATTCATTTATATGTAATTTCCTTAAATATCTATAAAATTAATAAATTTTTATAAAATATTTAATCCTCAAGCACTGAATTCTACACATCTACAAAAAATCCATAGTAATGCTAGAAAATCATCCCAACTATAAAAAAAAAATGAAAAAATATAGTATATACTGAAATTGGTAGAAATACATGAAATACCAATCATGTTTGAAAATATGTATTGTTTCCTGACAAAAAAAAATTAATGAAACTAAAAATTTATCGAACTTTTTATCCCACAGCATCTAATTCTAGAAATCTACAAAGGAATCCTTTAAAATACAAAATTGAATATGATTCTTCAATATTAATAAATTTAAGATATAAAACAAGTTTTTAAAATCAGTGAAGTACTTCAAATCCATGAAAATACTGTTTTTTGAAAAATTTGCTAAAATACTAAAAATCTTAAAAATTCAGATTCTAAAGCATCGAATTCCAAAAGTCTAATATCTGATGCAATGAAATTTTTTAAAATTCTAGATTTTCACCAGGAACTTGAAAAGTCATACTAAATAATAATAATAATAATAATAATAATGAAACATGCTTAAAATCCTAAAAAACAATAAAATACTAAATAATGTGTATATAGTGTATAATAAAGTTTAAAAACTTTGAAAATACTAAATATCCACAAAATTTTGAATTTCATAGCATTTAATTCTAGATATCTACAAAGAAATTCACAAAAATGCCAGAAAATCGTCAAACTTTGAAAGTACTAAAAAAATATAGTTGATACTTGAAATACTATAAATCTATAAAATACCAGGGATCCTTAAAGAAGCTGAATCTAGAAAAAAAATGACGCAGATACTCAAAATCTTTGAAATTTTTAATCCCGTAGCATCTAATTCTGAAAATGTAGACAGGAATCCATCAAATTGATTGTGAATTGAATAAAATTCTTGAATCCTACAAAAGTACAAAATTTATTTATATTTTAGGAAATCTGTGAATTACTTGAAATCCATGAAAATACTATTTTCAGAAAATTTGTTACAATACAAAAAATCTCTTCAATATAAGATTCTAGCGCATGAAATTTCAGAAACCATAGAAATTTCAGAAAATTTAAAACATGAACCTTCAAAATCCTAAATAATAATTATAATAAAAAAATATGAATGAAAAATACTAAAACTACTAGAAATCAATAAAATACAAAAATTTATTTTTTATTTAGTCGATTTCAAAACTATTGATCTGAAAATGCATTTTAGCTAAAAATATATAAACCATTTCACATAAATCTTCATTCATAAACAAATTTTTAAAAAAAGAGTAATCTATCACATCGGGTAAATGTTCATCAAATTTCATAAATAAAAGGAAATTTACCAAATAAAAAAAAGGTTATATTCAACATCTCTCTAAGTCAACCAACTATAAAATTCAAAAAAACATTCTTTGGAATCGTAAAATTATTAACAAAAAAAAGAAAAGAAAAAAAAACAAAGTCACTTGTCAAGTTTCTCAACCATGGAATGGATAAATCTCTAATTTCACATGGCCATTGTAAGAGAGTTCATTTTACAGTAACCTGACGCTTCTGATGAAGTTGCACCTGGAGCAAAACGAGATCTCGGAATTTCGGGAAAGAAAAGTTTTCTGCGATTTGCCAAATTTGCTGGATCTGCATTTGGGAGACAACGCTTTGACGGAACTGCGTTTCGATATGACGTGTCTTAAGAAACTCAGATTCCTAGACTTGCAACGCAACAAATTTTCGAAGGTCCTGGACAGGGACTTGCGGATCCTGGACAGTTTTCCCAGGAGAAATCAAGCTTTGACCGTCGATTTTTCGCAAAACCCTTTCGAGTGTTCTTGTAAATTAAACAATTTCGTCAAATGGATGGCGAGAACGAAAGTGAACGTGAGAAACAAGGGGTTGTTGCATTGCAAGGAGCCAGGTAATTGCGTGGTCTTAATTTATTTATTTACTCGTATTTTACGATCCATTTTCTTGTATTATTGATTTCCATAATTAATTTATTAATCACAACACTATGCACCATTCTTTTGCATGATTATTTACCATAAATGACATAGGGGAGAGTGGGGCATTGTCGTCAGTGGGGCAAAGTCGTCACCCGCTATTTTCTAAGGAACTATAAGTGCAATAAACCCAATTTTTTTAGTGTAAGTGTACTTGACTGTCCCGACATTACCGACGGAGTTTGGTGGAATTGTAGGTTATGTCGCATTGATTATGCGTCAAAAAGTACTTTGGTGCTCCAAAAGTAATTTTTCCCGGGCACAGAACTTTCCCTCTTTTCAGGCCCGTAGCCAGGGAGGGGCAAAGGGGGCAAAAATCCCCTTAAGTTCATCGTTTGCCCCCTCTGAGATTCTTAGATATCAGAGCTTTTTCCAAAAACAAGTGCGCAGTAAAATTCGATCGAATTTTTCTTCAGAGCTACGTTACTGAGGATAGTTTTTAGCCGATTTATACAGTAAAAAAATAAAATAATAAATAAAGTAAAAAAAAATAGTTTACAAGCTTATATGTTTATGAGTTTACGTGCTTACTAGCTTACTTTTCTACTCGTTTACTAGCTTAATACTTTACTAGTTTACTAGTGAATTAGCTAACTCGTTTACTAGCTTAATACTTTACTAGTTTACTAGTGAATTAGCTAACTAGTTTATTCGCTTACTAGTTTACAAGTTTACTAATTTACTTGTTAACGAGTTTACTAGCTTACTAGTTTACTAGGCTACTAGTTTTTTATTTATCTAGCTAACTAGTTTACTAGCTTAGCTGTTTTTTATCTAACTAGCTTAATAGCTTAAATTTTTAGTAGTTTAGTAGTTTACTAGTTAGTTAGCTTACTAGTTTACAAGTGTACTAATTTACTTGTTAACGAATTTACTAGCTTACTAGTTTACTAGATTACTAGCTTTCTAATTTACTAGCCTACTAATTTTTTTATTAACTAGCTAACTGGTTTACTAGCTTAAATTTTTAGTAGTTTAGTAGTTTACTAGTTAGTTAGCCTACTAGTTTACAAGTTTACTAATTTCCTTGTTAAAGAATTTACTAGCTTAATAGTTTGCTAGATTACTAGCTTACTAGCTTTCTAATTTACTAGCCTACTAGTTTTTTTATTAACTAGCTTACTAGTTTACTAGCTTATCAGTTTTTTATCTAACTAGTTTAATAGCTTAAATTTTTAGTAGTTTACTAGTTAGTTAGCTTACTAGTTTACAAGTTTACTAATTTACTTGTTAACGAGTTTACTAGCTTACTAGTTTACTAGATTACTAGCTTACTAATTCACTAGCCTACAAGTTTTTTTATTAACCAGCTAACTAGTTTACTAGCTTAAATTTTTAGTAGTTTAGTAGTTTACTAGTTAGGTAGCTTACTCGCTTACTAGTTCACCAGATTACTAACTTACTAGTTTTTTATTTAACTAGCTAACTAGTTTACTAGCTTACTTTTTCAGTAGTATAGTAGTTTACTAGCTTACTAGTTTTCTATTTTACTCTTTTACTAGCTTACTAATTTACTAGCCTACTAATTTTTTTATTAACTAGCTAACTAGTTTACTAGATTATTAGTTTTTTATCTACCTAGTTTACTACCTTAAATTTTTAGTAGTTTAGAAGTTTACCAGTTAGTTAGCTTACTAGCTTACTAGATTACTAGCTTACTAGTTTTTTATTTTACTCTTTTAGTAGCTTACTAATTTACTAGCCTACTAGTTTTTTTTTATTAACTAGCTAACTAGTTTACTAGCTTAAATTTTTAGTGCTTTAGTGTTTACTAGTTAGCTAGCTTACTCGCTTACTAGTTCACTACATTACTAGCTTACTTTTTTAGTAGTATAGTAGTTTACTAGCTTACTAGTTTTCTATTTTACTCTTTTACTAGCTTACTAGATTACTAACTAACAAGTTTACTAGTTCACCAGTTTACTTGCTTACCAGTTTACTAGTAAAATAGAAATCTTTCAATATATTTAAGTTTTGTAGATATATATTTTTTTTTAATTTATGAAATTTTCCGTCCAGGAGCATATTTATTAATATAATACTATAATTATATATATTTTTGGAAATCTTTCAACAGATTCATACGGTGAACAATAAAAGTACATTCAATTCAGTTTATACAATTTATACAAGTAAATATACCTTTGATTGTAGAAATACTCAAAAAATATAAAATAAAAGTATTGGAAATTTTCATAAAACAAATTTTCGCCTGAAAAATCAATTTTAATTCTCAAAATCGTTGAAAGTTTCAATACTGTAGCATACATTTTTAAAAACCTACGAAGTGAACCATAGAAATATTGGAAATATATAAAAATATTAGAAAATACTACAAAATTTGATGAATTACATACTTTACAAAAATTATAATAATTTTCTCAAGTATCTTTTACCTGTATGGTCAAAATTTGCTCGAAAATTAATCCGAATATATAAATTTCTTAGAACTTTGATTCCTAGAGCATCGAATTTTAGAACGCTCTATATGAACACATATTACTTACTATCAAATAATACAAAAAGTTGTAGTAAAAAAATTGGAACCTCGGTTACTAATTGAAAATCACAAAAATCGAATTCCATGATTCACGAATATGAAAAATGTGCAACTCTGGAATCCAAAAGTTGTATAACTTTCATATTCCGAAATGTATAATCTTTCAAAATCGCTCTCTTGTATTCATACTGTCAGGGATGAAAAGTTATGAAATCCGAAGGAAAAATATTTTTCAAAAAAACCCCTCCCGGAAATTTTTTCTGCCTACGCCCCTGGATTGTTGAAAAAATTATTTTAATAAAATTTTTCCCCCAAAAAAAGCATTTTTGCCTCCTCTCACTTATAGATCTGGCTACGAGCCTGGCTCTTTTGTCAACATTTTAGTTTACAAAATTATAAAGAAAAGTTATATTTGTTGAAAAATGTCTGGCAAACACGATGATGGTGAATTTTGTAACAATTGATTCGAATATCAATTTATTATTCATGTTTTTATGAAAAAACGTTGCGTGGGGCATTGTCGTCATTCTACTAGTGAGGCAAAGTCGTCACTTTGTTATCTGAGTCTCGAATAGAAAATCGCGTCTATTCATTATTTTTAATAATAATGATAATTATTAATAAATAATTAGTGATAATTGATATTATCATTTATTATTAGTTTGCCGTGAAGAAATCGTGATTTTCATTTACTTCTATCCAGGGAAGTCTGAATATGTTAATTTTTTTAAAAATATTACGTTTCACTTTTTTCATATGCATAACCTATTATTTAATAAAAAATTGACAAATGGGAAAAGTCTCGTATATTTGCATTCATTATTCTATATGATGACTTTGCCCCACGATTTTTCAGTTTTGCTATTTTGCCTCCGTTCAGTAAACATTTACGTATAAATAAATAAGTAGATGTTGAAAATACTCATTGAATTTTGTAGCCAGACCTTTCTCGAATCCAACCATATATAATACATTATGAAAAAATTTTATTTTATAAACAAATTATGCCACTAAAAAAAAAGTGACGACAATACCCCACTCTCCCCTACTTATTTCAGAATTTTTTGAAACAAAATAAAAATAAAAAATCTATTATCCATATGTAATTTAAATATTAATCACGAATACTTGGAGCTACAATATTTCTACGATAGGAGATTTACGAATTCCGAAAATTTTCTTTGCATTCAAAAATGGTAATTAATTAGCAAAATTAATTATTGAAAATTTATGAATTCCAACTTATTATTGAATCAAAATTTTTTAATTTCAATTCAATCTATTTATCCCAAATTTTGACGGCAATTGATAAAAATAATGGGCAGTTTTTAACAAAATTAATTTTTAAACGATTAATTGATTGATCAACAATCAATGATTGACCAGTTAATTAATAATTTAACTAAATTGATAAGTTCTCTAATGAATCATGAGAATAAATTAAGCAAACCTATTATAAAATTGCTAATTATTTATCCTTTTAGTAATCAATCAATAAATAGGTCTCTAAATATTTGATTATTCAATTAAATAAAGTTAATTACTTAATTTATTGACAATGAAGCAATCGATTAATGTTAATAAGATTATTTAACGAAATTAATTGATCAATTCATTAACAATCGAAATGAAGTAACTAATATATTGGTTTGTGATTAGTTAATCAATGGCTAATTATTTATTTATCCTTCCATTATTTGAATAATCAAAATAAATAATCTGAATATTGAATTTTTACCAATTAATTCATAATTATTTTATTTTCACATTATATTAACGCTTTTTTTACATTTTTTAAGGTAATTATGTCTTTTTGTTCAAAAAATTATGGCCATTGCAGCAATTAATTCATAATCATTTAATTATTCAATACTTGAAAAATCACTTTGGTAAATTTATTGATATATTCATGAACAATCAAAACGAAATAATTATTAATAAATTTTTTGATTATTTATACAATGAAAAATAATTACTTGAATATGTAATTTTCAACAATCATTTGAAAAATAAAAACTTTATTTCTTACTTATGTATTAACACTTTTCTTTTTTGCATTTTTAAATTATATGAGGTCCATTTTTTTTTTTAGTAATCATGGTAAAGAAACAATCGATTTATATACATGTATGAAATTTTTTTTCACTTTACAAATCAATCAGCAATATTAGTAAATGGTTCTATCAACAATTAAAATGACTTATTTATTATATTTTGAAATAATTCTTTAGCCACTCACCAATTATTTATAAACCAATTATTTGTTTATTTTAACAATTAAAAATAATTATTGAAATATATAATTTTTTAACAAACAATCGAAATATGAAAATTTTAACGACTTTTTTAGAGCATAAGGTCGATTTTTTTCGTAATAGTCATATAAAACAAAATAATTGATTGAGAATTATTAAATTTATTCAGTGTTTAACAAATCTTTTAAAAAAACTAGTAAATAATGTTATTAACAATCAAAATGAATTGATCAATTTATTTTTAATAAGTAATTAAATCAATTATCATTCAATTTTAAACCAATTCGTTGATTTTATTAGTAACCAAAATGAATGTTTTTAATATTAATTTTTCAACAATCGATCGATTAATTAAAATTTAATTCCTCACATACATAGTAATGCTATTTATGTTTATACTAACCAGATTATATATTGTTAAATTACTTCCTAATATCCACATTAAAGATTGAGTTTACATAATTTCAGAATAACATTTTTTTATTAATTTTTTCTTTATACTAAATTTAATGTCTTTCTATTCAAAATTATAATCACTCTGGATTCTTTTTGCGGTTAAAACTAACCGATATTTTGATAATAAAAAATTCTAAAAATAACTGCCTTTTTCTAATGTAACGTCTTTTTGAAGTAAAAATTCATAGAACGCTCTGATGAAGTTGGTGTAAATTTATCAATTCATGAATTTTTGATCAGTTAGAGAATATACATAACAAATTACATATTATTATGTGATGTATACTTTTATAACAAAATGCAATTGTTTTTTTAATTTTATAATCTATTATTTCGTTAATTTTTATTTTAAACAATTATTATAAAAACTATGTTTACTTATTGAATATATTAAAATATATTAATACAAATACAATAAATTATTTTATTTCAACGATCGTCTTGGAGCCAAAATTTTTTAATAAAGAATAAAGCACTATTTCTTTCAAGCTTTCAAATTCGATAAATTTAAAAATATATTTATATATGAATAACATTATGACGATTTTAAATTAATAAGTATACATAAGATATAATCATAAGATGGATTATATGTATTATAAAATATTGTTATATACTGTGTGAATAATTATATACTTCATCAATGGTTATTAACCAATAAATAAGTATTACATAATAAACATTACTATAAATATAACAGGTTTATTTCAAAATATCGATATTTTTGATGACGATATCGATATTTTTAAAATATCGATAAAAAATATCAAATCTTGATATTTTTCGACGATATTTATCGGTTACTGATATTCATTTACGATAAGAATCGATATTTTTTAAAAATATCGTAATAAATATCTATTTTTATTAAAAAATATCGTACATCCAGATTTTTTATCGATATATCGGAATATCGATATTTATTCAATGATAAATATCGATATGACCCTATATAAAATTATCAATGTTCCATTTATTGTCAGATAACTCAACAAGCCCAATCTACGAAACAGCGGGCTGCGCCCCATTAGAAAGAGCAAGAATGATCGAATTCGAGCGATACAATTCAAGAACAGGAGCGCCAACAGTGTTATTATACTTGCTTTCAACACTTCTAGTAATCCTCGTATGTGCTCTAATCTACGTTCAAAGAAAAGAATTAAAGAAGAAATTCACACCAGTTTTGGACACCGTGAACAAACGAGTGCATTACACCTCGATCTCAACAGGCGAATCGCGAGAGCCAGAATTATAATTTTTTCACATCTACTTGTATATACTATTTCATAGTGCCAATGTCCTTATGTAATTTAATAAAGATTCCTACCTGCTATTCAAAAATTCAGAAAAACATTCAAAATACACCCAAACCTCTCCTACTCCACATTTTTTTAAACCTTATGGGTGAAGAAAAAAAAACGTTTTTGTTTTTCAAAACCGATATAAACGATCATGTATTTTAGAGAGAAAAAAATTAGATTATTGTAGTCTCACATTAGTTGTATGACATATATTTCGGCGTGGCAGAGAATTTGGCGTAGGATTTGATGACCTTGTTCACGGCCTCGAGGAAGTCTTTTTCCGTGGCGACTTTGCGACGAGCGCGAATTGCGAACATTCCAGCCTCCGTGCAGACGGATCGGATTTCCGCACCGGTGCTGTTGGGGCAAAGACGAGCCAGAAGCTCGAATCTGATATCGCGTTCGACGCTCATGGATCGAGCGTGGATTTTGAAAATGTGAGTGCGTCCTTCCAAATCTGGAAGGCCGAATTCGACCTTTCTGTCCAAACGACCTGGACGCATTAAAGCAGGGTCCAGAGTGTCGGGCCTGTTGGTTGCCATGAGGACTTTGATGTTTCCTCGAGGATCGAATCTGTCATTAACAGAAATCATAAACAATTATTAATTTAATTATATCATATATTATTAAGGGAGGGGGGGGGGTTTATTATCATATTTTTTTGAAATATGAATGATACTGCTTTTAGATTTTCAGATAAAAAAATTATAAACTTGTAAAACGGTAGAAAATTACAAAATTTCTTAATAGATTGGACAAATTTATATAATTTTTAGAAACTTTTTAGTAGTTTTTCATATGTTTCACATTTTTCAAAATCGAAAAACATCAAAAATTCTTTGAATTGTTGATAATTCTAATGAATTCGCGAAATTTGTAAAGTATTAAGTTTGTGACAGTTGTCATACAGTTGAAAATCATTAAAATTTCGAAAAATCAGAACACGTTAGAAATTTCGATAATTGTCAATATTTCTAGAAAAATTGAAAGTTTCCTAGATTTCAGAATATGTTTATTAATTTTGTTAATTGTATTTACCATATTTCTTCTCAATATGGATAATAATACCTTTATTTTATTTTGTAATACAAATTTAAAATACTTGGAAAGCATACAAAAATTAAGAAAAATCTTTCATGTATTCGAAACACTTTCATAAATTCTGAAAAATGTAATAGTTTATTACGTTTCAAAGATTGAGAATTTATCAAAATCAGAAAAAATGGAATTTTAAGAAATGTCAGTCATTCTAAAAAATTCGTTAAATTTGTAGAATTTCAGAAAATATGTGTAAATTTTGTAAAATTTCCTAAAATTAACAAATTTTATAATAAAAATCTCATAATGTCTTTATAACATGAAAAATATATGTATAAAGATGAGGTTTTCCCAGCAATCTATAAAATTACTGAAAATCGATCAAAATTCGAATTCCAGATATCCATAGACATATTAATTTACAAAATACTAGAAATCTATGAAAATACAAAAAAGTCCTATGATATGAATATAAAAATATTTCAATACTCATTAACTATGTTTCATTTAAAAAATTGTGCAGCCATAGAAAATTTGTGTACACTAAACAAAAAAAACATTGATCGATTTTTTAAATTGAAAAACCTAAAAATATAACAACAATATCTGTGAAGTGGGAGAGGGGGGGGGGGGGGTTGTAAATCTGACCTGGAATGACCTATATATGTAATTTTTCATGTATATTTTTTGTATTTAAAAAAATTTTTGCGATTTTCTAGTTTCATACAGATTTTCAGTATTGTAATATATTTTGATATAGATTTTTCGAGTTCCCTGGTAGAACTAAAGGTTTTTTAGATTGTAAGAAATTTCACAAATTTTTGAAAAATCATTCTGTAGATTCTTGTGTTTTAAAGATTTATAGTATTACAAGTATTTTTGAGTATTTCTAAACTGTTGTAAGAATCTTACGTATTATCATATTTTTCCAGCATTTTGAAATAATTTCTAGAATTTCATGCTTTTCGTTCATTTTTCTTTCAAACTCCATACTTATTACCCCATTAAACTGCTTATAAATTACTTGGTTTACTTTTCGAAACATGAATTTGAAGATCGAATACTTTGTTTTAGGATATCACTATCATGAAATCAAATGGTTGTAGGACTGCATAGAGTTCCATGAATTTACTGAGAAAGGCCTCATATATTCCCATTTAATTATAAAAAAAAAAAAAAAAAAAAACTTACATTCCATATTTTAAATTTCAATATTGTAGATTTTAAATTACGAAATCAAAAAGCTTACCCATCAAGCTGATTAATGAGTTCCAACATGGTACGTTGAACTTCGTTGTCGCCACCGGCTCCATCATCGTATCGAGCACCTCCAATAGCGTCGATTTCATCGAAGAAAATGAGACAGGCTTTTTTACTTCTGGCCATCTCAAATAACTCACGAACCATTCGAGCTCCCTGACGAAAAAAAAGAAACGTTATTTCCTGTTTAAAGTTTTTAAAATTAAAGTTAACATTCAATTTGGATAAAGTTAAAATTGACTTTTGTTTTGAATTGTTTTAAAATTAAATTGAATTAATTTTCAAGTGTTAAAAATAAAGTTAAATTATCTTGTGCACGGAAAAAAAATTGATCAGAATGGAAAGATTTCTGGATATAAAAACACACCTCTCCCACGTATTTTTGGACCAATTCAGACCCAATGACACGAATAAAACAAGCGTCTGTGCGATTCGCCACTGCTCGAGCGCACAGAGTTTTTCCAGTTCCAGGAGGCCCGAACAGTAATACACCTTTTGGTGGCTCGATTCCCAAGTTCACAAACTTTTCAGGCTAAAAAAATAAGTCAAACGTGAAAAAATCTCCACAAAAGTTTCTTTTTTAAATATATACATACACATAAGAAAATTAAAATAGTTATTTAATTATTGAATTCACGTTTCGAGACTTAAGTAGTCTTATAATAAATTTAATGCATTAAAAAATTTTTTGAGAGAATTGCAGATTCATGTTTAAAACAAAAGTAGAAAAGGACAAATCTGGAAATAAAATACACAAAATTATTATTTAGAAAAGTCAATTACTGTTTAATTGAAAAACGAAAATTACCAAAAAATTATCTGAATCTCGAGTTTAAAAATCTTGTTTCTTTTTTTCGTTTGAAACAATTTTTAATTTTTTGACGAAACATGGATTGGTTAGATAATAATGGATTACCACGAAGATATACTATACTAATATAATGGATTATATTGGTCAAAAAGCTGTTATAAGTATTTTAAAAAAAAGTTTCTAATGATACTTTTTTACGATCCAAGTAAAGAGTAAAATGTATGAAAGTTTATTTGTTAATCAGGATTAGGAGGGGATCATGATGAAGGTTATAATAATAACTTTATTATGACTTTACTTGATTTGTGACCTTTTTTGATTTAGTGACTTTCAGTGATTTTTTGCATAATTTTATGATTTGATGTCTTTGCCACTTTTGCAAGTTTTTTTTACTTTTTGTAATTTGTGTGTGTGTGTGTGTGTGTATACATGCCTATACCTTCAAATGAACATGGTCAATAACTGTGCAAAATTTCAGGTCGTTTCGTGCAGTAGTTTTGAAGTTATAGGCCCACAACGTACAGGCTTTCACATTTATATATATATAGATCGAATTACTGAATGATGAAACATTTCATTATTTACAATCAGTTTTGTAATTTTTTTTATTAATAATAAGAGAGTTTGGACTTTTAGCTTTATAGGCCAAAACTGATAAGACAATTTAATAATTTCAAGTGATTTGATTATTTTGCGAAATTTTGTAATATTCTGATGTTTCGTAAATTCATGAAATTTTATTTTTGTGACATTTTGAGATTTCGTGAAAGTATAATGATTTTGTATAAATTGTGTGTGTGTATGTGTCATATTCCTTCACTTCCTGGTTACCAAATGTTTTAACTGAGAATTAAAAATTTTCTATAAACCATCCACAGACCATGACGAAAAAAATGTAAAAAAAAACAAAATTTCGAAAATCCGTCCAGTCGTTTTCGCGTGATGCGATGACATACGAATATATTTTCTGCTCTGTATGTACAGTCTCCTCTGTCAATAGTGCCACTTCTCCTCATTTTCTTCCAATCAGTGTCCCCACTCCTGCGCCGCTCTCGAGGCACGCACTCCGCTCCAAGATTCCAATCGATCTCTGGCAATAGCGCCACTGTCAATAATGCCGCTACTTCTCATTTTTTTCATACTGTGTCTCCGCTTTCGAAGCACGCACTTCGCTTCGAGATTCCAATCAATCTCTGGCAATAACGCCGCAAATAAATTTATACTGCATAAATAATAATAAATGACTAAAATAATCAAAACATTAATATATATAATAAATTGTAATATTGGGTATTGATTTTTATAATTAATAATTTGTAAATTTGAAATGTTATAATATTATTCAATTTATATAAATAATATATATATTTACATATTTATTCATATTTTCAACCTATAAACATTATAAATAATTATAGTTGTAAAAAGATTTATAATTTATACTATTTATTAAAAATCTGTAATAATTTATACTAAATAAATTATTAAGAATACTAAAATGAATAATACTCATTACAAATAATAAGAAAAAAAATAACAAAATAATAATAATACTAATCAGATTTAACAATAATTATAATCACTAAAATATATAATAATTTTAAAAACAATAATAATAAATATAATTGTTATAAATGTTGAGTATAATAATAAATATTTTTGTAATAAACATTGAGTATAATAATCAATTTTCTGTTTTAAGAGAATCAATCTTAAAAAATATGTAATGAAAAAATTTTTTCATCTCACAAAATCATGGTTGAATGATTTACTGATAATATAGAAGATCAAATTTTAGTAACAACAAACGAAGAACAATCACATGTGCAAAAATTTTGAAGAGTACTTCAGTTCGTCAACAAACTGTATTTCACCAGTGAGACAAAGTTTTTACAAGCAATGTGTTAAGGTTTAATTTAACATACCTGTTCTGACACTTCTCTGCACACATTGACCCGAATAATTTCGATTCCCGAAGAAAATTTACGTAGCCAAAACCAGCCAAAACGAAGTGTCACTTTGCGCAAGAAAGTTTCTTAAGAAACGTATGTAAACATGCCAAACACATGTTAAATGCTAAACAATGCTAAACGACGCCAAATTACATATATGTATGTAAGCAGAGCGGGGAAACGTGGGGACACGGATTGAAAAAAAATGAAGAGTAGCGGCACTATTGACAGTGGCACTATTGCCAGAGATCGATTGGAATTTCAGAGCGGACAGCGTGCCTCGAGCGGAGCAGGAGTAGGGGCATTGCGCTTCTGAGGAAAATCAGGGAAGCTGAAATTTTTGCGGCACTATTGACAGAGGACACTGTATAGATAAATAATAATTCTAACTAAATACATCTAATTTTAAAAAACTCCAAATATATTGGAAATTTTCAATAAAATTCTCAATTCTTCTCCACAATAGAATATTTAACCTAAAAAAAAAACCTCACATGAAGAAGTGGGGTTTCCACAACTTCCCGAAGTTTCTCAATTTGCTCTTTGCAACCTCCGACGTCGCTGTAAGTGACGTCTGGTTTCTCCTCAACCTGCATCATCGTCACAGTGGGATCGATTTTTGGAGGCAGAGGAATGTGAATTTGGTACTTGTTCCTGTCGACGCCAACTCGCATGCCTTCTTCAATGTCCGTGGGTGCTACAGAGTCCGCGAGGTCAACCACGAACTTGGCAAATTGTTTAACATTGATAATGTACTTTGGGTCGTCAGAATCTGCATTTATTATTTTCGTGCAACGAGCCACTTGGAGCGGTTGCTCATTTTGCAAGGTCTGCTTGTCTGCTGCGAGATCCCATAACGCTGGTGGGGCAAGACCAGTATCGGATTCTTTGATACCTGTCAGTTCGTTGACCCTCTTGATTATAGTTTGTATGTCATCTTCCACGGCTTTAATGCTCTTCGTGTAGTGGCCTTGGCCCTGGAAGAAAATTGAATACAATGCCGAAGATTTTGAAATGAGCAACATGTTAACATAAATAATATGTAGAATAAGTTTTTGAGGTAATAAATAAATTATTTATGACAATTTTTGCGAGGAAACTCACTCCAAACAATAAAAAAATTTTTTAATTAAATTGCAGAAAATATAGGTCTGCAAAAGAATATTCATTACTTATTTTAGGAATTAAAAAAATTTTAGAAGCTAGAAATTAGTTTTAATTTTGGGTTATAATGTTTGGGAAATGAGTTGTTCAAATTTTGTGAAAATTGTTGTGATGCAAACGAAAGATTTTTGTTAATAATCGATTAAATAATTAAAATTACAATTGAGATTATAATAAACAACTTTGATGAATTCTCAATATGAAATGTAGGATTAAAAACTCTGAATTCGAGAAATTTTTGTAGAGATAAGTTTGAAAGTAATGAATAAAAAATTATAATCATGTTAAAAATTTGTACATAAAAAATTGGCTATTTGAAGCATTAATGATAATTTATTTTTTTAAGGTTTGATTAGTTGTTCATTGATTTTAATAGATAATTATCTAATCGTTTTAACAATTTTTTTCGAGAAGCCTTTATAAAAAATTGTAATCTTTATAATATAACATAAAACAGTAAAAAAATATTCATTACTTATTTAAGGGTTTGAAATAGCGATTATAGTTAAAATTGGCAGTCATCGATCTAATTCAGAAAACAATAAGTAAGGATTCCCATACTCTGTTTTTGGTAAAAATTGATTGTTAAGGAATTGACTGGTAAAAGTTTAAGAAAAATTGTCACATTGCTGGAAAAACATTTTTGTTGGTAATAAATAGAATCTATTCAAAATCCAAAATGCTTTCATTGCTATTTCCAATTTCCACTCAAAAATTGATTAATACAGAGCCTTCATTCCAAGAAGTAAATTTCAAAAAACTACATCCATCGGTTGTGTCTAGCTTTCGGCTTCAAACTAAGCCCTCATCAAGAACTATAAAAGTTAACAACAAATTATGTCATCCATATGATATTATTACAAATCAATTTCAATAAAGAATCAAAAAAACTTACAAACACGGTCCTCAATTATTTCACAATAACTTGTCGACTAATAACTTAAAAATAAGTAGGTCTACATTAAAACACATGATATCAAAAAATATCAAACAATAAAAAGAATCACTTAAAATTTTTGTGTAGAGGAATTGATATAAATTTTTTGCAAATTATAAATTTAAAATGTGGTGAAAATTAGAAGCACTTAAATTCAAAGTTTTTTCACAAAATTTAGAAATTAAGAGTGAGAAATCATCAGCATTACTTTAAATATTTGTAGAAAAAAAATGAGATATTCCAATAATTTTATTATTTTCAATTTTTTAAATTTTACGCAGTGATTCAATTATATTGTATTTATTTTTATTACATTTTTGGTAGGAAGCTTTGATTTAAAAATTTTTCGACACAATGCCGAGTAATTCCAAATCTTCAACTAACCTTAGGTTTAAATTCTATAGAATTTTAGAGAATTTATATATTCATAGTCAAAAACCTTTTCCAGTGTTTTATTATACCATACTAGGTAAATTTTCAAAGTTTTTGACAAAATATAAACTGATACCAGTAATTTCATATTTATTTTATTTAATTTGTTCGTAACATTTCGGAATTTTACAAAAATAAAATAAAAATAAAATGCCAAGATTTAAATATTTAAAATTTAAAAAAATTATTAATGAATCCAAAAAACTATACGCATAATGTTAAAACTAAACGATTATAAATTTTTAAATTAGAGCAGAGGCTACAATAATTGATTAAATTATAATTATCATTTCACCATAAAATATATGTATGTATATGTACATATATTTTTATGTACAAAATATTTCCATGATGTCGACTTTAAAAATTGAAATGAGAAAAAAGTATGCATCAGTTGCACAGAAAATAAAAACTAAATTACAAAATTGAACAATGTAGAATTTATTTCAAATCTATTGCTATTAAATAACACCTTTTACAAAACAAAAAATGAACTTTCAAAATAGATTATTAAATTCAGAAAAATGAGAATGGCGCATTTACTCAACTTTGTTTACAAAAATGACATTAAATACAATGTGTCTATAACTTGTCACAAAATAATTAGAAAAAAAAAAAAAAAAACTTACGTAAGCTTTGAGAAGAGCAATATCACTCTCGTCCAAAGCTGTAAACAGAAAAATATATAATCTACAAGAATTTTTCTAAATCATCAAAATAGGGGTTAGAATATTGACGTTTTATCTCAGCTTCTTTTTCTTCGTCAGTTTTAGATTTTCGCATATCTTCTCCTAAATGGTCCGGCATTTTTGACCTTCTTCAATAATTTTGCACTTAAAAAAAAGGATTGTATTATTAAGCTTTTATTTTTCTGTTAGCTGAGAATTGATGATTTAAAAGATTCTTCTGTTTCCCCCTCCACTAATTACTGGCATTTGCCAGTCATTCACAGTCATTCATACATACATACATATATATATATATATATATATATATATATATATAATGGGTTTATAATACAAATGTCACCAAATGTGAGCAACACAAGTATGTGTACACATAATGTGTCCGTATGTCCCACCACCCGAGTGGAGGAGTGGAAAAAAAGGTCAGAAAAATATCGCATCGATATTTCAAATTATTGCGAGATAATCTCTATAGTGATATCGTCACGACATCAAATCGTCACGCTCGATAATATCGCTGCTATGTTTTTCTCACTATGTTGATGCGATATTTACAAAAATACATTGCTGCGATGTTTTTAGATAAATATCTTTGCGATGTTTCATGTCATACGGTAAATATAAACAAAGAACTCAGAACTACCAAGAAGAACAACGACCGCGTTTTTGAGCTTCTGCGCAGAGTTCGCGCTGGGGATCGGTTGCGATCCCCAGACACCAGGCTGCGCTGTAAGCAATCTTATCCCTCAATGTGTAAGAGAGAGAAAGAAGATCTGTCACGAGTGCTGCATGTTTTTGTTTACCTGAGTTCTTTGCCTGCACCCAACTGCGTGAGGCAGATTGAGTTCTTTGATGTAAGCTAAAGAATTCAGAGCCTAATACTTTCACTTTTTTCTTTCATTTTTTTCGAGCGAAGAACTCAGATCGATTGTTACGTGGGATCCCTTAGCATGCGGCAAAGTTTTATTTTCTTATCCTAAAGAATTAATTATTCTTACGTAGATTGGAAATAATAATTAAAAATTTGGTATCTAGAAAACACGTTTCGTAAAAATGGAGAAATACTATGTAAATTGAAGTAATTTCTCGAATAGTGTAAAAATAAACTTATTTATTTGATGAGACAAAGATTATAATACTTCAATAATTTTAGTAGTTTACAGTACTTAAAAAATTTTGGAAATTTTGTAAAATCAGATAAAAATTGGAAATTTTTATGTTGTAATTATTATCATAACTTTAAAAAAAACGCGATAATATCTCATCGTTTTGAACAAAATCTTTAGAACATTCACAATTATTTTTGTAATCAGATGAACATTGAAAATTTTTAAACATAGTCAATAACTCTATTATATTTAAAAAATTTGTGGAGTTCTATAAAATGGTCAAAAACTTTGTAGGTTTATTTTATTACCATATCACGTTTAGTAACATGTGATAATATACCTTGTCATTTTTAAACAAAACCTAAATAACTTGAAAAGTATCAAAAATTCACAACAAATCTAAATGAAAAATTTTTTTTATCGTTTTAATTTCAAATAATGCGAATTTCAGGAAATCCCGGAAAACCACATACCAGATTCTGTATTATGCTCAAAATTTTTTAAGTTTGAAAAACCCAACAACTTGGAACATTGAAAAGATTGTCAATAATCTTGAAAAATTTGAAGAACCGGTAAAATTGCAAGAAACGTAAATTTATTTCGTAGATTGTGTTCATTATTATATTTCTTCAGAAAATAAATAGCAAAATTGATAAATTTTTCTGTTAAATTCTCGGAAATTTGAAAAGTTTCGAAAGATGACAAAAATTTTTGTCATCTTTCATGGGCGTAAGCCGTTTAAATAAAATTTGAAATGTTTCATATAATTTGTACTACTATATTCGAAATTTTCAAAGTTCGAAAAATTGAAAAAGGTCGAAATGTCTTATAATAATCAATAACTGTAGAATATTCGATAAATTCATAAAAAATTCAGCGAAATTTTATAAAAATTTTGCACTGTGGAAAATTGCGAAAATTCTGCCACACCACAGAAACTTTGTAATATCAACAATATTTTGATAATCAAAAAACGCATTATCTCACAGGAATCTTTAACCACTTTAGAATTTTCAATAAAAGTCCATTCTTCCGAAAAATGTTAATAAATTGCATAAAATGTCATTTTATAAAGTGACTTCATAAAAATTGCTCTATTTATTAAGTGACCTCATAAAAAAAGTAGGATTTTATAAAAAATACTGAAATTTTATAAGGATTTCATAAAAAGTTTATAAAAACCTAAGTTACAAGGGAGACTCTTTTTCTTGATTCTTATTTATAATTATAAACTATAAGTTTTTACATAGTAATTAGAGATTTTTCGTTCATAGTATGTAAATGTTTATAGTATTACATAATTTTATCAAGTGTCAGCTGATATTTATAAAAATATCAGCTCAAACTTGATACTTTCGTATTCAATAAAGTAAAATGATTCCAAAACCCTAAAAATCATTTAACGTAATTTCGAAGAATTTCGAGAACTTTTTTGCAAGTTGGTTAGGTACAATTATTACTTTCAGACGATTGTGCGTTTTCCATAAATTTTTGAAATTTTGTTAATATAAGAACGTGCAATCTTAGAAATTTTTTTCAATTATTGAACTGTTTAAAAATATAATGACATTTAGAGATGCTCAAGAATAATTCAGCCAGACGGGATGTACAATTGGTAAAAATTTACGAATTCAACGAAATTAAACACGCAAAATATATTTTCACTTGTCAAATAAGTTTTTTTTACTCTTAAAATGCAAATAAAAAAAAAAAAATAAATAAATAAATAAAAAAAACAGATGAATGAAAAAATTTTACTATTCTTGAATATATAATAATATTGAATAAATTAATAATATGAATATACCAATTCGTGATTTACAAGCGATATCGATATTCTCGTCTGAATAATTTACTACAAAAATATGACAACAAATTGACAGTCATGTAGTGAAAGATATTTTTAAAAAAAGGGGAAAAGCTAGAGTAAAAGGCAGAGAAAAAAATATTTTTGAAAACCAATCAACTTCACATTAAAGAATGTTTCAACTTTTTTATTTTCTAACCAAAAACACAACATTACATGTGGGAAATTTTCGCCAATTTTCTCGGAGGTTTGCCGAGCTCGCAGGTGGTACTTGCACCACTTTGTATTGTTTTTACCGTTCGCCTCGCTTTTGGCTTGTTTTTTGCATCTCTCATGTCGTGAGGGTCCCATTTGACTTTAAAAAATATATGCGTTCGCACGAAATGTTTGACTAAAAATTTTGGTGGTCAATGCACGTCTCGGAATTAGATTTCATGAAGTTCGGGTGCTGGGCAAGGAGAATCTTATGAATATATTGTTGCATGCTTTGCCCAACATTTCTCTCGTGTCGATGAAAACGAAATCGCAATTGGAACGCAGAATACATTGTTTTAACAACGTCGAAAAATATGTCGCTAGCTACTCGTAGGTGACCCAACTCCTTGCCATCTCTCGTGCGGTATGCTTTCCAAAAAATTAAAATATCGCTTGCTTGCAACTGATCATCATCATTTTTCCGGACAATAGCTCCCATACAATGATCGCATTCGATTTTTTTCGAAAATTTATGAATTAAATATCCAGCCACGTACTTCATCGCGGACTCTGTAAGAGGCGTAGTAGAGTCGAAAAAATCACGAAGTTCGGGAGTACATTCGAAAGATTCAGGATTATTAGTATCATTTTTCAAACTCGTATTAGGCTCTTCAATATCATCGTTCGCGATCTCAGTATCATCGTGAAAACGAGACCAAGACTCGATTGCATCTTTAGACTTCTTGTCTATAAGTGGCTCCTGACTAACTATCGATGTGTTCTCAAAAAGTGGAAATGTTTCGTCGGTTTGACAATTCGAGTTCTGAGAATGACTACTTAACCTGACGACTACAGCATACTGAAGATTTCTCTTAAATTGCAATGCACTTGGATTGTCATTATGACCGGAGCGGCTGCGCAAAACTCCAAAAAGATTCTCTAAGGGGTCTTGATGTAAACGGGATGTCAATAAAAAATCAGTTCCTTGTACTTTCAAATCTTCCCATAACATTAATATACTGTTGATAGTGAGCTCTAATCCAGAAAAAGAAAATGGACTCGAATTTTTTTCTGGTACCCACGATTTTATCCACGACAAGCTCGATCGTAAATACTTGGCAACTGTTGAATCGCGTTTGGATAAACCTCTTTTGAGAATGTTAGGATCGTTTGGGTGCCGACTATTCAAGCAATCGAACAAATCGTTCATTTTTTTGAAAAATCTTGTCGTAGCGTCCGTTTCGGGAGGAATTGTTGCAACCCCAAGATCGTGCGCAGTGTGCAAAGCTGCTGCAACAGTGTTGCTGAAAACTTGAGTTGCTAAACGAACAGACATTTTTTGGAACGATGTAGGGTTAACATGGCGGAAAGTTAATTTTGGAGCAGATTTGCAATACTTGACACTACCGTAGTTCACGAGCCACCGCACTGGTTCCCAAGATATAATTTCGTCATTAACATAAATTTTATGTTGAAGCAAGTGATTTCGTACGCTCTTTATCAAGTGAGGGATGTCATACATGAAATGAATTTTTTTCGAGACATTTTTTGTACTGTCGCCTATTTTTGGCACGTGAACTTCAAAAAACGGCTTTTCGGGGGTTATACCTAGGAGGGATGTCATTTTGCGATTTGTACTACCCTGATCACAAACAACAGCCCGTATGTTTAAACCCGTTTCAAACACAGCAGATACTATTTTGAGCAATATTTCTTGAATGTTTTCCCCTTTAACATTGTTGTGCCCCAAGTAGTAAGCAATCGGCTGTTTCCAAGATTTTTTCAAACCACGTAACATAAAAACCAAAGCATGTTTTGCTGTTGTCTGTGTGCGACCCAATTCCCCTAAATCTTCGAATCCTTCAATAAGATCCCGCTTAGAATCATACTCCAAACATTCTTTAATACTCATCTCATCAAACATAAGAACACATTCCCTCTCAGATTCTTCCATTGCCACAGACTTCGATTTTAAGATGTTGAAAACATTACAAATAATTCCCACATCAAGATCTAACTCGTTAATCCACGAACGTATAGTAGAAATACATGGAAGTGCTAATTTAACGGTTTCCCTCAAATGCTTGTATGCTTTAGGACCTTGATAGTACAACGACATGGCGAAATGCTTTTCTTCTTGAGAATATGGACGTCGAATTTTTTCGTGACGAATTTGCATATTTAAAACAAAGCGCATTTCTTCATTGACAAAATTAGAAGATGATTCTAAAAATTCCTCTCCTGTAAGTAAACGATTTTGATTTTTTTGCAAAAGCTCTGCCTCGCTCCTATCCTTTGATTTGCGCAACCGCATAATAGTATCTTTCATGTTTTTCAATTTTTTTTTCAATGTAGGTACAATTTCCCCAGACTTGTTACTAGTTTTTTCGCTTACATTTTCTTGGCTGTCCTCCTGCGGCGTTGGTAATTCTTTTTCCATTGAGATATTGCTGTCCTCGAAGTCATTTGTGGAAGTTGATAGAGTGAACGAGGATGTTGCACAGTTTTGCACCAAAGTCTCGCGAGGGTCATTTGCAGGCGCGTCGATGGTTTGAGAATCTGATTTCTCTGGTTCCTCGGTGGTTCTCAAAAATTCGGGCACAGGCTCTGCATTTTTTTTGAGATTCCGTTTCCCCCCTTCCAGCAGCACAAAGTCGTCATTGGAAAAGTGAGTGGAACATACTCGTTGGTTTTGGAGCTGTTTTTCCGTCAAATCGAGCAATTTATCGTTGCCAGTATTGACAATCCATGTGATTTGCCTGTAACAATACCATTGTTAATAATATAGTAGCTTTATATCGTATGTCATAGATGTTTTCAAAATAAGTTTTCATTTAATATGAAATAAAATTAAGTAAAAAATTTTTTCACTATACAGGGTGTTTTTCAGTTTTTAAAAATTGACACAGGACTTTTCGACTAAGAAAAATATGAAAAAAATCAGACCATTTATCATCCGTGGTTTTTGATACACCCTGTATAATAATTTAATTTACAAAAACGCGAAAAATGTTTCTAGCCCATGTCATATTTGATAGTGGTTTCCGATTCAGCATAATCTAAATTTGCCAATTCATATCAATTAGTACGTCAGTGAGGAATTTAACTTATTTCTTCCTAGTTCTTCAGCATCGATTTGTATCGAAAATCTTGTTTCCGTGGTTCTTAAAATTGTAGTTATGCGATTGAACTCTTGTACATTGGGTTTTCATACACTTTGTATAAAACTCCTTAAAAATTTCAAAAATTTTCATAAAAGTACGCTTTATTTATAAAATCACTTTATAAAAAGAGCGATCTTTCTAATGTTTTCATAATTTTTAATATTTATTTTATGAAAAACCCATTTTGAGATTTTGAACTTTCATAAAAAAATGAACTTTTTGTTTGTTGTTTTATAAAAATTTGTTTATAACATTCGAATAATTTTTGTTATGATATCTTGATAGTGTCAGTAATTGCAAACATTTTCAGAGATCAACCATCAAAATCAATCAATTTTTGACAAAGTTATGGGCATGTAAAAAAAAGTGATAGCTTTTGATGGATTTTGAAGGTTGATATCTTAAAATGTTTGCAATTACTGACAATATTAAGATATCATAACAAAAATTATCCGAATAAAATAGGCTTTTTTTCCCTTATTAATTGCATGTTGCTTCATATAATCGATTCATTCAGTAGAATTTTGTGTAAAATTATCTTCGCTCATAAGTTTTAACATGTAAACAGTACATTTTATAAATTTGAAATGAATGCGAAAGTAAGTTTAGCCAGAGAATTGTTCGAAGTATCTAGTTTATGTTAAAAAATTTCGACACGAAAAGAAAAACGTATTTTGAGAAAATAAATTTGAAAAAAATTTTTCACCATTCGTTTACTGCTACTCTTGCAAAGTTTTTGCAACGCTGTAGCGTTGCATTTGCATAGCACTTTTTAAATCGCTATAAAAACAATTTGACAAAAGCCATGGAAACAATACTGTAACAAATCATAAATGAGAAGCATTTTCAATAGATAGTAGAAGAAAAAACTGTGAAAATAAAGTTGCAAAAAAAGAAACAGAGAAATGAAAAAAAATCATTTCTGCATCTTTCTCTTACATGCTATACATTTCTTGCTTACCTGGGATCGCCTTGACGAGGAAAACGGTGAAAAGTCAGGTGTGGATGGTTTTGCTTAGACTTTGCACAGCCTACGTACGCGCAAAAACTAGTACGCGGCATCGTTGATAAAATATTATAACTTTAATTTCTTAATTGAACGTATGAATATCTTAGGGAGACTTCTTGTGGCGTCTTCAGCGACGTCGAAATACGCCACAACGTGGTCCTAATGACCACGAAGAGATAAGACTTTGAATAGCCAGTCAAATTCAGACGAAAATTTTCGTCGACAAAAATGTCTGGAAATTCTTATAAAGTTTTTTTAAGGTGCTACTTGTAAAAATTGAATTTTCAGAAAAAATGTCATTCTCTAATAAGGTTTTTACAAGGATCAAAATTACAAAGTATTATTTTTTTTAATCGGAGTATTCGCGAAAATAAATAAGGAGCGTAAGGAGATTATTATAATTCCAATTCATTAAATGATTATAGGTACATTATTATTCCAATTCTCAGCATCGGTAGTTTTCACTTCTCCATTCTAAATAAATTTTGCTTGCATGTTGGAGAGTGTCAAGTTAAAGTGTGGACAGAATAATCGACCAAAAATTTTTAATTGTTCATAAAAATACACTACATTGCAATAAGAACAATTACGATGGAAGGTGTGTTATACTATTTAGCAAAATTGTTACTTTCATGCGTATTTAGATTGTAAGATTGAAATTTTACATACAAAATTACATACTGTTACGATGAGCTATTAATGAAAAATTATTTTACTTAATAATTATTTTACTTATAAGAATTCGGTTTCTCGTAAGATGACCTTGTAAAAACCTTATAAAAAACTCAAATTTTTCATAAGAATATGTATTCCACTTTATATTATAAGAAAAAAAAATAATAAAAATTTTTCGATCAATTTTTTTTAAATTTAAGTTTCTTACAAGGTTTCAATAAGGTCACCATATAATAAATCGAATTCTTTTAAGGTTTTCATAAGGATCAAAACTACTAGGGAAATCACGTCTCGAAATACCCGGAAAACCACATACCAGATTCGGAACCAGCTATCATCCAATTTTGATCAAATCTGGAGTTCGATCCCAGATTTGATCAAAATTGGATGATAGCTGGTTCCGAATCTGGGATGTGGTTTTCCGGGTATCTCGAATCGAATATGTCGTTTACAGACTTGTCTATTAAAGTGTTATGTGAATCATAAATATATATAATTCCATAAAAATTTTTTATTATTCACACAAACATAATGATGATAAAAAAAAATCATCGATTTAGCGAATGGGCAGGAGGAGAATCTCAGCGTTCCCGATCTAGTTCATCCGAGTTCTTTGATGAGACCCAAGCGGGCCAAGCGTCCCAAGAGAGAATTGGGTTTGCTGGGATCGAAAAATATTCTTGCCGTGACTTGTGGAATTCATTGATTATCTGGATGAATAGAATCCAGTTATACGAGGAGGGGGCTAGGAGGGGGCTACGAATCGGAGAAAGTAAAACGAAAAAGGCCTCAATGCGACTGAACTGCCATCTCCCGGTCAGAAATTTTTGGCTCGCATCAAAGCTCGGCGTTGTTCTTCTTGGTAGTTCTGAGTTCTTTGGCAGCACATAATGTCATAAAACATATTTTTGATTACAATTTGTAGGTTATGCGTCACTCAACCATGTACAAAAGCATTTTTAAATTGTAATTAAATTATGTCAATTGTACAGATCTGTGGATATTTGACTTTTTTTTTCTTCCTGCTGCTATTGTTTATGATATATTACCTGTAAAAAACAATTCACAAGACATATAATAGTATAGTCAGTAAACTACCCTCTAGTCAAATAACTACCCGCTTGTCAAACAACTATCAGCTGGTCAAATACATGTCCGGCAGGAATTTTCTGAGCTGCTCTTTAATTTTCTACCCTATCGTAAATAAACAATCTTGGTTCGGTTTTTTACGACACTCAGAGTAGGTCGGATTGTTTCCTAAACAGAGTGTGGTTATTTTCCTACGAGATTTTTTACAGTGAAGGTATGTTCGTTTTGAGGATGAGTTTTGGTACGGTTAGAGCACTAAAATATGTGGGTATTCTCGAGTGCCATTTTAGGTCCACCTCGTCGTCTGCAGTCGTATGTTTAATATTGGGTTTTGCACTTCTTGGACGAAACTGTGGCAAATAATCGCGATAAATTATATTTCGCGATGTTAAAATAATTTTCACTGCTAGTGTAACGTATTTGCTTACGCTGCAGGAGAAAAGCAGTGGTTTTTTTGCCCTAGAATTCACCTGAATTCGTCGAAAATACATCGTCGTTCAGAGCTGTCATTTCTATGTTTTCCTTAAAAAGATGTCTGTCTATAAAAATAGATAACAATAACAGTTTTTATTTAATAGAGAATAAATTAAAGTAACAATACTTTTCAATCATTCCGTAACATTGACATTTTTCAAACTGTCACTTTTCAGAACATGTAAATGAGTTTCCAATATCTAAAACATAAAAAATACTCTTAAAAATAGTCAAAACAGCCTTTTTTCCAAAAAAAATTGCAAAAATAATCCTTCGACAGTAATCAAATTAAGAACAAAATCAAAACACTGCTTACTTTTACTATTTTCGATGAATTCAGATGAATTCTGGGGCACAAAAACCAGTGCTTTTTTCTTCTACAGCGTAAGCGAATACGTTACAGTAGCATTAACGATTATTTCCACAACGCTAAATACAATATATCGTGATTATCTGCCTCGTTTTCGCCTGAAAAGTGCGGAACTAAATAATAAACTTACAACTGCATACGACTGCAAACGTCAAGGTGGACCTAATATGGCGCTCGAGAATACTCACATAATATAGTGCCTTAGTTCGGTAAGAGCAAAGCCCAGCCTCCGCCATCTTGGCTGCTCCCGCCCAAAAAAATCAAGTGTAAATAATTTGAAAACGTTTATACGCAAACGATTCTTGCTTCGAGTATCGAAGAAATCCTCCAATCAAATTTAGTTTTTTGGAACTTTTTATAAAAAGCCTTATAAAATATCAGATTTTTCAATATAAATCGGCTTTTTTTATAAAGAGATTTGATGAAAAGAACAATGTTTTCTAAAGCCCCTTGTAAATTAGGTTTTCATAAATTTACAAGATGAAGAAATCGTTAAAAAGCACGCGCACGCACGCACGCATATGTTACAAGATCATCAATCACAAAACATATAATTATGCAATATATCACAAAAAATTACAAGATAACGAAATAATGCAAGCACGTACGCACGAACAAGTTACAAGATCATCAATCACAAAAACATATAATTATGCTAGATAATACGAAAAGTTAAAGGTTCACAGAATCGTGCAAGCACGAATACACGCACGCAAGAACGGACAAGTTACAAGATCATCAATCACAAAAACATAAAATCATGCAAGATGAAAGATCACGAAATCATGAAAGCACGCACACACGCAGGCACGCTTACACGCACGCACGCACGCAAGCATGCATGCACGCACAAGATACATGATCATTTATCACAAAAACATAAAATTACGCACGATATCACAAAAAGAGACAAGATCACGTAATGATGCAAGCACGCACGCACGCACGCACGCACGTACGCAAGCACGCACGAACGAACGCACGGACGTATGCGCGCACAAGTTACAAGAACTTCAATCGAAAAACATAAAATCATGCAATATATAAGATCACGAAATCATGCAAGCAGGGGCGCACGCATTCACGCACGCACGCACTCACGCACGCACGCACGCACACACGCACGCACGCACGTTTGCACGCACAAGTTACAAGATCGTAAATTACAAAAACATAAAATTATGCAAGATATCACGAAAAGTAACAAGATTACGAAATCATGCAAGCACGTAAGTACGCACGCACGTATGCACGCACAAGTTACAAGATCAAAAATAACAAAAACATAAATCATGCAAGATATACGATCACGAAATCATGCAAGCACGCATGCACGCACGCTCGCAGAAGTTACAAGAGCATCAATCACAAAAACATAAAATCATTCAAGATCAAAGATGAAGAAATCATGCAAGCATGCACGCACGCATGTACGCACGCACGCACGCTCGCATAAACGCACGCACACACAAACGCACGCACGTACGCAAGCACAAGTTATAAGATCATCAATTACAAAAACATAAAATTATGCATGATATCACGAAAATTATACGATCAAGAAATCATGCAAGCACGCGCGCACACACAAGATACAAGATACAAGATACGAGACACAAGTTACAAGATAATCAATTACACAAACATAAAATCATGTGAGATAAAAGATGACTAAATCATGCAAGCACGCACGCACGCACGCACGCACGCACGCACGCACGCACGCACGCACGCACGCACGCACGCACGCACGCACGCACGCACGCACGCACGCACGCACGCACGCACAAACGCATGCACGCACGCTAGCACAAGTTACAAGATCATCAATTACAAAAACATAAACTTATGCATGATATCACGAAAAGTTATAAGATCACGAAATCATGCAAGCACGCGCGCACGCACGCACGCTCGAAGGCACGCACGCACGGAAGAACGCACGCATGCACGCACGCACGCACGCACAAGTTACAAGATCATCAAACATGCAATCAAATTCTATTCAACTAAATTAAATCCTAAATCCGAACCAATCCATCCTATTAAATTTCATCCCTTATCAGATCCAACCCTATATAATCCGATCCAATTCAATCTAATTCCATCAAACTCAATCGAACACAATCAAACAAAATCTAACCCTATCAAACTGAATCCGGCTATATCCAATCTTAATTCGAATCAATCGATTCAGTCCAATCTATATTATTTAATCACTCATTCACTGCCTTACCAGATCCGAACAAATCCAATCCGTTTTCAGCCAATCCAATATAATCCTTAATTCAACTATCCGACCAAGGCCAATCCAATCAAACCCGAACCAACCCAATCAAACCCAAGCAAACCTAAACGAACTTAATCGAACCAAATCAAACCAAATCCAACCCAATCTAACGTAATCCAACGAAATCCGAACCTATTCGACCCAATCCGACCTTATTTAATCTTAAATTTGAACCAATCTGTTGAAATAATTTAATTAAGCAAGATATAATATCATGAAATCATGCAAGCAAACAGACACGCACGCATGGAAAAACGCATGCATGCACGCACGCATTCACGCACCCACGCACGCACAAGTTACAAGATCATCAATCACAAAAACATGTAATCATGCAAGATATAAGATCATGAAATCATGCAAGTACACACGCACGCACGCACGCACGCACGCACGCACGCACGCACGCACGCACGAGTTATAAAATCATCAATTACAAAAACATAAAATCATTCAAGATATACGATCACGAAATCATGCAAGCACGAACGCACGCACGCACGCATGAAAGCACGCATGCACGCACACATGAACGCACGCACGCCCGCACGCACGAACGCACGCACGCCCGCACGCACGCACGCACACAAGCACAAGTTACAAGATAATCCGCGGGAAAAAGAAAAATTTATGCTTGCAATCACGAAAAGTTACAAAATCACGAAATCAAGCAAGCACGTCGGCACGCAAGCACTCACGCACGCATCGGTCTAGTCCAATTCAATATGATCCGATTTCTTATCTACTTTCTAATCAGATCAAACTATATCCAATCCGTTCCTATCCAATTTTATTCAATCCTTAATTTTCCTTCCGACCAAGGCCAATCTAATCCAACCCATTCAGATCCTATTCAACTCAATAAAACTCAATCCGACTAAATTAAATCCTCAATCCGAATCAATTGATCCAATCCAATCCAATATTATTCGATTACTCATCCACTTCCTTATCAGATCCGAACAAATCCAATCCGTTTCAATCCAATCCAATTTAATCCTCAATTGAACCACCGACTAAGGCTAATCTAATCCAACACGATTAAACCTGAGCCAACCCAATTAAACCAAATCCAGTCTTTAACCGAATCGATCCATCCAGTCCAATCCAATATAAATCGATCTCTTATCCAATCCCTAATCAGATTAAACCCGATCCAATCCGATCCAATCCAATCTAATCTTTAATCAAACCTCTAACTAAGGCCAATTCAATTCAACCCAATCCAACCAAATCCGAACATATTCGACCCATTCCGGCCTAATCCAATCTTAAATTAGAACCAATCTATACAGTCTGATCCAATATGATTCGATCCCTAATCTAATTCTTCAACAGATCCAACCCAAACTGATCCAATCCAATTAAAGCTCTTATCCAACCTCTACCTAAGGCCAATCCAATCCAACCCAATGTAACCCAATGAATCATAACCAACCCTAATCACTTTCATTATATTGGCATGATATTGGCATTATGTTGGGATTACGTTAGCTCAATGTTGGTATCATATTGGCGTAACATTGGCATAACATTAAGATAATGTTGGCATAATATCAGCATCATATGAGGATGATGTTGGTATTATATTGGTATGACATGAGAATTATTTTGGCATCATATAAAAATATCATAAGAATGATATTGGCGTCATATTAGCATGATATTTGCATGCTATAGGCATGACATGAGCATGATATAGGCATAATCTTGAAATTTTATTTGCATGACATAAGCATGATATTAGCATAATATTGTCGTCATATGGACATTACATTGGCATGATATTGGCATGACATTCGCATGTTATCAGCATTATATGAGCATCATATAAGCATGATATTAGCATAATATTGGCATGATATTATCAGGACATTGGCATAATATTTCCATGATGTTGGTATGATACTTGATACTGGCATTATGTTGGTAAGATGATAATGTTACGCCTATGTCATACCAATACGATGCCAATATAATGCTAATATGATGCTTATTTGATGCTTGTAGCATGCCAATATCATCTTAATATCGTGCCTATATCATGCCAATGTCATGCTTATATGATGCAAATATTATGCCAACATCATGCTACTGTCATGCTAATAAGATGTCAGTATCATGCTAAGATCATGTCAATATTATACCAATATCATGCCAACATTAGGCCAATATTTGCCAATGTCCTGCTAATACGATACCTACATTAAGCCAATTCGATACCAACATTATGCCAATATCATACCAATATAATAAAATTGATTGGGTTTGATTGGGTTGGATTGGATTGGCCTTGGTTGGAGGTTGGGTTGAGGATTGGATTGGAATAGATTGGGATAAATCTAACAAAGGATTAAATTCAACTGGATCGATTGTTCCGAATAAAGGATTTGATTTAGATGGACTGTGTTTGATCGGGTTTGATTCGGTTGGATTGAATATTCCATGGTCGGAGGTTCAAATGAGGATTGGATTGGAAATAAATAGATTGGATTTGTTCGGATCTGATAAGGAAGTGAATAATTAGTCGAATAATATTGGATTGGACTGGATCGTTTGATCTGGATTGAGATTGGAATGTCGAATTTGGTTTGATGGGGTTAGATTTGGTTTGATTGGGTTCGATCAGCTCTCTCCGACTCCCTTATCCACTGTAGAAACAGTTTTACGTTTACGAAATGAACTAAACCGGTACATGGAGCGTCGAGCTTGGAGGCTTTTTTCGGTAGGGGTAATAGGGGAAACCGTGGTTGGATGCCGAGGGAAGCGCGGGCCGCGGAAAGCGCATGTGATTGTCGATTGCTTCGCTCGTTTTATTTTATTTTTGTATACTGGTCTTACTTACACTGCTGGTGATGATGGATTGAATTGGATTAAAAAAATTTGAATCCATTTCAATAAAGATTTTTGTACCAGATTTTTCGTATTGAATTGGATTGGTTTACTGTAATCAAATTCAATGCAGAAAATGTAGATCAAAATTCAAAGCAATTCAATCCGAATTTGCTTCATTGGATTTAAAAAATTTAATTTAGAAATTTATTCATTATTAAAAACAAAACCCAAACTATTCTATTTTTCAGCTGGCTGTTAAAATTTAAACCCTTAAGATTCCCCTATTTCGGGGTATTCCGGCTATACGTGCAGCATTTAGTTTAAGGTTTTTCTATATCCCTTTTTATTGAGCCGGAAACCCCTGTTCAAGGGGTTGTCGGCTATGTTTCGTCTTACCCTGTGCTTCCTGTGCCGCCAAAAACGCAAACTATTCTAGTTCCCAGCTGGCAGTTAGAATTCAAACCCTCTAGATTCCCCCGGTTCGGGGTATTCAGGCTATTCGTGAAGAATTTTAGGTTTTGGATTTCTAAATTCCCTTTCATTTAGCCAAAAACCCTGCTTCGAGAGGTTTTCAGCTATATTTCATCTAGCCCTGTGCCACCTGTGCCACCAAAAACCCAAAATCTTCAAGTTCTAAGCTGGCTGCTAAAATTGAAGCCTTCTAGATTTCCTTATTTCGGGGTTCTCCGGTTACTCGCATAGCATTTGGTTTTTGGTTTTATAAATCCTCTTTTATTTAGCCGGAAACTCCTCTTTAAGGGGTTTTTGGCTATATTTCCTCCTACCGTGTGCCACCAAAAACACAACCTATTCTAGTTTTTAGCTAGCTGTAAAAATTGAAATCCTCTAGATTCCCCCAGTTCAGGGTATTCCGGCTACTCGCGCAGAATTTTGGGTTATTGTATTCTGTATCCCTTATCATTTAGCCTGAAACTCCTCTTCGCACGCACGCACGCACGCACGCACGCACGCAGACACGCACGTTCACATGCACGCACGCAAGCACGCACGCACGTACGCATGCAAGCATAAGTTACAAGATAATCAATCACAAAAACATAAAATTATGCAAAAAATCACGAACAATTACAAGATCACGAAATCATGCAAGCACGCATACACGCACTTATGTACGCACACACGCACGCACAAACGCACAAACTCAGGGCTAAACGCACGCACGTACGCACGCACGCACGCACGCACGCATGCACGCACGCACGTATGCACGCACAAGTTACATGATTATCAATTACAAAAACATAAAATCTTGCGAGATATAAGATCACGAAATCATGCAAGCACGCACGTACGCACGCACGCACAAGTTACAAAAGCATGAAACACAAAAACATAAAATCATGCAAGATATAAGATTACGAAATCAAGCGAGCACGCACACACGCACGCACACATGTGCGCACGCACGCACAAGTTGGTCAAAATAAACCTAGATACCCGAAAAATATAGATTCCTGATATAAAATATAAGATTTTTTTATCCTTTGCTACTTTCCAACAAACTCAAAATCTGAAAAGTTATTCAAGCTTAAAATTTTAACGATAAAAGCCCTCTCCCGACGAGTGGAGGTATTTTCTTCATATTTTTATGAATAAAAAACTCCTTTGCCACTTTTTACAAAACTGTAAATCTGAAAAGTTGTTCAGGTCACAAGTTCTAACCAATTAGATTTCTTAGATTTTATGCTAAAATAACTTTTTTGATTTTAAGTTTTATAAAAAGTGGCAAGGGACTTTTTTATTCAGAAAAATATGAAGAAAATTTAGAAAAAATTTGTTTCGGTGAATTTGACCCTCACTCGTCAGGAGAGGGCTATTATTGTTAAGATTTTAAGCTTGAATAACTTTTTCAATTTTGAGTTTTTTGGAAAATATCAAAGGAAAAGAAGTCTTATAATTTTATGAGGAATCTATATTTTGCGAGTGTCCAAGATAGTTTGGATCACCCTGTATATATGAATGTTTTTAGAGTATTAACAAGTTTTCTTCAACAAAAAGTTTGATTGAATCGGTAATTCCATTTTCGTGTTTTTGTGAGTCCTATAATACTTAAGCCTTTTTCTTATCTTTTTGTAGAATTGAAATTTCGTATTATTTTCTATGATAATTATGTATATTTCGAACAATCAAGGTGAAGACACTTCGCAAAATTAATGAACATAATCTAAAATTTTTTGAAAGTTTGGATTTTTACAGAATTATTGACTTAGATCGGAAAGTCTGGCGTGTTTTGATTTCCCGATATGTTAAAGATTTTAAACATAAATCAATTACGCTGTCAGAAAATTCTGACAGGCTATAAAAAATTTCAAATTTTTTTGTAATTTTGTCTAACTAATGAAGAATTCCTGTGAGTTTTTTAAAAATTATTTTTCGAGTATTTTAGATATACTCAGTAGATGGAAAAAACGTTATCATACGTATAGTTTAAGAAGCTATACATATGATAATGAACACATTACGTATTCAGACTGCGATGACATTCTCTAAAATTATGTAAATTTCTTGAATCTATCAAAATTATTGGCAATCCTCGAAAATCTGAAAGTTCTATGTGTTTTTTTTTTTTTTTTATTAAAAATTTGTAACAAATGCAGACTATAAACAAAATTTTCGATTTTCATGAAAGTTTTTATAACTCATAAAGATTTATCTGAATTTCGTAATACATTTTACGTAATACAAATATTAATGTAAAAATATGTTAGTAATGCAGATTTTGAGATGAAAATATGTGAATTAATAAAAAACACTTTACAATGCTAGCAAACGTTTCATGAAATTCTACAAGTATCGATTTTTTTATAATAATTGACAATATTTTAAATTTTGTTATTTTTAAGAAATTTTCACATTCTATGTTTAACCAGTAATTCAATACTTTGAAATTTTATGAAAATATGTACAATTTCTTATGCTTTTAGGATTTTCGAATATAAAATTTGCATTACAAACAAAATTTATGTAATTCTACACATTTTGTGGAATTATGACAAAAGTTTTATTCCATAGAGTTATTGACAATTTTTACATTTCCGACGAGTTCTGATTTTTCAAAATATATAAAAATGTTAATGGAACTAAAAAATTTTTACGAAAACCTGGAATTTCTGAATACATTGCATTACCGTACATTTTTTGAAATTTTGAAAAATCGGAAAACATACAAATTTTCAAATATAGCCCATAATTTTCAAACTTTTGTGATACAAGAGGTATTATAGAAAATGATAGTGAGTTTCGCATGTTTTGTTCATCCACGCAAATGAGGTAGAGGGAATTTTCAAGGAGCAAAATACGAATCAGAAAGACAAACGCACTGGAAACTTTTTCCTCTCTCCCTTAGCATGATCAGCTCACTCTACCGAAAGAAAAGTAGGAAGCGCCTCAAGACTTAAGATATCAGCAGCATTCGAATGATATGAAAAGAAAGAAGGCGGTACTAGTAATAAGCCTCGCCCTGTGCGCAGCCTTGTAGCATCAAGAAAATTGCTTAAATAGCAGCGCGACAGTTATTCAGTAAGTTTCAATTTTCGACTTATTCAGTCAAGTCACAATCAAAACTTTTGCAATGAAATTCAAGATTCCGTTGATGTCTTTCGTGATATCAACGTTCTTTTTTAATACATTGATTGACAATACTTACGCGACTGAAATTTGTTTTCGAAGAAATGGCAGACCGGAAACAAAGTCTTTTAAGGATGAATTAGTTACTTATAAAAAAGCGCGTGATATTTTGGGTCTTTCACCAAACCAGGTTTTTGAAGACAATGGCCGTGTTATCAAGCAAGCAGAAGAAGCACGACTTACAGTGAATGCAAAGGCGTGCAATACAATTTTCGACAAAAATGAGGAATCTGCAATCGATGTTTGCATTTCAGGAAGTGAATGCAAAAGAATTGAATTGCAAAACAGTGCAAAGATTAAGACCTTGCGGGACAAGTTAATGGATTCTCTACCGGAATATTATCGCAACGAAAATTTTTCCGATATCTATTTTGTGACAAAGGAAAATAAAGTGATCCAGCCTTCGGAAGAAAGGGATATACTCTATCGTGATATTGTTAGTAGCGGTAGTATCAGAGCATACAATAAGTTCACCTATAATAAAACCCAATTGGATATCTTGTGGCATTTGTCAAAATATTCGGTACAAGTAAACATGCAAACGCCACTAAGCATATTGCGATATTGGCTAACAAAACCAAGCGCTTGTCCTAATTTGAAAGCTGAATTAAATTTACCTAATGCGCCGCTGTTCCCAAATCCAAAAGATGATCTAGCATTGAATTGGTTACCTAGAGATAGGTATGCAGAACTCAATGAGGTACCAAGCGCTCATGCAGTTAATACTCTGTTGGTTGTAGCGTACACCAAAGAACATGTTTTGCCCATAGAATCTTATGTTTATAAGATTGAGTCGGATAATATTCGAAGATTATACTACATTGACGTTTCGGAAACTAAGACAGCTGCTTTCACCGGATCGCGAACTGAAGTGTTCTATGGTGATTCTTTAGCGGTCAAAGTAAAATCCCGCTCGTCAAAAGGCAAAACACTTTTAATGATGAGAAATGTTCGATCAACTAATAAACGACCCGTGCCCTGGACAAATATCGTCATATCAACAAACAATACACAAGTCACAATTCTAGTTATTTGAAAAAATCATACAAACGGATTTGCATACCGTTGCGAATTATATGATTACCGTCAAGGATTCAAGCAAAATTATTTGTTCGGGTACTTTATTGGAAATCGTTTTTGCATTTTTAAAGCAATCAATAATAAAAATTCTAAAGTCTGGCATGATTTGATTCTGAATAACGAAAATCTCATCAGTAATGGAGAAGATGTACGTGAAGTCCGGTACCAACTCGAAGTAGCGATGTATCCTTTTCGTCCTGGGAAGTGGCGCTGTCCTGGGCGTAAAATAAAAGACAACGGAGCTGCCGGTAATAATGACATTGAGAGTGATTATGTTACAATGGGTGGAGCAGGGAAAGGTGAAAGATTGGAAATGTATTATTATGGAAAATGCAGAACGTCTGACCGCTCTTACAGCCAAGAGCATCAAAGATCATTAAGTTTTAACGTATTTATTTTCAAATCCCGGGAAATTGCTGAAAAAATGATAGAAGATATTCCAGCATTCTGAAAACTGTTTAAACCGCTTTATTTTTCAAAATGTCAACTAATTTGAACAATACTTTTACGTTTTGGAGAAATTCTATGTACAGACTATACAGTCAAACACAAAACAAAGCCTGATGTATGAATGCGTACTTTGTAAGAATAAAAAAAATAAAACATGAAATATCCATCCCGATTTGTTTTGTGTTCTTATGCAATATCATATTTTAGTGCATTACAACAGACGTAAAATTATATTGAAAATTGCAATATCTGTTCTCAAGTGACTTTCATCAAATATGAACACTCTAGAGTCGGTAACGGATGAGAGTCAGCTTTCCGCTGTACTGGCGCCATTTGCGAATGTTTTGCGAGAATCGAGTTTTGATTGAGTGGGATCAATACTTTATTACATATATTTCTCGTATGATTCCAAGAATAAAACGTTTAGTAGAATATCTCAAAAGAGTATAATGCTATAATTTATCAACAAAAATCTATAGTCATAGATTTCGCTTCTTTTGAACTGAATTAAAAGACATTTTTTTGAATTGGTTTTGTGTGAGTGACGTGCGTGTATATGTGGAATATTGTTTACTTCTGCTTGTTGTCTGCTGTCAAGGTGAATTAAGTTACATCGGGGCGTAGGAACATTATGGAATTCGATGTCTGACAATACGAGGCTTATGATTGTATGAATTCCATAAAAGTTGGCCCGAGATCAAAATCATACAAGGCACAAATCTACACATAACAATTGTACATGATGTGCCAGCTGGCAGCGCTGATTACAGCCAGGGCTGCCAGTATTGGCTGAATTCGGCCAAAGTGGCTGATTTTCGAAGTGTGTGGCTACTAAATTTGTTGATTACTTGTTGGCTTGGCTACAAATCGCCGATTCGATCGGATGCGAAAATTTGTCCTATAGGTTTCAAAAGATAGTTTTCTGAGAGTTTACGATAGTGGCTATCTAGGAAAGCGTAATTATGACGACATATTGTCAAGATGTTATCATGAAAAACGATTATTTAGGGACTTTTGCAATCAAATGTTTTCGAACTTAAGCTGTTTTTACTTTTATTTTGCATTTTTTGTGTCATTTTGTGTACCTCTGCGGTGAATCCAGGACACAAAATATTGTAAACAAACATTTATGTACTACTGAAGAGTGTGCTGAGCGTGATTCGTTCGTTTCGTTCAGTACCGTTACGTCCGTTACCCTTGAATTCAAGAAACTGTTTGTTTATTTTTAGTTCGGAAAGGTTTGTATATAAAATGTTCATTTGAAAACAAAGAACAAGAATGGTGAATTACAGCAATTTATTTCTGCCGTATCCATACTTTTATTCACTTCTCATCGAAATACCCTAGTAACGTGGGTTTTTAACAAGTTTTTAAACAAATCGTTAAAAAATTTCGGCATTTTTTATAAATTGAGGTTTTTCTCATCAAGTCACTTGATAAAATCTTCATATAGTATATTCTCAAATCCACTTAATCAAAATGCAATCAATTTATGAAGATTATATGAAGCTTTGATTAAGTGACTGTATTTCAACTGATAAAAACTTCATTACACATTGCTCTTTTTGTGGAGTCACTTTGTAAAAAAAGCGAAATTAAATTATTGAAAATTTGAGATTTCATAAGAGGTTATATGAAACGTTCATGAAAACCCAAGTAACCAGGGTTTGATTGAAAAAACATGTTCTTTTTCGGATTGTTATAAATTATATTGGGGAGCAATGTTTTTTTGAAATTGAGCTACATTTAGGCTACTCCAAATGAGAGCGCGCGTTATTTGGGCGATTACAATTTGTAAGTAAGTAATTTCGATAAACTTCTGTTCCAGTTAACATACAAGTTTCAGTAATCTCGTGCGACTATGAATTCTGCTTTTACTCTCTTAATATGTAAAAAGTAGGGCTCATATTTGGTCTGTCTATCCATATGCAACGAAACAGACGCTTGAGGAGAATAGAAAATCTAGTTATGTATCAAGTCATTCGAAATTGTATGATGCGAATGATTTTCCACGTTATCGCAGCGTATCAGTGTATTTTCAAAAAAGTGATATGCTTTTCTCGAACATGAAGTAAGAAATTACTGTTGGAATTTCTATTCGCCACTGCCCTGAAGGCGGGTAGTCCCTAGTGTCCCTCGATTACCCATAATTTACACTGTCGATGAAAGTTACTTTGTTATTTCTCTGATGATATGCATCATAATAAGGCTTTTATCTAACGATTAAACTCGAATAGTGGACTGGGTAATTAAACTGAATAATAAAACAAATTTATTGATCTAATGATTATGGTTTCGATTGTGATGCAGCTCATCTCTATTCTGAAAAGATGAGATTTGTCATAACATGAACAATGCTTCTAATTCTACCTAAATTGTATATTCAAACTGCTTTCACAAGATTTTTTAAAAATAAAAATCAGAAATATTCATAGAGACGAAATGTGATTTGCAAGTGTCCAGATTCGAAACATAACATCCAGTTTTTTAAAATTTGAAAAATCATTCTCGAATTTTCACTCACGGCATTACAAATGCATGTCATTTATTTCTGATTTTTAAGAAAAATTCATCTACTGCAACTTCCGTTCATGAACAGTTATCCACTCTAAAGTTATAATTTAGATTATTGCAAATTATGCGATTTCAAATCGACTCAAAAACTTTCAATGACTAATTTTTCCAACATTTATTTTTTAACGCAAAGTTGATTTTTTTAACAATTACTTTTTGTCTTTTTTTCTGCACACGTGTCATAGATAGAAATTCAACATTCTATTGAATGTATGAAAAATGACAAAACTTATCTCTGCAAAATTAAATTTTGTAAACGCAAATTGATTTTCGCGATTGATTTTTCTTTCATTGTCAGTCTATTTTTAGGCACACGTGTGGAAAAATGAATTCGACGGACTATTGAAGTGAATATAAAAAGATCTATTTGAAATCTCTGCAAGATTATATTTTTAATTGAAAATCGATTTTTTAAAATATTTTTCTTTTTCTGGCTACTTTTGTCCACACGTGTCATAGATAAAAATATCACATCCTATTGTAGAAGATACATAAATTTTAAATGCAATTCTGCAAGGTAAGATTTTGAAAAATTAAGAATTGATTTTTTGAAACTCACTTTTTTTATTGCCTATTCCATTGCGCATACATTATAGATACCATTTTTACGCCTTACTGTATAAGATATAAAAATTACAATAACAATTCCTTGCAGGAATAGATTTTTCGAAATTAATTTTCAAGTCTTCCTATTCTTTCGTACACGTGTAATGGATACGCATTTATCGCTCCATTGAATAATGTATGAAAATTTCAATGTTAAATTTTTGCAAGATTAGATTTTTAAAGTGCCAATTGATTTTTTCAAATTATTTGTTCTCTCTGCCTATTATTCTACACAGGTGCCATAGATGTGAATGAAACGTCCTATTAAATTGATATGGAATTCAATCATTTGATTTTCTTCCAAATCAATTTATTAGTTTGTTTCTATCAGATTTACAACTCTTCTGAATTGTTATTGGCTCTCCGTCGTCACTTTCTTTACCCACGACCAACTACAAAACATCACTTCGTGGTTCCATTAAATTCAGTCGTCAAAACTTTGAAAAGTACAGACTCTGCAATGAATTAAGAAACGTATGATGATAATGTAACTCAAGATTGTTGTGTACATATCTTAATTATTTAACATCTCTGTACGATTCTACATTTTTTTGTTTTCAGGATTTTTTATGGTATAACAAGGTCACTCTTAACGTAAGGAATATCGAAAATTTTACTTTATTTAATACCTTATTAACAGTTCCTTAAATTTTATGTTGTTCATTTATCGTAAAATCTTCGTCACCTTACGTTATTTTAATAATTTTCTCAATTTTCACAGAATTTTTTAACACTTTTCATATTCATTAACAAAGGCCAAAAAAATCATGCTTATTTCGATCAAATATATTAATAAATACAAACTACAAAAATAGTAAACATTTCTTGGAATTCTACGGAGTTCTAAATATTTTGAAAGTTTTTCAATACCTCCAATTTGTAATAATAACACTACTCGTAATTTTCCGTTTCCAAAGGGATCGTCTCACTCATGAGAATTTTTGAGATTGCACAACACTTTTCATATTTATAAAATATTTAATCAATAATGCAGTAACATTGTCTTTATTGACAGAAATTATATTTATACACGTTTTATATAACTTGACAAGTTTTTGCCGTAAGTTTAATTTATTGACAAAAACGAATTTACGTTCTTCCTTGGGCAAAAGAAAAGTCTGAAAAAGTCGTATTTTTATTTTGATGAATTGGCGTCGATACTTTTCAAGTTTACATCTCAGTGAAACCTGAAATTCTGGAACGGCCGATTAACGATCTTAAGTTATCAATATCAGATACCATTTAAAATTTAGAAAACAAAAAATTAGTCAAACTTGAGCTGCAGAATTACTTTGAGCCGAACATAAGTCTGGAGAAGTCAGTATCTTAATTTTGATGAATTATCGTCATTAATTCTTAAGTTGCAATTTCAGTCAGACAAGGACTTCGCAAACTGCCGACCAGCAGTCGGAAATTATATTTATCTCATAGAATTTGAAAAACAGAAAATGTAAAATTGTTTATTAACTGCTGTGAAATTCTTCCGAGCCAAAGAAAATACTAAAAAAGTAAAAAATTTGATTCTTATGAATTGTTGTCGTTGCCTTTCAAGTTTCCAGCATAGTGAGACCTGAAATTCACGAACGGCCGACTTGTGGTCTGAAATTATTATTTTCTGATACCATTTTAAACTCAGAAAACAGACAATTAGTCAAAATTGAGGTAGATATAAAGAAAATGGACGAATTAAAATCTAGCTATTTCAGCATCTTTTGGATTCATCCTGTTCTCAGTTTTTCTGATGGTCGAACGTTCATGATTCTGATTGACGGACCAACATTCGGGTAAAAATTGTGGGAGAATAGTGTTCAAGAAATGCGTTCTTCAAAGTTTTTCCAATTCAAGCAGACTTTTGCCATCTTTCTCAAAGAACTGCATGACGTGTATACATATAAATGAAGACTTTATTTCAATTACTGCTGTTAATTTATTGCTCCTGAACGGATTTTCCAAAATTTATATGAAAAGATTTCTTGTACACTGGTTTCTACAAAACTATGAACAACCAGGAAAATTCGTTAAATTGTACAAATAATGAAAAAATGCGAATGAAAATCAAAAAGTACCAAAAATCTAAATAGGAGAGAAAATTTTGCAGAAACATCGATTCGAATACTCAAGTTCATTGAAATTTGGAATATATGTGCCATCAAATTTTGATAGGGATTGAAGGTTTGATAAGTTTTAAGAAAAATTTTATCTACACAAATCTTAAGCATCATTTGATGTCTATAAATTTATCGGAATATTTTAGTACAATCATTCATGATTAAACTTTGAAGAATTCTATTATATTGGAAACTTAAAAGAGTTTATTAGTCTGTATACATTTGAGGCATTATTTTGTATTTTTTCGATTTTTTACATTGAGTTTTAGAACTGAGGGCTGTAGGATTCAAAGTTTTATGGATTTTGAGTTTTTTTTTTTAATAGATTCTTGAGAAAATAATATCTGCATACAGGTATTTCGTACCATGTGTTTTTTTAAGGTATGTCGTAAGGTTCTTGTATTTGTGAGATTTTCCGTTCGGTATATACTATGAATGAAATTATCAGGAATATTCTTTTTTTTTTTATTATTTTTTTAGAATTTTCGAAGATTGGAATGCAGGTTTTCAAGTTGGTGAGATTTTTAGTATTTTTAAGAATAATACAGCAAACAATACTACTAGAAAAAAATGGTATTATATAGATTAATCATATTCTTTTAGAATTTTTACACTTTAGACGATCATACGACATTTTTAGGTAATTTAATGTCCAGGTTTCTAGAATTTACATATTCGTATCTAGAATCATATTATTGTCTATTGAAAATTTTATGGATTTTTTCACAAATATAAGAATACTCAGGTATAGAAGGTAAAATATATATTTTTTAATTTTATACTAAATAAATTAATGCACCCAGGATCTACATGGATTTTTAGCATTTCATAGGGTGTTTTCAAAATTTTTGATATTTTTTAGTACTTAGCACATATATTAAAGTTTTCTATATTTTTCATATATTTTTCTATTTCCAAAATTTTGATACAAATTTCTTTAATTCGTTACTCTGGTATCAAAAACTTCAGAGTCTAATGGTCTTTTAACAAATTTTACGTAATCTAGTATCTTTATAGATTCTGCTGAGTACTACAAATATTTCTGAAACTTGAAGTGTATTATGCATTTTTTCAACTTTCATTTATTTCATTGAATTTGTTGAGTATTTTTAAGGATTCCTACTAGGATTCTGAAAATTTGATGCTCTAGTATTCAAAGATTAGAGATTGTTATTATTCGCATAAGTTTTACAGAAAATGATATTTCGGAAGAAGTCCAGCATAACAGTAGGTATTCTTTTTTTCTATTTTCCTTATTTTTTCCCAGCAATAACATGGTTTCGTAGTATTTTCTGTTATTCCAATGAAATTCTAATTTTTTTATAGATTGCTCGGTAAATTTCAAAAAGCCGGTGCTCTAAATTTCGAATTTCGATTGATTCTCAGTATCTTAAATGATCTTTCAGAAGTCATTTTTTTGGAGATGTCTTATATTCAGAAGAATTCTTGTTTTTTTGGTTCTTTACATTTTTTACAATATTTTTACTCAAATATTAAATAAATAAATATTCATCCAAACGTTTTAATTATTTTTGAAAATCTACACAATTATAATGATTTTCTTAAACATTTATCGATTCTTACAAGTATTTTCAGAATAAGATGTTCAAGAGTAAAAGGTTCTACTGGTTTCCTGGCAAATAAATGAATTATCGAGATAACGTTATCTTTACAAATTAAGTGTATATAGTGATAGTATGTTATTTTTTTGGGGATTTTTCATCAGTAATCAAATTTATTGCGATTTTACAATTATTTTCTGGAATCCTATATCAATTTTTAAAGTTCGATTTTTTCGACAGGCGGAGGAGGCGTCATAAATATACCCCTCCCCCCTTTTGAAATTCTTAAGGACAGGTGCCCCTTTATCTCCTTAGTTGTGAAGTTCCTGTCAAACATCATCACAGCATTGAGTTATGCTTAACTAACTACCAACAGTAAATTAAAGTATCTCATTGTATTCAGAAGTGTTTAACACTGTCACCACGGACCATCAGCTCCGGAACACCATTAGCTCAGCGGCAGCCGCATTCCGCCACGACCATATCCTCGTATCTGTACTGATAAGTCAAAGTGCCGCTATCATCCAGATAGAGCAAACTCGTTGGCTCGAGCCTAGTAGGCACGCAGCAAGCTCGAGCAACAAACGGCTCCACCCCGAAATGCCCGTTCTTCAAAGCCCCATGCACCAGAGTCTGCACGATCGCGTGTTTCGTCGGATTCAAGTGATCCCCCAAGGGATAGAAGCACTTTCCGGAACACTGATATGCCTCATAACCCGGAGGAGCCACGATCCACTCGTCATAAGCAATCAAAGCAAAGTCCACATAGAAGGAACGTCTTCTGCAGGGGTTCCTCTTCCGTCTTCGAAGACCATCCTCTTCCCAAACCTGGTTCCTCTCTTCCTCTTGATCCTCCTTCGGAGCAGATCTCGTCTTCCTCTTCACCACCTTGCTGTAGCTCAGCAGAAGAATGGGTCCATCATTCTTCCACATGTTCTGCCTTCTTCCTCTTACAACCAGCCGGAGCAGGCCACCTTTGCTCGAAAAGAGGCCTTCAGTGACGTTGAAGACCCTCCAAGAATCGTCCTTTTTGCTCTTTAGGACCCAAGTCCGGTTTCTTCTTTCAGTCGTGCTCACTCTGATGATCGTTCCAACGCTGCCAAGGATTTCTGCTGACTCCAGGATCTCGCCTGTCTTTGGGGACGGAATGGAGAACTCAACGATCCTGTCACCAGAAACCATGGCTTGGGAAACGTGTTTCGGTTTCAGGGCCTTTATCATGTCGGAGTCAGGTCTTCGTTGGTACAGGCGTAACATGTACTTTGACACTGAATCGTGATTGCTCTTTCGCTGCTTTTTGCTTTTTTGGGTTCGGCTTATGACGATCGATGGGGAAGGCAGGGAAACGTCGACTTGGATCGAGGTTTCGGTGTGGAAGCTAGATGATTTGGCAGGTAGAAGACCGGATTTCCATAAACAGCAGAAGCTCATCAAAGTCATCAAGAAGAACCAGCAGTTTACTGTGAAAAGAACGTTTTTGTTTCAGGGATGTTGGGTTAAAGTTTTTGAGTCTGGGAAAGAAGTTTACTTTTTATTTTCCTTTTTTGAAGACAGGTCAACATATTGAAGTGATTTTTTTTGGGGTTGAATTGGTGTAGTAGGAATCGCGGGAGCGACTTACTGTTGCTGCTAGAGCTTCGGATTTTCAACTGGAGGTTCGTCTTTTGGCTGCAAAAAATATTCTTGGGAGGATTTAAATAACTTGGAATGGAATGACGAAAAGTACTTGGGCATCTGGTACTTGAATGGGCGTTCGCCACTTTGGTTGCGTCGGTGGCTTTGTATTTTTGTATCTTTTTATGTCTGTTTCGGATTGTTACCTTGTAAGATTATTTATTTCGTTTTCCTTCGGCGCGTGTGGGAGAGATTGATGATTTTACTTTGGAATTTTCTTGTTTCATGTAAGACAAGATTCAGAGGAAAAAGCATAGGAATTTTCAAGAGGAAGAGGAAAAATTCGAATTTTGAAGGGTTGAATATAAATATACGTATATTTTTATTGTATCTGAAAAAAATTATTATAGTGTCACATTATTTTATCGATATTTGATCGGTTTCAAACGTTCAAGATTTTGCTTTTGTTCATAATAACAATATCTTATTGATATTTAGTAATAGCCTAGATATTATAGGAAAAAAGATTCATGTTAATTTTTAGAATTTGATTAATTTAAATGTTTCTAGGCTTTTTCACATTCTTCATATTTTTTATGTTAGCAGAATGCTGAATTTATAATATATTTTTCTCGTTTTCTATATATATCTCTAAAATCTAGGTTTAAAGGTTACACATAATTAAAGAATTCTTATACATTTTCGATATAAAAACATTCTTTTCTTTCTTTATTATTTGAGTATTTTATAGGCTTCTGGTAAAGGCATCCGTGTTAAACGAAAAATTTTGCTCAACACCGACATAGGAAAAATTCAATGGAAGTATTGATTTTTTTCTATGTTTTGCATACTTAATCATCTGTTCCGAAGCATGTGAAAACTTCCATACGCTTATAGGTTAATAACTTCCAATACATGTACAGAAAAATTACCAACTTTTTTCTGACAGAGTTCGTGGATATCAAAATAAATTATTTTATAAGGGGTGAATTACCGTATACTTGGCGGTGTATCCCGATCGCAAATCGGACTCGATAGATCCAGGATGCAAGTATACAATGGATATCAAGAATCCTGAACCCACGAATTTCAAAAGTTTGCTGAAGCTCAACTTATCCTGCAATTAGATATTGTTTATTAACGTATAGTGAAAAAAATGTGGCTACGAATTCAGCATGGATTCGCGAAATTTTATGAAAAAAGAATATCATCGTAAATATCATGTAAATTGTTGACTTGAAAATTACATGACAGCGAACATAAATGCAAACAATACGAAAATGATTCATTATAATTGATTATTTTTTGTGAAAAAGTCTTTTATGTTTAGGAATACGTGAAATTACAGTCAACATTATGGTGAACAGTTTTTGTTGATTGTAAGTTTTTTTAACCTTATATTTTTTATACTGCTTTTTCTCATTAATAATCTATTGGAGTAATGTGATTTGGAGTTCATTTACAAAAAAGGTATTTATGAAAATACTCAAAAATTTGTGGAATGGTGTTCTCCAAAATGTGTCTTGAAGAATTTTTAAAAATGAGGCTCGCGCGCTCTGAGGTCGCGCTTTCCTGCAATTATGTTAGCGTTGCCTGGATCAGAAGCAGGTATATAGTGTGTAACAAATAATGATACTGTAGAAATATCTTGAAATAATAAACCCGAGTTTATTCAAACACAATTTGTTAATTAACTGCATTGTTTGCTCGCATTTTTTTTTCCTTATATTTTTTTTCTCCTATTGAGATTCGGCTAGAATATTTTTTTACATTTCGACTTGTGAAAAGTTTGCAATTTGGAACTTCTCAGTTTAAGAATATGTTTAAACTGAGTTTATGGTTTCTTTTTGGCTCAATGCAATGGGGTCCATGTTCACCGGGCAACCTTAAAAAAATATTTTGTTAAAAAATAATTTTTGAATTTGAAGATTTACATCAATGTAAATCCTCGATGGAATTACCCATTGATACATAGTAAGTGATACATGTCTTATGTAAAAAAAAAACTACTTTAATTTGCGCAAGTTGAGACTTCATATGATATACGATGTTATTCTTATGACTCGAGGGTTACATAAGTTGATAAATTTATAAATAATAAAACATCGTCAATTTTCGATACTAAATGAATTTCGGTGATAGCTGGTAATAGCATAGATTTCTTTCTCCATGACAATATAGGAAACCTAAACCTTCATGTTGACCTTTCTTTTTTACCAGGGGCATCGCAGGCATTTTTAAAATATTGTTTAATTTTTTCTTCTGTAACCGATTCATTCCATACGTTGAATTATTTCGATCATATAGGGTCTATGAGTACATCTCAGACAAAAATGTAGTCTCAAGATGATTCAGATTGTGCATAAATGCAATTCCACCAAAATCTCACTGAAACCACAACACTGCGGTGGGGTTTTGGCCGGGTCTGAACCGTTAGGGCATGTTTTTCCAGCACAGTATTTTATTAAGGTAAGGTATATCAGCAATTTTTAAGGACGATAGGAAACAATTAGGCCACAATTTATACAGAGATAACGGTTGAATAGATATACAATTTTTCATAATTATTAAATATAAATATTTCATATTGCATATTTTGTCAATATACTTCATTTTTCAGAAATTTCCAAAGTGGAAAATGAACTTTTATCAGTGAAAAGCAAAGAGTCAACTACTCTTCTTATTCAGATATTTCGCTTCAAAATCATGATCAACATTTTGAAAACATGCTTGCAAAAACCTAAAATTACATAAAATTCTGCTATAATTGCTTAAAATCAAATATTTTCGTCTGGACCACTGTGATGCAAAACTTTAATAAATATGGGTCTGAACGGTCTGAATTTCTCGAGCGGATCACTTAAATAAGTAAAAATTTTGATTTTCTCCAAATAAACATTTTTTGATTGTGTTTGCCGAAAAAATCAACTTTGCGAAAGAAAAATTTTTTATGTACCTCTGGCATAGAAAACGCGTTTCTATGCTAGCTCGAGATCTCTAAACGCGTTTTCTATGCTCTCGCTACATAAAATATCGTTCGTAACAGGCACGGATGTGCGAATTTGGCGAAACGGGGAAATTCGCACATCCGTGCCTGTTACGAAATATACTATTTTCCGAATAAATATCAGTTAAATGTTCGAAAAACTTGTTTTTCAATAATTTTTATCTCATCAACTACTTATCCGATTCGTAAAATTTTTGTACAGATTTTTTTAACTTCTTAATAAATTTTTTACGATATTTTTTTCTAATCGAGTTAGACTTTGAATTTATCAATTAACAACAATGAAAGACCTGAAAAGTATTTTAAATAGAATTTCATTGAATCGTATGATGCCGCGTTTAGATATTAATTCTGGAAATGAAACATCAATTTTTTTGATTTGAAATTATCAAGTGACTTTGATAGCTTATTTAATTTTCGATCGAACAAAACCTAAAATAATGTTGAAAATTTTTTTAATGTGTGAATAATTATTGTGAATAAAAGTGTTGACTTAGCCCTAGCTTCCATATTTATTTTTATACGTGTTTTCATAAGAAATATAATACTGGTGTTCGAAAATATAGAAAAAAATTTCTTACAATGGTTGAAAAATTGTTCAAAATGAGTGTTTTGTCTGTCTGCGAAATCGATCCTTGGAGCCAATGTTGTGAATGAAGAAGTTTGATGTTGAATCGGTTTAGCATTTTCCTTTCTTCAATATTTCTTTATTGTAATTTTTTCTTTTTTCGAGCTTTCGACCCTGTAATTCCAGGTCCTTTTCAGTGAAATTTTTAAGGAACGTGTCGATTCACTTCCTAATTGAAAAGTGCGTTAAATCCATTTCCTTCTTCACATTTCATGTAAGTATAAATCATTCGTGTAGCTTTTATATTGTAAATTGCGTTAATAACTCCCCTTTTATTTTTTGTTCGTTATCCGTTCTATTCAAGAAATTTTTCCATTTTTGATATTATTCACCAGAGCAACTAAGTTACGTGCTTCTTATGTTTTGTTTCTTTGGCAAGGGGGAAGGTTTACAAGAAACACAAGTCTTGTTTTAAAAAATTGAAAAAAAAAAAAAAACGATTTCCTTCAGTGTTTGAAAACATTTCTTTTATTATAATTTTTTCCAGAGGATGTTTTTTCCTTTGAATGGGAAGTCGATTTCAAGACAATTGTGATAGAAGGCAATTTTATTTTAAATATCAATATTCGAATTCATAGTGATGTTTCTTTCCCGGGAGAGGGGATGAATCGTCAACATAAACATAAAGTTACAACTATCGCAATATCTCTCAGCTGAAAAATTTCATGAACAACATTTATGCTTACAATTAGCTAAGAATTGATAATATATATAAAACTTATATAAAACTTTATTCTGATTCACTGCGAGTACAAGTATAATGATTTGCTTTTTTTGATCCAAGTTATACGTCTGCGATCGAGTTCGTTCGAATTAAAAAATCAAGTTACACTATAAAAAGTATGTACAACTATAAAAATACCATTTCATCGTTTGATGGTATCAAAACTACATTGAATTAAAAATTTTTCGAAGCACTTATTTACAGTTCATTGATATTAATGAAACGTCCATCCACTCTTGTATCGTGAACAAACGCATCATTGGACCTGAAAAAAAAAGGATTATCGATTCATATTTTCCGAAATAAATGTAAAATAATCGCCATCGATCGACGAAAAAAACGAAATAGTTGCAAATACAGTGAACTGTCACAATGAACTAGTTGTCTCACAGTGAGATCAATTTTGCTTCCCTGAAAGTCAGGTCATCGAAAAAAGTTTGGTTTCATCGCTTTTCTTCTAATTTCTCATAAAAACTTTAAAAAATCATTAGAAGATAACAATTTTAATTTTAACATTTTGTCTACCTTAAGGAAAAAATGTGAATTCACTGTATTATTTAAATCCACGAAAAAAATTTTCGTTCCTGCATCCCTGATGGTGCTATCACACAAAAAGGCGTGTCGGAAATCAGCATGCAAAATTTGAAAAAAAAAAACCGGCAAATTCGTGCAGGAAACGAATAATGGAAAAGCGTGTCCCGCAAATATAAAGTTTTCTAAATTCCATTACTGAATGTATAACCTTCGTCTTTAGTTCGAGGTTATAAATTCAAAATTCGTTCGTAAAATGAACGCAACGAGGGCAAATGTACGTACCGTAGACGGTATGTGAATTGCGTTAATGTTCAAAAAAAACTTTGAGCAGGATGAGTGAAAGTATGATTTTTCGTGAAACGATTTCGTTGCAGAGTCTTGGATTTTAGGAGCCCACAGATGCGTCCGATGTGTTCTGGAAGCTAGGAAAAAAGCAAGAAACAATGTTGATATTCTTGTTCTTCTTTGACTCCCTAACGGATTTTTTTTCCACGTTTGGAAATTTGAAAAATCCGTTCAGGCTTCCTTATTTTTTCTGACACACTTAACTTAATAAATTTCAAGAAACGCAAAATTTTTGCGACAATGGTTTATTCGTTTATTCGTTATTTGTTGTTGCCAACAAAACAAATAGTTCTACAATAAAATCTAGAGATTTCTTAATTAGTTACATTTATACATGTACAAAACAATATCGGTTTATTAGTTATAACAATCATCCAGCTTATGGCTAAACATATTTAATATAAAATACTATAACCTGGTATTGTCATTTTTGTAAATCAACATGTGTCATATTTCGTGAATATTGATGAACATGATAAATTTTTACTTTGTCATACGAAGAAACGCGTGTTGGTTATTTACAATATTGTGATGTTAGAGTGTATACAATTTGAATGTTCTGTATAGTGAAAAACATTATTTACAAAGAATAAAAAATTTACGTTCAACATGGAAAGGTATCAAATTTTCTTATCATTTATCTATGATCACAATATAAAAGTCCACTAATTATTCGATTAGTTTTAGATTTCTGGCCCTCACACTAAAATCCAGTTTTTTCGCTCAATGTATCAATGTTATGGATACATGAGGAAAATTCGAAATATATGATATAATTTTACTCTGACGACTTTTGTTTACCTTCAAATTAAAAGTTTATAAAAAGTATGTACACGTTTTTTGATTATTACATTCTATATAGCTATAAAAATGATGTATCAAACTTTCATTTGTTAAATGCGCTTCTAAAAAAGCGTAAAAATAAACAATTCCTTACACCTTAATTCATGTTAGAATAGTAAAAATTTTTATCTAGCTTGAGCAAAAGGGGTTACGAAAAAATCTCAATCTATATTTAATATAGTAAAAAATATTACAAAAATATATCATATATATTTGACTCTGGCATCGAATATATTCACCTTAGCTTCTAAAAAATATTGAGTAATTCATGTATTCCAAACACATGCAGTTAATGCGACTCATAAATTGATTACAACACTAACTATGAATAACTCATTAGAAGATATAAGCAAAAGCATGATTAAAACCTTGTATAATGAGTTACTTAGGAAAAAACTAATTTTCGTTCCCAATGAAAACCGCTTAGAAAAAAAATCGAAAATATACTGGAGTCCGATATATCATAGGACCTGAGATTTACAAAAAAAAAAAAAAAAATTTCTTATCCATTATAATTATCAATCAATTCGAATATGTTTTTTCTTTATCAGTGTATCTTATAATGTACTAGCTGTCACCCGCGGGCTCTGCCCGCGAGTTCCAAGTTCGCCCTCAGTCCGTTTCGCCTTCGGTTGGCTTTTGGATTGAGAATAGTTGTACACAAATCAATAAAGTAAACATAGTTATTATATGCAAATTTTTTGGTATGATTTTATTTTATTAATATTATACTTGCACAAACTTTTAATTTGTTCAAACGGATAAGGTTAAAAAGAAGATATAACACAGAATCCGTTGATGACAATGATGAGAAGAATCAGGAAAAAATTAACTTTTAATTCAGATTTTTTGCAAGATAAAACTGTTGTCGTTAATTCCATCATAAGCCCATCGTGCTTCAAAGTCAAATATAAATCAGAAGAAGGATTTGGTGAAAATGTAGAAGAGATTTTGAACTTCAGATTGGCAAATTTAGTTCCAACTGATCAAAAATTTTGGACGCGGGATGCGGTGAAATATTTCGAAAGCATAGCGTTGAATGAAAATTTTACTATCAAAATATTAAAACAAATCGATCTATTCTTTATCAATTTAGAAGATTATGATTTAATGAGGAGCATCGACCAATGGATCGTTGATGAAGAATATGCAGTTTTCGAAGATTATTTTGCTCCATACTTTCGATCCGATTGATATAATTCTCCATTGAATTCTTATGAATTGATTGAAAAAAAAAGTTTAAAAAAATTATGTTTTTGATCTGTTATTTCATGTACTAACATTGTACTTTGTGAATTAATAAAAAAGTCTTGATAAAATAATACTTTTGATCTGTTATTTAATTTATAAAATTCGTTATTTATTCATATTCATTCACAACAAATATCTTAAAAATTGGTGATAAGAAATAATACATGAAAATTTTTTAAATTAACTTATCGTGAGAAATGTAATTTTTTCAATAATTAGAATTTATTCAAGATTTGAGGAAAATTGGTGGAACCGTTCGATAGATACGCTTAATGCGTAGGTGGGTGCGTGGGTGGAGTGCGAACAGGACAATATATAGCTATAAACCATCCTTGAACCTAGACGAATACGTAATGCAAAGTTTCATTAAGTTTGGTTCAGCGGTTCAAGAGTTATGGAATCATAGATAGATGGAATAGATAGATAGAAACATGATAAATAAGTTGTTATTTATTGTGAGCGAACAACAATAAATAAACGTCCCAAACAACTTGCAGTTTCTCCGCGCAACAAAAAGAAAGCACTATGCAAAGTTTTGTGTTGATCAGTTGCGGAATGTAGACGGTAACTCCAAATACCGAACGGACATTCTGCTTTATATCTTATAATGTAAGTGTTGTAAATATTATTGTTTTGTTAGTATACAAAGCTCCGTGTGATAAAATTTTCCAAGTCTTTTCCAACGTGCGAAAGCTGTTTAATTACCTTGCATAGGACAGCGGATTCGTTAATCCTGTACTCATATCGATAGGGCCACCAATAAATTTAGCGACCAACTGTAAAAAAATTAAATAAAGTATTATTTTTTCAAAGTAAATTCTGCATTAACAAAGTACCAACCCTCCGGGATATTTTTTGTAGGTGTAATACCTATTACACCCGAATTTTTAATGTAATGTAAGTAATATTATAATTTGTTTGATGTGAAATTTGAAAATGTAGAAGTTCATAGAAGTTTCCTATACTTTTCATAACAAGACATCGATATTTTTTAATCACTGTAATAGGTATTATACTGGTAAAGTATTACAGAATTTCTCTCAAATAAAGTGTTTTTTTTTTTACAAAGAATAGGATTTACATCGGATTGGAGATAAAAAATGACCATGAATTGGAAAAAGTGATAATAAATCAATACATCATAATTATATGTCTCAGATAACATTATGAGGATCATATACAGCGCATATCGCAAGCATGGCGCGATTGTAAATACAGTGTCCGTCAGAAAGGATGGACGGCACTTTTTGCCGAATACACAAATTAAAATTAGGAAATAACAATTTTGAAAAATCCAGCTGCAACACCTACACATCATACAATTCACCTTAAAAACATGTTTTGACATATGTCAAAACTCCACACGAAACCCGTACAGTCACGTTGCAAATAACTTTGAGAATAAAAATTCCCCAGTGTAAAATACAGTAAAACGAGAAACCCGATTTTCCACTGTTGTGTGCACCGAAAAAAGCGCGAATGGGCGCGTTAATGTTAATACTACCAACATCGATGTATATCGTTGAAAGTTAGTGCAAGCAATAATGTAACCATGCTATATCCTCATACTGCAGTCATGTGCGTTTTTTCTAATTGGCACTAAACGAGTATCATATGCTTGGGTTTTGACCATCACGCATGATCACGCACAATTGAAGGTAATATGCGTTTTAATGCGTCTCATGAATGTTATCTGTGATGCCAATTTAAATATCATTTTCACGTACCGGATAATTCATCAGGGACGTCGCTCCCATATGTATTGACATGTGTACTGCCAAGTACAGGCAAAAAATGAGATATGCAGCGCAGACTACAACAAGTATCACATGCATCCACCAATATGACTCTTCGACATTTTCATCGTAAGTTTCATACACGAAGTACGTGTTGATCATAATGACGACTACTGACAATACAGTTGCGACTATTTTCGTCCCTCTGTAAAAAATGTTAAATAACTCAATATCCAAGCAGTGGTGAAACTATTTTTGATTCAGACATGTTCTATTGCGAAAAAATATGCCCTTTTATTCCATAAGCTCCCACCCACTCCTCCATTGTTCCGTTCAATTGAAAAAGATTACAATTTTCGTACTTAACATAATTTTTCACAACAGTTACTTTCTTTTCACGCATTCAATAAAACTGAGTTACACATTACCTACTAAAATCTTTCCTACGAACTTATGTTTAAAATTTTAATCTAAAAACACCACAATCATAATATAATTGTAAATAATTTAATAAGTGCCGAAACTCATAAACAACATTTACTTGGAAAACTCACAATCCATTTCTGAATTCTCCCATGAGTGCCAGACTGCTCGTGAAGGCTATAGTTGGCAACGTGGCGAATGGCAACTGGAGACTCATGACGGCGTTGAGGATGTCGTTCATGAGGGAAAGGCTTCTGAGGTCAGCCTTGAAAGCGACCAGGAAGGTAGGCACAATGGCGAAGGTTCGGGTGAAAAGTACTCGCTTCCAACGCGCCCACTGCAAATCTAGAAAACCCTCCATCGCGAATTGACCAGCGTAAGTTCCAGTCATCGTAGAAGATTGGCCTGCAGCCAAAATCCCCAAGCCCCATATGTACATAGCGGCTGCGCCGAATTCGCAACCGAGATACACGCCACCGTTGAAGAGGTCAGCTTCGACGTGGTCCGTATTATTCTACAGACAGGTCATTTAGTATTACCCAAAAAATGTCCTTCCTTATTTTATCAACCGTAAATAGAAAATCAGTACTTACCTTGAAGGTTTCAATACCCAAAGGAAAGTTGTTTTTCTTGCAAACTCCGTACTGAAAGAAACCATTTTTATCAAAATACCATCTTCATGGTTATTTGCATGGATTTTTTATTCTTTCGCTACCTATATTTGAAGGGTCCGCGGTCTAAACTTGTTAAGAGCCATTCTACAAATTTTACAAAACGGGAAAAAAACGTTGATATTAAAAAAATTTTTTTTTCGAATCTTAATATTTTCTGTTCATATCGTGTAGAAATGTGATGTGCGTAAGTTTTGCTACATTTTACCAAAAATTCTCGATTTTATGAGGCTTAAAAGCCATACATATGTTATGAACAAGGATGTCCTGCGGTCCAAACTTGCTATCAGCCATGTCCTTTTTTAATGTTTTCAAAATGCAATTATTGAAAGTATTTGGTACTCTTTTCTAGTAAATATTGTATGATTGATCTGCGCGAAAAAATATTTTAGAGTCGTTTTTTCGACGATGTATTTATCATATTCGATATTGCAATATAATTATTATTTCATTCGTAAGAAAAGTTTCAGGGGGTCTTCTAGTTATGGACGCAGAGGTTATTTGTACTAAACAGTAAAGTGCGTTTTCGATCGCGTAAACACATAGTTGCCCTCACTAAATAAGTAGTTGCTCTCACTAAACACCAAACAGCGTGTAGTGAGGGCAACTACGTGTTTACGCGGTCGAAAACGCACTCTACTGTTTAGTACATACAACCACTCCGTTCTCTGCCTGCGCACTTTCAAATCAATTTTTTTATCATTTACATATTTCGAATCTACATGTTATTAGAAATGTACTCTATAAAGGATTTACCACAAAGCAGGATCTTTCACGAGATATGGCCATATGGATCGCTATTAGCCACTTTCTGTCCTTTCTCACGCTCGCGCAGCACACAGTGACTTCTTTATCTACGAAATTTCGATGATTGGCCGGTTTTTTTTTAAATATATTTTTAATAGATTAACAGAGAATTTATTCAAGACGAGGAAAAAGAGCTCTATGGACTTCGTATAGCCGATTAAACTCCAAATTTCAAAAATCGTGTTTAATTTCATTGTGAAACTTTGAACGCTTTTTCCCGAAAGTCATGTTTTTCAAAAGTGTTTGCAAGTGCCTGATTAGAGTTTTTCAGAATATTGAATGTCTGCAAATTTTTAATTGTTCAGTAAAGATGTCGCTATGGTTAGACGCGAGCTTTTTTGAAAAAAAATTTTTTCTCGTTTTGACAGCACTTATCAACTTGAAAAATTGTGAAAAACGAGTTTTTTTGAACATCGACCATTTTCAGTATTTTAAATTTTTTCAAAAAGCTCGTGTCGGACGATAGTCAAAGATATATCGATTACAGACATATCGTTTTTTCCCAGTTTCATCCACCCCAACCTAAGGAAGCTTGCCACAAAGTCGGGTGTGATTTTTTTTTTGGAGGCGCTGTTAAGGCCACGTCAATGTCACAATTTTCGATGTACAAATAATTTAAATGTATAGATTTTAAGAATAAAGCTGTACAAACACAATTAAAACAACCGCATCTTAAAACCATGTTTGGTTTTCTTGCAATCCATCGTTCAAAATACGCTCGAAATTCGGGTTCGTAACTAGAAGACCCCCTTAACATCAGTTCTCTGAAAAATTCTTCATTATCTTCAGGAATAATATCAATAATCTTTATCAAATCAGCTTTCTTCTCCTTTGATAATTCTCTTGAACCAGATGGTTCGAATTCGTATCGGTCCAAATCACTCGCACTTCTCCCTGTAAATATGAATCCCCATGAAAAATTGTAATATAGTTTACTGTAAAAGTTAACTAACCTTGTAAAGTTAAGACACGTGATTAGAATTTGTCCCGTTGATCGCATGTTGACGAGACTCACAAATAATATAGAAGGTAACGTGGAATTGAAAACAAAAATCTCTCAGAACACGCTTACACTTCACCTAACACATAATGAATTAAGCCCTACTACTCTATTGTCCGAGCGAATCGAGCGAAATGTGAGAAAAAAAATGATTTCTTCATAAGACGCCATATGCTGATAACAGGTTTTGAACGCAGACCCTTCATTTATGTTTCTAAATATGTGGTTGAGAAATAAAATATCATGTATGCTACTTACCACTTCAGCGTTGGTTTTATTGTACATGCCATAGGCAAAGACAGCCACAACGAAAACATTGATGATGTACGAAACGAAAAGTGCTATACCCGCTTCGATGAAGTAATATTTGTTCGCTTCTTTGATTTTCTTTGGCTGAGTTCGGTCGATATCTCTAGACTAGAAAAAAATAAAATTTTAATTTGATGTCATTCATTAACTGATGGCAGATGGCAAGAATATCTCTAAGAAAAATTCAATAAGGCATTTTCTTTGAGGGGTTACACTACTGTAGAGCACGGAGAAATAGGTATTTTTCGGGAATTTTTTTTGGCGCAATGAAGTAACATATCAAAATGCCGTTAGCTGGGATTTATTTTACATATCGTAAAGAACAAAATGCAATTTATTTCAAGTAATTATATCAAAAAACAACGGCTGTGCAGCATTTCCCTTCCGACGCTTTTTTTTCGAAAGGGTCCACGGCCGGAAACGTAGCTGCCGCAATTTTTGATCTGGAATCAAAAACCAAAATTTTTTCGAATCTACAAAACAAGATCCGTACGTAGCATTTTTTTGATATATTGATTTTCCGCAAAATGGCGTGCCTCTGAACGAAAAACATGCAATCTCACGTTCGAAATCGTCACTATATTGTTTATAAAAAAAAAGTATGCAAAATAAATAAAAAAATCCTACGTACGGACCTAGGGAAAACGATTCTGAATATGTCAAAAATTTCAAATTGATCGATGAAAATTTGTACGAGAAATGTTTCCGGCCAGTTTGAAAAAAGTGGTTTTGAGAAAATCGCGTTCAAAGTTTTCAGTACTGTAAAATTCTATTTTTTTTAAGTACTTTCAATCTGCGATGCCCGAACCATACAATTGTCCTTCTGCATCGACATCTTCTTCTCGTTTGGCCAATCTTATGTTTTTCAAATTCATTCGAGCCTGTTTTGCGCCTTAACTTAAAGATCGCTTTGCTATTTTTATGCGCTCTGCGTCCATCTCCATGCAAAAATTGTAGCTTTCGGGCATTAAACCTGGCATTTAAACATTTTTGACGCCTTCCATCTATTAATATATTATTTTTAAGACCTTAAAGCACATTTTAAGCCGAAAAAATTCAATTTTTTGAAAATCCTACAGTGGTGTAACCCCTTAACAGCTTGGCAAAACACTTGTAATTAAACGAGAGTAAAAAAAAGAGTGTAATTTTTACCTTTACAAGAGCGCTATGGAGGTACAGATTATGAGGCATAATCACGGCTGAAAAAATGAAGAAAAACAATTTATGAAACTACGAAACAAGATTTTCGGGACAATTGACCATTGTAAATGCTTACCTCCAATCACTCCTACAGCTTTCAACAAAACTTTCTTGTTATAATCGGTTTCGTACCAGGGAACAAACATCCCGGCAACCACGTCTAATTGTGGAGGGGCTGTCACTACATACTGTAAAGTAAAACATAATTTTTGAATGGAAAAAGAGCTCATGCAAATAATGACAATTGAATTACCTCGTAACCAAAAGTTATAGCCATAACTGTGATGAGAAAACCGAACAGGAGTTCGAGCTTCCTGAGGCCATATTTGTCCAAAAGTAAAAACGTGAAAGTATCAACTACAGTAATAAGGACACCAATGGGAATCGAAACCCTAGAAGAAATTGCAATTTCAAGTACCAAGTAAATTCACACAATGTAATCCTTCATCACGATCATTTCGACTTACAATTTGTTGGATAATAGATGAATAGCTATAGCTGTCCCGATGACTTCTTGCATGTCACTGCCAATAATGGCAATTTCCATCATGACCCACAAAAGTATCCTTGGGATGAATTTGTATTGGCGATGGCACATTTCCGCCAAATGTAGCCCTGTCACGACTCCAAGGCGAGCACTCAGCCTTTGCATGACAAGGCCCAATATTGTTGAACTGAGAAGTACCCATAGTAACTAGGAATAAGCAATGGTTTGACATTGAAAAAAGTGTTTGACTGAACACCTTTTGAAAACTTAACTTGATTCAATGTGAACTTGAAGAATCCTTTTAAATTTACGAGTAAAAGTACCTTATATCTGGCAACAAATCCAGATTGCAAATCAGATTCGATGTTTCCTGGATCTAAAAATGCTATGGACATCAAGAATCCTGGTCCGGTAAAGGCCCATAATTTTCGAAAGCTAAAACTTTCCTGCCAACGAAAAAACTTTTGCTACAATGTGATTAGATAGAAATAGACTTGGTATTAAATTTTCTTAGGCTCTCTCCTCTCGTTAATATGAATAATTATTTTTTAAACTAATTTTCTACAAAAAAGTAATTTAGGATCGCAGAAATAAGGAATTTCTATATCAAAAACGAGGAAACATGTTTTTCTTTGTGCTCTTTGCACCACTTACATTTTCGGTCTCGGGTATTTGGACTTTTTCATCTGCAAAATAGGCTTGCTGTTTTTTTGGCGAAAGTGACGTATTTTCACTGACTCTAACTGTTTCCAAATTAGTTTCGAACTCTTCGGTTGAATTTGTTGGTCCTGCATCACCGCTTGGCCAGTCAGGAGTCATTTTATGTTGATAATAATCTGTAGTAAACGATTTCATTTTTTTATGATCTTTTGAATAGATAAACGATTTTAAACTAATGGCCATCCAATTTTTTTTATTAAAAATGCGCATTTTTAACTGCAGAATTGAAGAGATTGAACAGTGTCAGTTTTTAAATTTTAACGAGTAACTATATGATAAAATTCAATAAAATCGAACACATACATGATGAGCTTCAATAGATGTTAGGTGAAAGAGTAAATATCGACGTTAAATTTTTATCTTTAAACATGTAGAAAATAAAAAAATTACACGTCAGTATCAGAAATATTCAATATACCATAAACTCGAATCATGTATTGTAAATTTTGTAAAGTGAATTTTTAAGTAACAGTTTACCGTTATCAGAAATAAAGATGAATTTTAATATGAAAAAAAAGTGAAGGTTTTTTCAAATTGAAAAAAATTGGATGTCTTCGACGTTCTTCTTTTACAGATTTGATGTGAGTCTTGACGATGAGAAATTAAAAATATAGACAAATGAAGACTATTGTTGAAAAAGTAAGCCTGGCATTCAAAATCAAAAAGGCGAAAAATATAAATCTTATGAAAATGTAAAAAATTTGCCACTAAAAATATAGCAAAGTTCAGTGTATGTAACCGCAAAAAAGAAAAGAAAAAATTTGATTCTAGAAAACTTGCACAAAATAAATGTTCAGACTAAAAAAAATTTTTCTGTAGAATCATTATCGCCTGCAGTTGGGAATCGAAAGAATCGAAAAATTTGAATTTCGAAACTTTACTTAATTTATGTGATTCCTGAGAAGAAAATTTATACTTTCCTATTTAGACGCATGAAAAATTAGAGAAGGTTTGTGAATCCGATATTGTATATTTGAATTCTGAAGATGACAAGAGCTTTTTTTTCTTTCATTGTCATTAAAAAAAGGTAAGGGATTTTGGAGAAAATGGAGAAGTATATTCTCCGATCCTAAAGTACTAAAACTGCCAAAAAAATACTGCTGAAATTGGAGAAGGCGCTGCTCGAACTGCTCCAAACGGCGCTACTGAGCAATTAAAGGAAAATTTGGAGAAGATGAAATGTATGGAAACAAAGGATTCTGCAATCTCTACACAGAGAGAAATGCTTTTGATGACATATCAATGTCACAATTGATGTCACCACATTTTATATAATATACATTCACATTTGATCCATAAACAAGCATAATTTATACGTCTTCAAAGTTGAGATGATCCTCTAACAATATGACGTCGATGCAGCATTAATCGATGTCATGTCCATTATATGGATATGACAAATATAACAATTGATATGACAAATCTGACAATTGTTATGACAAATACAACAATTGTTAAGTTAACAACAGTTGACTATCAATCCATTTTTATTGATATGCCAGAATTATCACTTTCTTATTGACACAGTATCCATATTTGTGTATGCGACATCAAAAAATTTCTCTCCGTGCACCTTCTCTAATTCAATGACCTGAAAATTTTCCTCGGAAAATCGATCCTTAGAGCCAATGTTGTGAATGAATAAGTTTAATGTTGAATTAGTTCAACATTTTCCTTTTTTCAATATTTCTTTATTGTAATTTTTTCTTTTTTCAAGCTTCTTCCTAAAGTCTTCTAAGGGCTTTAAAAGGTCCTTACTTATTAGTTCGATTTGCAGTGCAAATAAGCTGTATTTTATTAATTATTCAGCAAATTTACGTAGTAAGACATTATAGCCTGCAGCAGTAACTGTAATTTACATTTTCATTTAATGTTTTTCGTTGATTACATTTCTTGTTATAAGTCCTCTAGTTCATGCTGAACTCGGGGCAAAATCAGTTTTGACTTCCTCGCCACAGAAAAAACTCTTTCGGATGCCGAAAATTCGAGAAAAGACAAATTATGGGTTAAGAAGAGTAACTGCAAGTTCAGAACATCCCAGAAAGAAAAAATGAAGGTCACCGACTCCGTTAGCATTGTGATGAGAATCGTTATACCACGTGCAAGCAAGAACGAAAATGTGCCGAAAGACGAAAGTGATGTTGAAAATACAAAATTAAAAATTTTGGAAAAACAATCACAAATTCTTACTTACTTAATGATCAAGATTAAATCATTTTACCGTTGAAAAACTAATTTTTCAATATATTTTTCTGTATATACGGTTGTATGATTGTACTTTTTTCACGATGAAAACAATAAACTAAAAGCAGTTTCAAATTTACTAAGTTTGGTACCCATTATAGCTTCATGATGAAGTAAACTAATAACATCTCGCTAACTGGATTTCAACAAGAATTTTTTTTTTTATGAAAAATTGAGTTCAAGGTTAGGTGTATGGTTTACATACATAATAATGTGACTTTTATAGTATTTTTTACGCTCGCAGCACGGAAATCAGTTATTCTTGTGTTTACTATCGTCCCATGAAAAACTCGTTCTCGCCGCGCGCCTTCTCGCCGTTTTCTATGCCGCTCGAAGGTCGAGCGGCAGAGAAACTCGTCTTTTCACGACATAACAGTAAACAAAAGACTAAGTAATTTCCTTGCTGCGAGCGTGAAAAATATCTCTCGTGTCAAGGAGCATCAAAACTCGCGTTTTACTCGTGCGATATGCTCACTCGCTACGCTCGCTCGCAAAACTTCGCACTCGTAAAAACGCTCGTTTCTGCTCCTTGATACGAAATATACTATTATATGTATTTTTTCATATTAACAATTTTTAATACGATTTTCAATCAATTTGTAAATTTTTACTCTCTATCGTTGAAATTTTCAAAAAACCCTTTCAAACTGATAAATCGACTTACTTTTTTGATTTTTTCACATACTTTCTTGCAGGCTTTCGGGCAACACTTTTTCGTACGAAACTATTTTGAAAAACAAAACTGTAGCTTTTTCACTGCATAATTTTCATTTCATTTTTGAATTTTTTATAGATATTTTTTTGAATTTTTTTGTTTCGATCATTACTTTTTCATGTCCAGAACCGGAAATATATATATATATATATATATATATATATATATATATATATATATATATATATATATATATAAAAAAAAACAGATCTATTTAACCTTTGCCGTGTATAAAAACTACTGCTTCTTTTACGTAGATTAAGCAAACATCGAGAGACTTATTTGATCTTGATGGAATCAAAAAGATATGGTTGAACACGAGAGAAAAACACGATCATAAAAATAACTACAAATTATACGTGCTAAATGATACATCAAAACATGAAATGTATGATAAGATAATAAAATAATACTTAGTCTCAAACATTTTAGTAAATGAAACGAAAAAAAAGACATCTGACAGAAAAAAATTTCATTTATTAATAATCACCTATTTCTTGCATTAAAAAACATTTTGAGAATATTACTCTTCAGCATTTTTCAACTTTCATACAAATTTTTCATTAATTTTCAAAATCTTTTTTTTCCAAGGATGTAAAACGAATTTATTTAAAGGACAAACAATTCAAAAAAAAAAAATAGTTACAATCGCACTCAATTATTTTATGCAAAAACGTCCGAGAGTATCCAACGTAGAAATGACTTTTTATGTAACGTTCGTCTGCGGTATAGAATCTTTAACAACTCGCGTTTGTTTAAGAATAAAAACAGGAAAAAACACGCCGAGATAACTCACTGCTGGAAAATTCGAAAATTAAATACCACTGTGAACGTACGATTAAACTAAAGGAAGACACATGAGCCGACTTGGACGTTCTTCAGACGAGATTACATTTGCACTCACCTTTTCTAAATATGACTTCTGCGTGATGTAAATTTCCAGATTACTTTTTAAACTCCCACTTTACTCCATGCAATCAATAAAACGAATTTTTTTTATATTTTGCGATTCGATAACAGCACTATCAACTGATGAACGATTATGCTCTTCAAAAATTTGACATGCATTTACTGGGATTGATATACGATTAAGTATCTGAAAAATTTTTTTTTAACACCTAATACTACAAGAGATTCTCTCAAATTATAAAGAATGTTTAGTAAATTTTTTATTTCAATTCCCTAGCGACGATTTCTGAAATTCGAGAATGTTCTCATATTTGTAACAAATTTTCTAAAAAGGAACATTAAGTCAATAATCTTCGAAAAAAGCATTCGGGTGTATTTTATAGAATTCGTTTATTCTTATTTTTTTTACAACTTTTGAACGAATGGCAAAAAATTCCGGATTCTTGGTGTTTTTCACACTGCGAAATTCCATAGAATGCGAAAAAAAAAAAAAACGAAACGTAGAAAGTTACACAGTTGTTCGTTTCCAAAATAATATATGATAAACGTACAGTTTTCTGAAGTAAAAATTTTGTAACAAAATCGAGAAAATAATCATTGCTTAGACCGAACATTTTTTCGCATCTCACGCTTAACATTGCATTTTAAATTTACAATTGCATTGTTTACATGAAGTATATGTATAAACGATAAATGGGAAATCAGATAATTAACAAAGATTACATATCAAGAATGGTGATTACCGAGATTTCAAAGAGAAATGATATACTGAAAATTTCATGCAGTAGAGCACGTAATTCTTATCACGATTTTTACAACTCAAAGACGGATAAGATACAAATATTGGAGGTCGTAGGGTCTCTGCAGTTTTTTGCAATAAACATAATGGTTTTTTGTTTTTATAAAAAAGTCATACACGGTTTTTTAAAAAGATTTTAATTGGCGAATAAATTGTTCGAATAACAAAAATTTGACAATGAATTGTCGTATGAAATTTTGAGGGAAAAGTTTTTTTTTTTATATTTTGTTGAAAAAGAAAGAAAATGAAAATGTGAAATTTCATTCAAGAAGGATGAATAAACAGCATATATTTGGGATGCATGGAAATAATTTATTAAGGTTTCAGATGAATGTTAAAAAATGTATGTGGTCGACAGATGGAATTTGACGTTATTGTTTGACTTAACTATTTCATTTCCCTATTGTTTCTGTTAAAAATTTTTTGTCATCGTGTTTAAATTCAAATTTTAAGTTTCGGGGAAACCCTCAAAGTTAGTTAATAAATGGAAAAATTTTAATAGTGTACGACGTTTTTGTGAAGTAAATATTTTTCTTAGTCTAGTAATTTTTTTCAATTAGTGGAAAAGAGTATATAAAAATTTCTTAAATGTTACGATGAACATATTTTTAAAACTAACTAAAATTGAATGGTAAAAATAAATTTCCGTAAAAGAAAAGTAAACAGAATTTGCGTTTTCTCAATATACATACAACAGTAGCCGAAAAAATTTCCTTTAAGTAAAAACATAAAAGAGTAAAATGAAAAATACGAAATTACAGTAAAAAGAAAAAATAATATTAGATAAAATAATTCAGAAATTTTCTGTTACTCAGTTATTTACTGCAGAATATACGATGTGATTCTGTTAAATATATATTTTGAAATTTTATTAATGATATTGATGATATATTTTTTTTTAATTTTCAATATTGGCTGTAAAAAACTCTTTGAATTAATCATATTGTGCCTAACGAATTCATAAAAAACTATCACGTACCTATGTTAAATTTTTTTTCACGAAAACTAGAAATAAATAAAATTCTTAATCAATTCTTCAAAACGAAAATCAATGAAATTCGATTTTTTTTAATGTGCATATTGATTGATTGTACTTATATTTTGATGAAAAACTATTACTATATTATTTAATATCCTATGAATATAACATAAAGTAATAGGTTTTTATAATGAAAGTATTGCTTATTTGTCATTAAATAATTTTTTTTCAATATGAAAAGGATGAGTAAAACAAAAAAAAACTTTGAATAAAAGAAAATGCTGTAGTTGAATAATTCTAGATATATTTTTTATTATTTTATCTTCCATTTGTTCAACAGAAATCGCTGTTACACATTTTGAAAAAAAATCATATTTATATTATAGTTTCCAGATTCGTTTTGATAATTTATTAATTGTTTTCGTTTCTAATATTGTTAAGGAAAACTTCTAGAAAATAAATATTCAACAACAAAATCAAAAGTATTTATGACATTCTTGTGCATTATACTTTTTCTCGATAAAATAATATTTTTATCAATTGAGAAAAGTATAAAAATATTCCTTGTATTTAAAAGTAAGAAAAAAATTCAATTCATACAAAAACTGCATTCTAAATAAAAATATACAAAAAAAAGTATATGTTTTAGTTCCCTCGAATGCATATAATAGTTGTTAAAAATATAGAAGGGAATGTTTTTAATGCAAAAATTAGAAAAATTAAATCAAAAACACGAAATTTAAATAAAATGTCATGTTTATGGATATAATTCTTGAATTCTTTGTAATTGTCATATTTGTATTATTTCATATTCTACTAGTTAAAAGGAAATTCCTGTTAATTTTTTTTCTATTCATGCCGTTAATGTCTTTTGTATTTTGAAAATCATTTTTTTTTTTTTTATTAAAGTAAATATAATGAATATATTTACAAAGTTGAAAAAATTATTTAATTTACAAGAATAAAAATAATTTATGATTGGTTCATACATTTATTTTTTTCAGCATAATGATAATTTGTAAAATATGAATATATAATAAATTGATGAATATATTAACAAGATCGAAAGGTTATTTTATTGACCAGAATGGAAATAATATATTTTTATGCATTTTTTTTCCAATATAATTATTCGTGTTCCAAGTTTCAAATATAGTTAAACAAAAACAACACCCGAAAAAAATGACATTTATTTTAAAGAACAATTATATTATTTAATTATTCAAATATATGTTGAATAAATCTATTCACAAATTTGAAATCATTTCTTGACAAAATATTTTTAAGCAATAATTTTTTCAATAATCATGCATATTCTTCGTTTTAAATAAAGTATAAGAAAAATAACACTTAAAAAAAAACACGACTTTTGTTTCAGAGAACAATTATTTACTTTAATAATAATATAAATATACGTTGTATAGATATATTCAGATATTCGAAATTAGTGTTTAACAAAATGAAAATAATTTATCACATTCTCATGCATCTATTTTTGTTCAATAAAATAATAATTTAAATAATATGAATATATTATAATATGTTACTATAAATATTTAGGAATATTTACAAAGTTAAAAAGATTATGTAACTGATCAGACTAAAATTTCAAGCATTCATTTTTTCCATAACTATGTGTGTTCCCAGTTTCAAATATAGTATAACAAAAATAACACCTGAAAAAAAAATACAAGACTTTTGTTTTAAAGAACTATTACTTATATGAATAATAATATACATTGTATGGATATATTTAGAAATTCGAAATTATTGTTTAAAAAAATAAAAATTATCTATCACATTCTCATGAAGTTTTTAAAATGATAATTTTAATAATATGAATATATAATAATATAATTCATATATTGACAAAGTTAAAAAAATAATTTAATTTACCAAGATAAAAATAATTTCTGATATGTTCATGTATTGATTTCTATAGAATTTAATGAAAACCTCTAAAACCAAGTGACATTTGTTTTTAAGAACAATTATTTTACATTATCAATTAAAATATATGTTAAATGAATGTATCCACAAATTTGAAAAAATTGTCATAATGATTAATCGAAAAATATGAATTTGTAATAAATTGAGGAATAAATTCACAAAATTGAAAAAATTATTTAATTTACTACAATAAAAATCATTTATGATTTTCTTACCATTTTTTTCAATATAATTATTCGTATTTCTTAGTTTCAAATATAGTTTAAGAAAAATAGCTGCTGGAAAAAAAATGACATTTGTTTTAAAGAACAATTATTTACTTCAATAATTTAAGTATATGTAGAATGGATATATTCACAAGTGTAAAATTATTTTTTAACAAAATGAAAATGATTCATTACGTTCTCATGCATTTTTTTTTCAATATAGTGATTCCTTTTTTATCCGAAATAACGTGCTTTGAAAATGGGAATCCCGTGACTCATTCAATTATCAATCATAATAAGGAAAATACTCTCATTTCTCTGAATACTAATTACAGACATGCAATCATCAGTGAATTAATCAATATCATTAATCATTCTCCACATAGTCAAATCATGTCATCAGTTTCTCGAAAAATCACTATTTATAAAATAATTGCATTTTTATATGAAAAATTTTGCTGGCATTCATTATTAAATACCAAAAATTCAACATTCAAAATTCGACTTATGTAAACAAACAAAATAAATATTACCTTAAATTTTTCTGGATCATAAGTTTAAAAACAACACTACACGTGGGTTTATAAAAGTTTTAACTTTATTATTAGTATTTTAAGATTGGTAACGAGTAACATCAAAGCACAAAATTATTTACAGGACTTTAATAAAACGAATAAAACTATTTAGAAAAACAGCTGATGCCAAAACTACTCGATACAATGACATGAACAATACACCCAAATGCAGTGACACAACTGACTGTTACGACTGTTATTTTTTTTTCTTACTCCGGGGCTTTAGAATGTAAGGAACATTATGTCGGACGTGATTTTAGACGATTTTGACTTCCGTGGTAAAAGTTAAAAATTCAAGAACGTGCCAGGGGCGCACCCAGAAAAAATTTTCTGGAGGGGTTTTTCAGAAAAACATATAATTCCTTTTCAAATATTTTGAATATTTTAATTGTCAATTTATTACATCATTTGTGACGATTTCTCAATTTTGTGTCTTGAATTCTTTTGAATTTCAATATTTTTTAATTTATTTCTGGAATAACTCAAGGTTGCTCATGTTGGATCATATCATCATTAATATATTTATATATATCATTGAAATAAATATACTATTATTAAAATATTCAATCATTATGAATTTTGATGAATACTTGAAAAGCAAAACGCTCACTTCATCTAGGAATAAAAAGAACTAAAAGTATACCATTTTCAAATTTCCCGCGCTTGAGCAGACAAAACAATCGAAACAGTGTTTTTTTGAGGTTATGTCGTAGTGCTTCCTTTTTATACTTGATAAATCATAATTTTCAGAGCAATATACAAATAATTAGCATTGTAATTACTTCAAAGAGGTAATTTTGCTTCTTTTCTGACAATTTCTCGCAAACTATATGATGGGATCTACCTAAAACCAGTATGGTATTTATAACCATATTTTGGTATAGTATTTATTAGTTAAATTCTTTAATTTTTCATGCATCTAAATTAGCAATTATCAATTTTCTTTCAAGAAATTACATAAATTTAGTGAAATTTTGAAGTTCAATTTTTATTCTATTTATAATATTCTAAGTTACTGATGGTACCAGGGGCAGATTAACTCTCAATGGGGCCCTGGGCAACCATCAATTTTTACCGTTTCCTTCTTGAATTTCAAATAAAATTTGAACCTATAATTGCCCTAAGGGGTCGTGTACATAATACGTCTCGCATTTTTCTGTTGATGTCTTTGTCTTACTTATCTTGAATCATATTCTTGTCCTTGTTTAATCGCGTGACGTATTATGTGCACGACCCCTAATAATTTTTTTTTTTGGAATTGTAATATTGTGTACGTATAAATCAAATTACTATATTTATTTCAAAAATGCTGTTTTATAGAATTTTATTAAAAATCGATTTATGGAGATCAGATGATAATAAAACTTTCGAATCCAATAAGAGTAACCTTTTTATAATTATGTTTTTTTTTTTTTCATTAAATATATTTTATTACTAATATTTTTGAAATAATAAAATTTTTTAAAAAAAGTATTATCTCAAAGTTTTAATACCTACATGTAATTTCAGTGGATTCAAATCAAGTGGATCATCAAAATCAATTGTCATGAATACATCTAATTCTATACGAAGTATACTCAACATTTGACGTTTAGCAGGTTTCGAACGCTTGCTTATTTTTTTGTTTTTGTTCTTTTATTTTGAATTTTTCCTATTTGGTAACTATTTGCGTTCTTTATTATTTAAAAATTTTTTGATAATAATTTTCAATTTTTTCTTTCTTTCCTTTCCATTTTTTGAAATTAGGTTTTTTTTAAGAAAATTTTCGATTTTTTAAATCAATTGTCTACTTTCACCTTAGGGTTAATCCGCCCACCCTGGACGGTAATGATTTATTGAGAAAGTTTTTTACAGCCTTAATATTTACATTGTGCAACTTTTCTAGACAGATGGTGCCTTCCAAATACCAAAAATATTTCATTGAAAAAGTAAGAAATATAAGTTTTCTGCTTTCTACCCTTGCACGACGTTTCCCTCGGTTAATTTTTGTAAGAAAGAGATAAGTTCCACTGAAATATCTCGTACGAATAACTGAATCGATGCAGTGGTGGTATATATGAATGAAGAATCTCAATGAATAATTTAAGAAACTCCCTAATCGTCATTATATAATTTCTTTCTTTATAATCAATTTTTCCGACCCAGAAAAGTATAGCGCTGTGGCGCTTGTCCTTCATAAAATCTTTATCACTGCCTGAAGTTGGCTGCTATGTAGAGATAAAATGCGCGCGCATCATATACAAGCGCGGGGATTTCGAATGATATTTTTTTCATGATTTGACTGACAGGAGACAATGACAAAAAAAAAAAAAAGAAAAATGCAATCGCGCACCCGAATGGAGGCACAAAAATAATCTATATTATTGAAAACTAATCTTTCGCTGTCTCTTTTTAAGGTGAGGTTTTCCACGTTCACTTTTGTAAAAAAGTAATAAATTTTACAGAAATATTATTTACGATAAACTGAATCGTTGTAGTAGTGTTAGATAAGAATTCTCAATTTAAAATCCGAAAATTATTAAATAGGCATGTTTATCGTTCTTTCTTTAATTATAATGAATTTTTTCCGACTCAGAAAAATATTGCGCCAGTATTACTAAAACCGAATCTTTTGCTGTTCTTCAGTTAACTTAAGTATAATTACCAATTCATTATTACTTATGAAAATTTGTAATATAAGTTATTAAATATTAGTAAAACGTAATCAAAAAAACGGAAAATGCTATTCTAAGTAATGCCTAATTTTTTTATTTGACCGAATCATGAAAAAAAGCAACACATTCAAAACAATACTTTTTATTGCATACCACTTTCGCTCCATAATTACAATTACATCATGCGTCTAAGCATTTCTAGTTGTTCCACGAAGAGTGTTCTCGCCCGCTCATTTTCATCATATGACATTATTATATATACGTGTTCTTATAATACAATCGGATTTTCGGCGTATTTACAAATTTATTCATATTTACACAACAAAATGTTCATTATTTTAAAATCATGTTAAATTATTAATTCGATCATTCACTCACTTAACACGTGTAAAGTTTCTAGAAATATTGAGCTTGGTCTGGTCAGTATACGCAATATGTTGGCTGTACAGAAATCATTTTCCATGGTGCAATCATATCGAAATCAGGATATTTGGAAAGAATTTATAAATTTTAAGTGTGTTGAAACCGGAGAGGTTGTTTCGAGTTATCGAAAGAAATATTTTTAGAAAGGATGGTTTTGGAGAAAGAATTTTCAACAAGTATGCGACAAGTACTTTTTTCTATGATAAATGACTTTAGTAGACTTTATATTTTTCAACGAGATAAAATTTAGTATTTGAAGTGATCATGGAATTCATTCAATCATTTATATTTGAATTATTTAAACTCTGAATATTTCAAGTTATACAGTTTTTCAGGCACCAGTGAATGTTTGCGATAAAAAAAAAAAAAAAAAAATCGATAATTTTTTTATAAGATTGAGTCACTTATTTCGTTTTTAGTATGTTTATGGCAATTCAGGGGCGGCAGAAAATTTAATGGAGTGTTGTATTATATACACCTGAAAATTATTCTTGATTAGTGAAATACACCCAGAAATTAACAGATGAAAATGAGTTGATAAACAAATTGTTAATAAACGAAATTCTTGGATATTTCCTGAAATTTTAGGTTTTTGTTGAATTTATTGAAATTGCTGAAAATCTCCGTTCAACAATTCAAAAAAATTTTCTAAGTATCACACGGTTCCTGTAGTTTTTTGGATTTTTAATTTTTTTGACAATCTACAAAATTTCCAAACATTTTGCAAAGTCACATGGATTTGTTTAACTCTATGGAATTATTTAAAATTTTTGCAATTTTCAATGTTTTTTTTCTTCTCTTGGATTCCGAAATCTTTGAAAATTTGATCAACTTTATAGGTCTCGAAATTAGATGAAAATTCGTCTTGTTAGTAATTTCTTGTTGGGTGCTTTTCAAGTTTCTAAGATTTTTAACCAAAAACAGAAAAAAATATCGTTACTATGTTTCAAGAATCGTCATAATCTCATGATGCTTTTCAAGTTCTTCAGATTTCTATTGAAAAATAAAGAAAAGTCCCATGTACATTTTGGAAAAATAAAATAATGAACATTTTTTTTCCCACCGCGTGTTGCATAAATCTGAATCTTTACCGGGGGGGGGGGGGGGGGTGACACTCCTATCCCTCATGCATTGTAGTTCGCGGCCACTTAAAGTAGGTGAGATGGCGCTGGCGTTTGTCGTGAAATCCTTTCCTCTGTTTACAAAACATTTTCACCCATCCTGATATCCAAAGTGTGTAACGTTTTGTTTTTATGATTTTTTCAAATAAATGTTGTCAAAAGTAAGTCGGAAATTCAAACGTTGTGTTGTTCCATGCTGCACTTATGAGCGGGAAAATGTATACGTGAATATTACATATTTCCCTGTTCCTTTGGATCCCGAAACACGTAAATAATGGAAACAAGTTATTGGACCGGTTGTGCAGTTGAGTACGCATCATTGTTTTTGTCAAAATCATTTCGACAAAAATGAGATATTGCAAAAAAGAGAATATTTTGACAACAAAAGAAATGTTGTACACACGGAAGATTTCGGTTCAGAGGTGAACAAATTTTCGCGGGACATGAAAAAGTGTAATTTAGGACAAAAAAATTTGCTAGGTAGTGTAAAAAATAAAAGTAATTGAAAAATCGTTTATAAATTTATAGAATAATTTTTTTAGTGTTGGCTCCTTCATTCTTTATCTTACTCCCAAAATCAATATCCATTTTTTGCTTTATACATCAATATTATCTTGAATATGACAAACTGTGTTTAAAAAAAAGAAACACGATGAAAAGGTGTTTTTTTAATACTTGAAGGTAGATTTGAACAGTATTAGCTATGTCTCCGGATTCAATCGATTTAAATTTTTCCGCAAAAACTTCACAGAGTACGCCAGCGCCATCTCACCTACTTTAAATGGCCGGCGGAACTACGGGAGTGTCACCCCCCTGATACTTACCCACCTGAAAAAATAGCATTTCGCCACCCCTGTAACAATATTAACAAGGAATTTGTAAGCTTTTTTTTGCCTACGTCGAGCTACCTAAAATAGAGAATAAATTTTTGGAATTATATACTTTTTTCCGAAATCATAATGTTTTAGAAGGTGAAAAAGTGAATGCGTGTTGTATAAAAATATGGGATCTATGGAGACATTTTTGATTAATGCATTATGCGAAATAGATAAATGTTTTGGTTATTGAGTGCAAAGTACACTTGCAAAACAAGTTTTGTCAGTGTCTGAAAATATTCATTTTATACAAAATCTTATAAATATCGTAGTGAGAAAATTTAATAAGTACAACAAATTTTCTGGCTTTTGCGAGAAATTAGTTCAAAAGTATGTTTTTTAACCTAAAATTGAAAGAATTTGGTTGCAGAGTGTAATAATATAGCTATTTTTCATTTCTGTTCGATCCGTAAAAAGGAATTTTTTCAACTAAATCTAAAAATCCTCAACATGGGGAATGATTCTGCTAAAATGAATTCTTCAAATGGGGATTTCCAGGATTACCTATTGGTAGACGAATAATTCTGAAATCAAAGGGAAACATACGAGTACTTCATTCCGCGCGTATTTTCGTAACGTTAAAAAAAACCTATAAAATACAATCATCGTGATAATGATAATTTTTCGTTCATGCACTGAGAAAAAGGGATTGAGAATAATATTCTACAATGAATATCACGTTCAAAAATTCCAAAGTTACATTGAACGATTCGTTCCTAACTGTACAGAGAACGAAAGAAACCATCTTATCCGGGAATAAAAAATTTCCATTTCTTTTCATGAGTTTTTAAAATACAGCAGTATTTTATTTTAGTTAAGAGTAAGAAAAAATGCATGACAACGAAACCAACAAATCGACGCATCTGAACTCCTGGCAAAAACTTTTTCATATATGATTATACATGACCGTCATATATGAACGCGCATGACGTCCATTTATAGGCAAATATAGACAAACATAGAAAATTTCGTCCCGGGCTGGAATGTATACTGAATTTTTTAAAAAACTTTGTCCCAATCCCTTTATTCTCAGTGTGAGAGGAATATCCGCTTGAGCGCAACGATGGACGTCACATCATGGTTTCTTTGCAGGTGGGTATGTTGAGGAACGGGCAATCGTCATCACAGAAGGAGGTCGTCACCACGGAGCTCGTTTTGTGGCAATGCAGCACCCCGAGGATTTCGTTAATGCGCTAGGAACCGGGCCTTGGGCTTTCCTGGCTTCTTCTTCTTCTAGCTTCTAGCTGCTCTGCGAGCATCACCACTTCCCAGTCGTTGTGCGCGTCACCCCTCGCGGCGCCCTCTTCCTAAACACAAAAAAATTGGTTCCAATGAAAAATGAGACGATTTTCTAATTTTTTCTGAATGCTCTTGAAGTTATTTAAAAAAAAAGTGGATCTTTTATCATCCCAAATCACAGGGAATACGAGGAGCGACCCTATGGAAACTGAAATTTTCAATGGCAGGCTTCGTGAATTTGTGAAATTAGGCTGCACCACGAAGAATCTGCCGTAGAAACACTCCTAAACAAGTTCCCGAAGAATTTTCATGTGGCAGCGACGATTTCAGTTTAGCATTTTTGTGTCATTGTCTTCAGTGCATTTGTGAAAGGGAAATGCATCTTACTCACTGGATTAACTTATTTCTAATTCCTATGATGAAAAAGGACTTGAAAGAAAAACGTTTTGCCGATATCGTTGAAGAGCACTGCAAAAAAACATATGAGACATGTCTCCGTAGAAGACCCTAAGATGCGAAATCCGGGTCTTCAGTGATTAAGTGTGTCACTTTTATGTGTCAAAAAGATGTGTTTAAAAGACATCTCTAAACGTCTTAAAAACGTTGTCAAAAAGTGTCTCGTGGTAAGACACCATTTTTTGCAGTGTGAAGTACATGGTCACGATGGCACTGGTGGGTATCAAAGAGGACATATTTTAAAGGTGCTTCCAACATTTAAATTAACGTTCAAACAATCGCATTAGTGCAAAAGGAGAAAAATTTAAAGTCAATCAAGATGCAGCATTATTTGTTAACTTCGTCTATCACAGTGTTATGTACCTAGAAATGTTAGAAAAAATCATGAAATGACAGTAACTATAAAGATGATTGTCTTCACCTCATCATCATCGGATTTGCTGTCCTCACTAGGCGTCTCCAGGTCAAGGGCAACATCATCCTTCCATAGACTCTGGGGGGACATGGAACGCGGCAGATCCTGGAGCTCCAGGGTTTCCTCCTCTGAATGCTCTTCCCAGGATCTGCGATTCGAAGAGGAATCCAAGGAACACGGGGAATGCCGGCAAGGACGAGCCGTTAGGACCGTGTCCACGGAACCGTCACGCATGAAAGGGTGGTCCTCAAGATCCTCCGCAGGGTCCTCCTCGATCGAACCTTCGGCCTCCGTTTCATCCCCAGAATCTAGGCGTCCCTCATGAAGCTCTAGTTCCTGGATCCTCGCCTGTAGCTGTGATATAATTTCATCCTTCTTCCGGATCTCGAATTCGAGGCATGAAAATTGATTTTTAAACCTATCCTGGATGCTTTCCTACGAAGTGAAAAAATAAAAAACATTTTGAGTACACTTTAATTTCTTCATAACTCAGGATAGAATTTGTTTTTCATTTAGTGGTTTACTTTCCAGAGATGCAATATCGTGCCGTGATTCATTTTACGAGGTTTCTAAATGCAAACAGACATGCAAAACTCTGTTATAAAAACGTCTCACCAATCGTGACTGAATAACATTTCGGATTCCGCCGACGAGTTCACCGAGATATTCTTCATCCCTTTGCCCGGGCGTTTGTAGGGAACCCACACTGCCCAAAGGACGGATACTGTATTTATTGGGCGGTGGCAGTGTAGCCTCTACAACCTCCGACAAACTTTGTTCCGTATACAAGTCGTCGGGAATCTCCTGAGATAATTCGTGCTACTTTTATAATTTAATCTTCTAGGTCATAATTTTCATTATCAATCGCGATTTTATTACACTGAAAATTTTGGGGAATAATTTTTTTTAAATTATTAATTGCTGCGTTATTGTTCTCATTGCGATGCCAGTTTTGTTTCATGATATTTGTTTTCGATGAATCATGAAAAAGTGAGTTCAGTGCATTTTCTTCTCCTTGAACAACCTACCACGACCACGCTCTCAAACATTGGTCCTTCGAGCCGGATATGAACCTGCGACCTATGTATAATGTAATAGAAACGTTACTGAAAACTTTCACAAAAAACTCAAAAAATGTTTCTGTAAGCTCTCAAAAATCTATCATTCGTTGTACAGTTATCAATGACTCATTATGATCCTCTTTTGTATAATGCTTTAGCATCATTTCTATATCATTTTACAGCAGTCACGATTTATCAACCTTTCCTAGGTCTTTTTAAATGCGTTCAAATAGCTTTCGCAATATTTCTTGGATCGTGTTAAAAGGTTTATAAAATCTTTTTTTTTTAAATCGCAGAGAGTAGATATTTCAGAAAATTTGTCGAAAGATTTCACAAAAGATGTTCACATCCTTCCAAAAACTTTTTTCATGAATTTTTGACATCTTTCGTACCAACTGGGTATAATAATGATGATGACGATGATCACGATATTTTATAGCAATAAATTAAATGATTTCTTCGAAAACATCATAATAATATTCCATTATAACAATTCATCTCTTTCAAAGTTCAAAAGATTCAATTAATACCACTACTGAAAACGAAAGTATTCAGAGTTTCATTATTACCGGAGCTTTTTCGGACGGTGGGCTCTGTAGCGTGTACTTGTGAAAAGTGACACTTTTGGAAAGCTTCGAGTGCCGCGCCGCGTAACCCTCTATCGTGGGGGCTCGCATGAGTTTTTTAAATTCCGCCGAGGCCGTCTCGAAATCCGGGGTGCTCGTCGTCGACGTCTCCGAACTACCCGCTCGACTACCCACGGATAGCTTCTTCAATATACTCTTCAAGTTACGCCTCTCGAGCGTCTCGTTCTCCGGGGAAAGCGGGTCGCTCGGGGAGAACCTTCTTCGATCCTGGAAAAAAAATTGCTTCGATGCTAGAGACATGTTTTTTTTTTATCATCATCGTGTCTCACAATGTATATAAACTATTTATTACATTTTTATCAAATCCATATTTACATTTTTCGACTCTTCAAGTATTATTAAAGGAAACATAAAAAGTCATTTAGCAATTTTCACGTAATTTATTGAAGTATTCTTCAGAAAGTCTAGAAATCATAAACTGCAGACATATTATGCAAAATATTAACGATAATATAACTTAGGCTTTTTTGAATAAATAATTTCCACGATGATTCCATTAAAAAAAATGTATCAAGTATCCCAGATGACTTATACCTCTAGAATCATTTGGGTTTTTTCATCCAATTTTAACGAATCAGTTTAAATGTTTCCTCGCGAGGTAGAAAAAGCAACATGTACTTTGAATTCGTAGTGTCTGATAAAATGAGACCGTTAATTCTCTTCAAACTGATTTAAGTAGAAAAATCCGTAATAGTCAGCCTCGAGCGTTCGCTGCCTTTTTTGCACGTAAATAAGATAATTGAACAATATTTTCATAGTTTCTCTTCTAAATAGGAGCTTAGCAAATTTCTTGAAAGACGTGAATTCAACAGCGAATCTCGTTCGTTATAAACTGCTACGGAATTCATGTTCAAGAGTTAAAATTTTTTTTTTATTTCTCGTTAATTTGAAGAAGTTTTGATGTAATTCCAGTGGATGCTTGGCGTGTTCTATTTCCGAGCAATGGAGGAATATTCAATTAAAGGTTAAATATTTTTCTTATAACAGCTGATACAGCGCCAAAATCACTGACAAAGTCGCTGTATTATGCATGTTTCGCGCGTCAGAAAGGGGATTTTCATTGCGTTTATATTATCATTTTCTATGCTTCACTAATGGATTTAATTTTCTCTGTTTATACTTCGGATTAAATTTCAATGATGGGTAAATCACTTTGTAGTTGAAGCTGTGACATTATAGTTTTAAAGAAATCTTTTAAAAAAATTGGAAATTCGAAAGACTCACCCTATTTAACTTGGCAAGTTTTCGAGTATACTCGATGGCGCAGGCTTCCGAGTGGCTCCTCGTAAGGTTCCCTTCGAATTCCGAATCCAAACTCTCGCCGCAATCGAGGCTCGAGCTCCTGACCGCCCTCTCCAGCTCTGCGAGTTTTTGCCTCTCGTTTAGAATTTTCAATTTCTTCACAAACGGCAGTCCGCAATATTCTGGCGACAAATCGTCCACGGAAGCGTACATTTTCGTTTGTTGCCGCAAATGCGCCAAACGTCGCTTCTTGTGACCCGATTTCGGAGAGTCCTCGTCTTTGACCTTGAACCAGAAAGGTCACTCAAGATTAAAGTTCTTTCGTTTGTTACATTTTTGCTGGAAACGTTCGTTTCCATTGAAGTTGCTTACTTCATTTCAAGAATTTTTTTTGCCTTAACAACGACGACCTGGACACATCAGCACATTTGGGTGTGCCAGGATTTTCCGCAGTCACCTGAGTGACGCGGATAACATATTCCGTGTATATGCCGGACACCTTGCGCATTATAGCGACTTCATATGAGACAGGCAGAAAATCTTGAGATAGTTTATTATAAGAGCTAATCATATTACATATTATTTTTAGAAGTTTGTTTACCTTAATTGACGCGTTTTTCAATACAGTCCAAGACTTCCTAGCTTCGCCTTCTTTCTCTGACGAGGTAATTTCTTCGACAAGCTCTTGAGATTGTGAGAATTCTGTTTCTTCAAGGATCGTGTCCTTACCTAAGAGAGGCTCCTTAATAACTGATTCTTTGTCAGTCGCAGAATCTTGGTCATTTTTGGATTTTAACATAAGTATCCTTTGTAGCAAAGTTTGGCTCGAAGTGTCAGAAGACGATGGTCCGACTTCTGCAGATGACTGAGCGGGGGCTTCTACGAGGTTTCTCTTTTCTTCTCGTTCTTGTTTTTCCTTTGATGGACAACGCAGAAAAATTGACAACTTATGTAAGTTCTAAGATAATTCATTGGAACTATATGTTGTGAAGAAGAAGAAGAAAGTGATTTCACAGCTCTAGTCTAACAATATGACCAGGAACCGTACTTTTGCAACTTCGAATGCTATAATTTTTTTTAAACATACATACCTTTAGTAACCTCAAGCGACTTAGCAAAGGCAGACCTGCCCCAAGAGGTGAGATCGGTGCTTCCGTTGATGCGCTCGATGCATCGTGACCTTCTTCAACACGATTCTGCCTCTTCAAAGGTGGAACCTTCGACGTCAGTGGCTCCAATTCCACGCATTCGTCCTGTTTCATACTTCTCCGGCTCTTTCTCAGTACATGTTTCAGCTCTCGGACTTTTAGTTTGTCGGATATTTTTCTGCTTGTGCTGTTGTCCGATACCGAGTCATGTCCTGGGGATGAAGGTTGTTTGCTGAGCCTCGCTGCTTTTTGCGCCTCCATCAAGCGTTTTCTTCCCAGGTTCTGCAGGATTTCCTGAGCCTCCGGGTAATCTTTAATTGCGGCCAATACGTCTTCTCTAGAGAGGCTGAATAGTTCGGAGTAACCGACCGAACGAACGTCTGCTGTTCGTCTAGATTGGAATTCGACATTTTAAGAGTCAGTGGCAAGATGATGAATTTTACCTTTTAAGAATTTGAAAGAACTATCTTCCTCATCACATTTGGAAGACCTCCAAAACTCCGCAACTGACACTTTCCTTAAAGCTCATTTTCTCGTGCTATCTCATACTGAAACGAGCCTAATTGAAAACTGCCAGTTACCGAGTTTTAACTTGATTCATGAAATCTGTATGAAACGTCGCCCCAAAAACGTCTTACTTGTTGAGACCGTCGAGATTGAGGATGCCAATTTCCCCAAAAAAGTCGCCGGCCTTCATCGTCGTGAGCACCTTTCCCGTTTCGCTGATAACTTCTAATATTCCATCTGCAATGATGAACATTTCCCGCGCCACTTCACCTTTGCGGCATATAGAGTCACCCGGTGTAAAAATATAAGCCTTCATTTTTAGAACTAGGTCATGCAGAAATTCCGGCTGGCATTCCTGAAATACGAAAAGTAAGGGGGCGATCGGTAATGCGCGATTTTCCTTAATTTGCTTCCACCGTGGAAAAGGTCATTTTATTTTCAGTCGTTATCCGAGGTGATAATTCGAAAATGCTCTCACTTGAATTACTTATACGTTACGCGAACCAACGTGGTTACGGAGAGCTCCAGTTGGTGCAAAAAAAGATTTTCGTCAGTAATTGAAGGGTCTCGTTTGGAGTTGGAAAAAAGAGAGTCGTTAAAAATTGAACGACGAGAAAACGTCAGGTGTGAACTTCACGATAAAACGATGAGAATATACATTTTCTATGATCGACATTAATTCGTGACCTGTCAAATAATTGTATGAAGTAGTTGGGAACTTTTGTATATCTTCGAATTTGCTACAAAATCGATGATCCATTATATTTTCAAATTTAAATGCGATATTGACAAAATTATTTCACTAAACATACAGAATGACAGTTCTACATACAAAATTATTGACTCAAATGTGACTTTGATGTAAATTTCTGTCCTTGAAAAATATGGTATTTTTGCAAATATTGGGTATTAGGAAATCGAAGATAGAAAATTCGTACCTCAGCCCAGAAAACTGTAAGAGTTTTTTGAAAGAAAGATTTGTTGACAAAATCTCGACGATTTAAGATGGATCGAACCTCCCCCCCCATTACTCCTTATCTACCGTGTCACGGCTTCACCGTTTTTCACCTCACGGAGGAGGAATTGCTTTCCCACGATAAAATGAAATGATTAAATTGGAGATTGATATCTGTTGCGCAATTTTTCATTCTTTTAATGAAACGAAAATTGAAGGATGTACGTAACGTAATCTCGTAGACGCCAATGACAGAAAAAAGAGGTTTACGCTGGAGTTTTCGTAGAGATTTTCCGGAGATTAAAGCTCGGAAATGCGACAGTAGGGAAAAAGGCGAGAATCAGGCAAAGAGAATCCGCGAGATTGTCGAGTGATTGGATGAGTTTTCGTTAGTTCGTAAAGTTTTGTCGTTCATGTTGAAGTATTTTACTAACTTCTTTGAAGTTTTATGGAATTTTATGGTAAGTCAGTTTTAGAATGTACGTTTTTGTGGGGACAGGATAATTCGTAGACCGAAAACATGTAATGGGCATTTTTTGTCCCGTTACTGAATTTTTGTTTCCCTTTAATATTTTTTTTTTGGCTTGCTTTTCATTCATTACGTACCTATTTTTCGCGAATTGTGAACAGAAGCTTTGGGAATCGTTAGTGAGTTATTTAAGATGTATTTATGTAATTATGTAAGAATTCGTCAGAACTGGAACCACGAAAAGAATTATGCAATGAAATAAAGTACAGATTACTATTTATAGTAAACTTTCAAAAACTTTGTTGCCTGTCAGAAAAAAATGGGTTGGGTCATGGTAATTTCTGACGGTCGTTTACTGCCATTTATGGTTTTTCGAAACTCTCTATATGGGTCATTCCAGGTCCGATTTACAACTAAAAATTAGAATAATTTGAAAATTGGGTCTCTAATTCTTAAAAGGAAAAAAAATGACACGTATTTTTTTATTTCAAAATAATACGAAAATTTACTGAATTATGAATTATTCTATTTACCGCGTTAAAAAAACCTGTTTTTTCTTATTCCTTGTAAATCGTTCAATTTCTTGAATAAGAGTTAAACATTGTCGGAAAAATGCTTACCAGGGTTTCAATGAAAGTCTATTTTAACACGAAAAAAAATGAAGCTATATATGACCTTCATATTAACAAATTTATAAACAATTAGCATTTTTGCAAAAGGGGCATCTTCGAATTCAATTTTTTTTGTTTGTAATTTGTTCGTATGGTTTATAGAACATTTCGTCCAAATTTTAAAGTGGACCGTTAAATACTTTCCGAAATAAATTATAATATGTGACTGCGTGCTTCAAGCGCGCAACGCGAAGGATGGAGTTGAGCATACTGGAATTTTTTTATGTTCGTCCAGCATATTCTGAGAGGGTTATTTGGTCATTAGATAATAATAAAAAATTACAAATTTTGAGAAAGAATAAAAACGAGTGAAACTGTTTGATTATTCATAATAATCATAATATAATTCGGTTACAATAATTCGTTTTAAAACACTTTTTCGAAGGAATCATAAATAATTTTTACAAATTATTTCACTCATTTTCTAGTCATTTTTCGACAACTGTTTTTTTTTCCTTGAGTGCCTAGAAAACTGACGTTTTCAGAAGTGGAACATCGAGAATAAGCTTTCACTCTTAATTCACAATTTTGAAGTGGTTCAACGTAGTGTATTTTTTGTGTACCTCGTATCGTTTTACAATTATCGAAATGTTTCTTCAAAAAATTCGCAGCTTCATTGTAAGAATCTTCAGTTTCGAAAGCGACAGAAATATTAGACAACGATGATTCGCGATGAGCCCATTCGTAGAGCTCTAACGGCGTTGTTATTTGATCATTCGCAGACCTTTGCAGACTAGCTTTTCTCGCTTGCCTTTTTAAAGATCCACCAGCTCCGTCACAAGGACCCTTGCCATGAGCTGTAGCTTGGAAATGCCATATTGCGGTGCGATCAAAATCTTGTTTGTGGTGGTAAATTGTTGAAAAGTGTTTTGAATTTTTGAATTGTTGCGGGACTCCATCCGAAAAATAAATACAATGACTAACTATTGGCCGGAAACTCGAAAGAAAATTGTTAAATACCCTCAAAAATATGAACACTGCCACCGAGTCGTGCTTCTTACAATCAGATATGATCACCAATGTTTTGTGCTTAATCGACCCATCGTCATTATAATAAAATACAATCGGAAAAAGCGTAGCCTGATTATTATTCCAATGAAAACCTGGGACAGAGTTTTGAATTACGAAAGCATAATTCTCAGCAAAGTCACAAATAACAAGAGTTTCATTGATTTTCAGATTTTTTTTCACAAATTTATAATAACTTGATTGTTCATCAGCAATATAAGAGTGAGGTAGAAAAGTTTTTCCACTTGTAATGAAATTAGAAATGAAAGTTTCAACTGGAACTTTTATAGTTTCTAATGCTGTCCGGGGTTGCGAAATCCAGTGTTTATATGATACTTCAGTAACTTCATGTTTTTCAAAAAATTCTTTCATGACTTCGATCAATACAGTATTTTCACCGCAGTTCTGACACTCTCCGAAAAAGCATTGATCACTTGGATTAGGACATGGCGAAAGTAATAAAACGTCCTGATAATTTTCCACGCAAAAATTTTCTTCTTTCATGAAACGTACAACATGACTTCCTGCAATGAGTTTTAATTTTTTTTTTCGATCAAAACATTACAAATTTAAAGTGCATGAAAAATCAAACAGCGAGTCTTTACCAAGAGTCATAAGTTTCATGTTTTCATGAATTGGGCAAACACAAACAACGTGGGTTCCACCTGAACCTGCCAAAACGCAATGGGCCGGTCGTAATGAACAGAATTTCGAAAAACTGATTTTAATGTCGGAATTCTCATTTTGGAATTTCGAAAAAATTTGTTTCAAATTTCCCGTAATCAGACGCTTTTGTAAAATCATGGTTTTTCCATCAATTTTTACGGATTTAGTATCTTTTTGCCCAGGCATCACCGAACTCACATCATCGTATTCATAAAAATCTTTGACTTTTTGTTCTATCTCTGAAGGAATGACTTTCCCTGCAATATATCAGCGAATCAAAATATCTGTACAATTAAATACTTTAAATCATACATGAAAAAAATTAAATATTAACCAAGTTTTTTCGCGGGTAGAGACAAGATACCCATTTTCATATGCAACTCTCTGGCTTTTTTCACAAAATACCGTGAAGTATTCATCACTTTAGCAGTTTTATTTATACTTAAATTTGATGGGAGAAGAGTGAGAATCTGAATCTTCTCTTGCTGATTAGTGTCTAAAGCATGGAACTTCGCTTTGAGCTCAGAAATGGTATGATAACTGAGATTTTCATCATCCTATAAATATCGAACATATAAAAAAATGTCTGATAATTGATACCTCGGATACCAAAATTGAAAAAATATTTTTGGAAAATAGCTCACTTCTGAATCAGAGCTTGGAAGCGAGTAATCATCATCATTTGTCGAATGATCTTCATTTTCAGTGTTGTCATTGATTGAGACACCAGCATCAAATTTTCGTTTGCCAATCGTAACTGGATCTGTTACGATAAGTAAAAGATCAATCAAAACCGAATAGAAAAAAATTTCTTTACTATAAGTTTTTAAGCTATCACAGAAATTTACTTCAGTTTTTTTTTCGCGAAATTTATAGCGCTCGGAAGATTTCGGAAAATTTTATGACAGTTGAATTACTGGCAAAATGAAAAGAAGTTTTCGAAGCCACTTACCTAATTCACCAGTATCCATTTTATTTAATCTTTTCCTACATGGAGCACAAAGGAGATCTTCTGATTTCAAAAAATCAAATTTTTCACAAAGTAATTCAGATGCATGACGTAGATTTTTTGTGTTAGATTTTGCACAATGTGACTTTTCACGAAAAGGATTCGAGCACCGATTTTGAAACTTTTTTCCCGGCATGTTGAGAGAATGTCATATGACAACGCACTAATGAACAGGCGATTTTGGATGGCAGTAAAGCCCGAGAGCGCATTAGCAACAGGCTTTGACTTGCAAGAGCGTTTTCACGTTCTAACACGCTCAACTTCGAGTTTCGCGTTGCGCGCTTGAAGCACGCAGTCACATATTATAATTTATTTCGGAAAGTATTTAACGGTCCACTTTAAAATTTGGACGAAATGTTCTATAAACCATACGAACAAATTACAAACAAAAAAAATTGAATTCGAAGATGCCCCTTTTGCAAAAATGCTAATTGTTTATAAATTTGTTAATATGAAGGTCATATATAGCTTCATTTTTTTTCGTGTTAAAATAGACTTTCATTGAAACCCTGGTAAGCATTTTTCCGACAATGTTTAACTCTTATTCAAGAAATTGAACGATTTACAAGGAATAAGAAAAAACAGGTTTTTTTAACGCGGTAAATAGAATAATTCATAATTCAGTAAATTTTCGTATTATTTTGAAATAAAAAAATACGTGTCATTTTTTTTCCTTTCAAGAATTAGAGACCCAATTTTCAAATTATTCTAATTTTTAGTTGTAAATCTGACCTGGAATGACCCATATATATTTTATCGTAAAAGCTCGTTTCTGGTCAGTAATGACTGGTCATGACCGAATTCCGATGAAAAAATGTGACTCAGTGTAACTGACCAAACGATTTCCAGTAATTCCAGATGAAAATCATCAATCTTGTTATTTCAGATTTCATAAATGGCTTTTCCAATTTTCTAGGGAAAACTCATGAGTGAGTCTATGTACTACTGCGTTTGATACCCAAAATCTAAGTTTTTATCATCAACAAATCGAGAACAGAAACTTAATATTCATGTTTTGAAATGATTGTCATCGGCGATAATAATAAAAGTTTTGGAATTCTGGTATTTCTGAGTGATGTTGATAGAGTTACTTTCAAAATTATATACATACCCTGAGAAAAAATATTGTACTTTTTCTTTTAAATTATTGCTGTCGGCGTTCAGTTTCAAATATTGCACTTTTTGATAAAATTTGTTTCATACTCTGCTGTATTTATAACAAATTCTGAGTAATTTTGATCCTAATGAAAACATTCCGAAAATTCAATATCTTATAATAGGAACTTAAAAAAACCTTATAGAAAACTGAAGTTTCATACGAAGAATTGATCAAAAAAATTTCATAAGGTTTTTTCTTAAAAGATTTTATCAAACACATTCTTATCAGAAATTCCATTTTCTAATGAGGTTTGTATAAGGACCAAAATTACTAGGAATACTGGTGAAATTTGCCAATATTTGCCATAAATATGGTAAAGTAAATAGGGAATTTCGATAAAAATAAGTGCAATAGTCGCTGATCCACAATTACAAAAATTTAAAAATTTATGGTGAAAAGTACAGTTCTCTTGTCTTAATGTAGAAAACTGACATGCAAAAATATTAGAACCGTTTCCCAAAATATAGATGAGATACGGAAGAAAAGTATTCAATCAAAAGCACATCTTTATAAAATAATTTGTTTTTTTTCTTTATAAATAACTAGCTACAAATGAGGAACTTATAAATATATGTTTAGTACTTTAGAAACCAAATTTACTTTAAATTCGTCTAGTTCTGACGTGTGCCACGTTACATATTCTTTACAAGTTGGCTGAATGGCGATAAAAAAGAGATATTTCTGTGTGGCAAAGAACTGTTTCTTATGTCGAAGTCTATAAATAATTAAAAATGTTTTGGAAGTAATTAAGTTGTTGGAGTGATTTTCAAGTAATGTGATTATCCCTGAAGAAGACCGTAAACAATAATGGTCGAAAACTTGGAAATTGAATAATGTGAAATAAATGGTGATAAATTATTGAATTTTTTGGAAAGAAGTTAGCGCCGATGATCATTCAAGAGAATTTCCATTGATGCAAATTAATTTTAATTTTTTTACTAGAATTGACGCAAAAAGGAATATGTAATAACAAACCAGTCGCGCATTTTTTTCAATTCATCTGTGTGTATTAGTTTGTCACTTATTTTTGCGATGTCGGAATTTTTTCCATTGTGGGGCTTTAAATCAATCCATATATTTGAAAAAAATTTTATAAAAAAGTTTGAAGCTAATTGGACGTGATTAACCCGTGCCAAAAAAGGACTAAAGTTTAAATGGGATGTACATGTAGTTTCTCAAACATTTTGTTCAAAAATTCATAACTTGTGCAAAAGTTATGATAAATGTTTTAAACTTGCCATAGTTTGAGTATGTAATGTTCGTTTACGACCAAATTTTTCTGGATTTTTCTGTTACTGTCATCGATGTTTGACAAGCACCGAACAAAAGCAAACACGTTTTATTAATTACAGGGTGACAAAGAAAAGGTGTATACAAACTTCTCTCTGTAATTGGATGAAGGTAAATTTTTTCAACGACCACTTTTATTTTGCGATTGTTGTATATGCACTGAAGTACGAAAAACAATTATTTTCGTCTGTTTCAGCTCTTGTTAAAAACTTTGTTCAACGATGTAAAGTAATCGCCCAACCATTATAGCCTGCTATCAACAAGGAGCACGCAACTGCGAGATAGCTCGGAAGCTTAGAATTGCACGTTCATCGGTTTCTCGGGCAATCAAACGATTCAAGGAGCTTGGAAATGAAGGTGACCGTCCTGGAAGAGGAAGAAAACGAACTGTGAACACTTCTAGACACTCAAGCTACGCCAATTTTCAAATATTTATCATGAGTTCTAAGACTCCAGTCGTTTTGTGGCATGAAAAATGGAAATAATTCGAACATGGCCAAAGCAAATGACACCCTAGTGTGTATGTATTATTTTTACCATCACAATAATTCTGACCATTAGGGTAAACTGATGGTCAAAATTGACAAAAATTTTCTTGTCGTAATTGGCGGTCATGACCAGTAATTTACCGCGAAAACTGGTAAATTTACCGCCTCACATTCCTGGTTGCATGGTTTATATTGGATAATCAAGCAATGCAAGAAAGTAAATCCCAAACGCACCTGAAATTCCTAAAGTTAAAATGAAAAATTCAAAAAGCTTTACTGTTTTCATAAGATTCTGACCAACCTGAAAAATAGTGACTTTCCTCAAAACCGAGAGGTTGACGTGCAGCGCAAGCTCGGTCTTGAGCTTGTCCGGGAGGAGGCCCAAAGCTGTGTTGATGTCACCCCCACCTTGAATCCGTCCCCGGGACCAGCTGTAGTCGTACCACCTGAGGACCCTGCGCTTCATGCCCCCGGGCACTTTGTGGTGCCTCATGTACGTTTTGGCACCGTCCAGCAGCCTTTCAAACTCCAACCTGTTCGCGTTCCTATTCGTTATCACGTTCCCCACCTGGCCGACTATCGTCGCGAATATGAACACCCCGATCAGGTAGCTCACGATCGTGAAAATATATCTGCGGATCAAAAGGCAATCTATTTTTTTCCCGTCAGGTCTTTGGCCATCGCGGCTGAGACGAGCGGCCCCCGCCGGAGCCTTCCTTCCGGTAGTATCCGAGTTGCGGTCAGCAATGACCAATTTTCATCTTGCGATTTTTCACGTCCGAGTTGCGGCTATCGTTGCAGTTCACTCGGGATATCTTGCTTACGTAGAACAGACTTAATCTGTGAGTAGGTATGCTATAGGGATTCTGGACGCCCACACTCCTTGCAAACCTAACTTAAGTAGAACAACACTAACCTGACCTAACTTAAGTGAAAGACCATTAGTCTGACCTAATTTATGTAGAACAGCACTAGTCTGATCTAACCTAAGTGAAAGACCACTAGTCTGACCTAACTTAAGGAGAACATCACTACTGCTGCTCTACTTAAGTTAGCTCAGACTAGTACTGTTCTACATTAGTCTGACCTAACTTAGGTGAAAGACTATTAGTCTGACCTAACTTATGTAGAACAGCACTAGTCTGACCTAACCTAAGTAGAGCAGCAGTAGTGATGTTCTGCTTAAGTTAGGTCAGACTAGTGGTCTTTCACTTAGGTTAGGTCAGACTAGTGCTGTTCTACATAAGTTAGGTCAGACTAATGGTCTTTCACTTAAGTTAGGTCAGACTAGTGATTTTCTATTTAAGTTAGGTTTACGAGAAGTGGGGGAGGGGGGTGGTTTCCAGAATTGCCATAGCATACCTACTTCTGCGCGAAACTCGTTTTTTCTTATTTTAAAAGCGTTCCTACTCTTCCCTCGGTTTTATCAAAGACTGAAGTCAGGAAAAGAGGAAGAATAAACGAGTCAAAATTAGCAAGAGATTCCAGGAGCAAAAAAACTCAGTGCAAGAGAATTCGAGTTTGAAGTGTATCCGAGTTGCGGCGGATCCTAGTTGCGGTCGTTGGTATCTTTTACGAAATTTAAGGTTAATCAGTGTATCCTACTGAGAATAAAGTGTGAAATTGAACCTCTCGAACATCGTCAAATAATGATAAAAATCGTTACAAGAATTTTGGTATCAAATTTGAAAGAAAGACAATTTTTTGGTCTTCTGCAGGAGTTTCTCGCGTCATGTGGAAAGCATCACACTCAATTCTTTATTTCCGAAAGTCTATGAAAAACTGAAACCCACGAGTCGTGAAGATTCTCGCAATGGCAGGACCGCAACTCGGATGTGAGTTAATTACAGAGAGATCATCATGTCCGCAACTCGGATATTTCGGAAAACAATTAACGCTTTCGACCGCAACTCGGTACAGACCTTTCTTTCACCACTTTCTCTCTCCCTCTCTCTCGCACCCCCTTCTCCTCGTCACCAGACACTCTCTTATTCATTTCCTCATATCTTTCCTCTCTTTTTCTCTCTTACATTCTTTCCATTATTTCCGCTCCTTCCGACATCTCACTCTTCCCGACAATCGTTTTTTTTTATTCCCGATTTTGGTTTGTTCCAAGTCGTTTATAAAATTATTAGAGATGACGAGGAATCATTTATTTTCCAAATCGTTCTTCGTAGAAGATGACATTTGGTATTCATGGTCAAACTACAGGGCTCTATGCATGCGCAGGTTTTCGTGAGGTAAGTGAAAGTTTTTAGGAAAGGTGTTTGTATTTTGTTGTAAATTATTGTAAAGAACACAATCATTAACCTGCCATTGAAATTACATCAAGAATTTTTCCGGTGCATAGTTTTGTATTTTTTATCACAGAAACCGTAATTTGGTGCTCTAATACATTTTGTCGTAAATCAATCCTTATTTAGCTATAAGATTCGTAATTATTGGATAAAAAAAGTAGCATTCCACGTTAATAATTTTCTAATTTGTAGACTTTAAAATCTTTTTCAGAGAGAAATGAAGAGAAAGTTCCCTATCGTGAACGTCAAACAAAAATATAAGATACGAAGCGACTCGAGATCCAGGACACTTCCGCTGTCCATATTTATCCTTGCATAGAAATTCGAGTTCCGAAATACAAACTGAAGGAAACGATGAAACTGCGATTCAACTTTGTCCTTTAAAAAATCAATATCGTTTTCGTTCCTTTATGATGCAATTTTTGGTTTGACCAAAGTACAAATACAGTTCATAAGAATAATTGAAGCACAGGATTCCAAAATTCATATTTTCATAGGTTTGATATTATTAAACCTATGAAAACTTATTCACATAAGACACAACGATTTGGTCAGCGATTTTGTGTATTTTTTCAAACGTCTGAAAACGAGCTAGAACGCCCAATAACTTTGTTGCTCTATTTCAATCGATATATGCAATGAAATATATCGCAAAAGCGATATATTTCAATCGACTCGAGCAGTCGTATACCATTGGCAGGAAATTTCATAGAGACGTCATTTAATTTCACGGAGATCATCGGAATTTCATTTCAGTCGATCTCGATGTCTCGAGGCTCCACTTGCGTCGGGAAAAACGGGAGATGGAGTTGAAAATCACGAAGATTAAAAGTCAGAGCTTGTTGTGATACCTTCGTAATGAAAGTCTACACCTGGGCATCGGCTTTGGGTTCTGAGATCGATTTGTGATATTGCTTGATATTTTATTTTTCAGGGAATGAAAGAAATTTGATCGGGAAATCGAGCAAAAGTTTTGTAAACTCAATCGACATTGTTTCAGGTTTTAAAGAATTGTCAGATCAATTATTTCTCAATTTGTTGGGAAAAATCAGTTTTCATTTATAATGTGTGGTAGTTAGAGTTATGGAATGGAGATTGTTTATTAGAGTTTATCTCTGGATGAAAATCGCGTTTTCCTGTTGCATGTAAAAAAGTTATAATTTCATTCGCTCCAATTATTTTCTGACAGCTATAAACTCACTGGGAGTGAAAAAACCGACTTCTTTGCCTGCGATTTACCGCGAAAGTGCACAATGCCCAACGACACGTCAAACTCCATCTTTCGCCTTCGCAAATTCTATATAGCTCGTTCTCCTTTTTTCGCTGAGCAGACGATAACGCGATATATATGCAAATAATATTCGTACGGTTTCCATTCAAACGTGAATCCGCGAGCACAATCACTTTTTCCTAACAGTTCAACGTTCGCGAGTTTTTTTTCTTCTCCATAATTAACGGATAGTTGAAACTTGTGACATTATTATTATTTTTTTGTTTTCTTCAACATTGTGATTTTAGTGTTCAAGTAGAAAGAATTTTTTGAAATGGTTTGGGGTGGAATAATGATATGTTTTTTTCTTTTTCTGATTTAAATGAATGGGATTTTAACCCTAATTTTTATTTCTATCAAATTTGTTTCATTTTTATTTTGATTCGAGTTAGTTTAGACACGAATAATCTTCAAAATCTTGATTATTTTACATAATCATTAGTTGAAAAAAATTTGATCGTGCCTTCACTTTTGACATTTTTATTTGTTTGAAAAATTGAAGGATTTGTTATTTTTTCATCAGATTTTTGTTTCACTTTATCATTTCGAAATTATATGTATTTTATCTGAATTTGTTAAAGTTTCTTTTATTTATGTTTAAAAACATTTTGAAAAGTTATAAAAAAATGATTTTGACATTTCAAAGAGCTGTAAGAAATTAGAAAAACTTCATAATTACAGATAAACGTTTCGTCATTTTTAAAAAACTTTATTCGAATTTTCAAGTTACATTCAATAACTGAATAATTTATAAAAAATTTTGTTGAAAAATGTCACACGTGGTTTATATGAGTTTTGATATTTGAGTAATTTCACTGAGAAAAAAATCTTTTACTTCCTGCCGTATATATTGTAATTTTTACAATCATATTGTGAAATCTGCAATATTTATTTTACTTATTACAATATTATACAGTAAAACCTCTATTAATGTACAAATTACAATATTTATGCCAGTTTTTACTGTATAATTTCGGACAATTTTAAATTTTGAAATGAAAATTGCAATATACAAACTGTAATTTTTACCATACATGGTGAAACAAATGAACTACGTTACTTTTATCCAGCTTTTTCGAAAACTGTATTATATTACAATATAATGCACTAGAAACCTAAAAAGTATACAAAAATATTGCAAAAAGAACCTATAGAGATCTGCACACTGAAAAAGCTGTATGGAATTTTCAATAATCTGGATTAATAGGAATTACAATATGATATTGCAAAAGTACAAGAAGTATAGTAGAAAACAAAATATGTATAGGAGTTTTTACAACAAAATATATCTATAATTACAATATCATTTGACAATCTTTACAATATGTTTTTTCAAAAATTTATATATTATCTAGCAAAAAGTACAATATTTCAGAGTGACTCCCATTTACTATACAGCATTGTAATAATTACCATATTTTTTTCTCAGTGTTGATAATTTTTCAATTCTTGACCCAAATGGTTGAGCTTATATGCTAAAATTTTGAAAATATTCAACAAATTTTAAGGCATTCTAGTTTTAAATAATAATATCAGGAATAATCATAATAACAATAATAACAATCCCAATTTCTCACTGTTATTATTATTAGATCATTATTTCATAATTATTGTTATTCATTTTCCATCCACAATTATTGAATGACCTTTGTTACAAAAAAGTTGTTTGGAAAGTGATTTATTTAATAATCTAAAGAATCATTTCAAAAAAATATAATGATTCATAATTGTTGATTCAAGTAAATAGTTCTCAAATTATCGTAAATTATTGAAAAATTGTTGACATAATTTAGATTCTCATCCAGGAAAACCCGGAAAATTTATAATAAGTTGTGTAGGAATATAATATATTATTTTCATTTTCATCGTAAAAGTTTGCTAATGGTCGAAAATTCTAAAATACTCATATTTATATTTAATATTTTCTGTTCATTATACTTGTCTGCAGAATCCTAATATCATTACAAGTTTCTACGTACCATATAGTGCTGAAGTCTTTAAATAATACATAATTTTTATTAGAAAAATAATCAAACCCCAATATTGACATAGTTTTAACAAAATAACTTAATATTCAGTTCCAGTTCTTGATTGTATAAAAAACATAAAAAATGCAATCTCTGATTCTTGAAAAATTCTCTTGTATTCAAAATTTGTTCTAAGCAAGTTTTTTCCAAAATGAAGGAAAAAGTAATAAATAATAAAAGAGCAAAAAAAGGCGAATTTTCCACAGGACGAAATTTTTATTGGACTTCACGATTTCGTTGTGAGTTCAGTGAAATAATCTGATCTTTGTTCAGTCTGTTGTTTGTTTATACATTAATTTATTTTCTTGTATATTCAATAAATTTCCAATAAATTGTAGAATTTCATTTTCATTTTTTCGTACAATTTCTGTAACTCGTTTTCAAAATAAAAATAAGAGAAAAATAAATAAGATTGGTAGAAGTAAAAAAATTGAGATATTTTTTAAGATTTTTGAGGCGCTGGATATTTTTCATAGTCACAAAATTTGAAGTTCCTAATGGAGATTAAATGTTTTGTTTTTAGGCAGCATAAAAGAAACGAAAAATCTGAATCTTACGATCATAAATTTCTACGTGTTATAAAAATGATATTACATCTAAAAATCTATACAAAAAAATTTATTATTTTCTACATGAAAATTAAAATAATTAATGTCACAAGGTCTTGATCAATTTTTCGTATTTGTTTCTTGTTTTCTTTTTGTTTTTCGTTCAAGCCCAATTCCTTAGAAAACGTGATATCTCTGCATTCAAGCCTATATTTATGAATTGTCTTTCGCTTTGGTGTACATCGAGCATTCAAATGCACTCGCGTTTAATTGCTTACCGGGTTTTGTAAACTATGAATTGTGTCGCGCGCAATGTGAATTATGTCGCGCGAGTTTTATGTGAATAGGAATTTCTCGCTGCCGTATTTAACGGTATTCCAATTCACTTTCGGCACAGTTTGAATGCAAATTTCACTTGAACTTTCAGTGGAATTGAATCAAAAATAAAAAATCACGTGTGAAAATTTTTTTAGTCAGGATAATCAATTTTTCATAGATCCTTTGAATTTGAATCTTTTTTCTACTGTTGTTTCGTCTTCAAACTTCTTTGTCAAAGAATCAGATTTAGAATCTGTTTACCTCAAAGTATATGAAAAAGTAAAAAAAAAAATGTTACATTTATTCATTATTATGGGAGACTTTTTTTCCATAGTTAAATTTTCTAAACAAAATTTTTCCGAATCTTATTTTTCGAAAGCCATGGCTCAACAAAATTTTTTTTTTTTCAACTCTCTAGAAACAATTTAATTGAAAGTTTTTTCATACAGAATTATCGTAAGGAGTTTATTATTTAAATTGATGAAATATTAGAGTATGGAAAGTGTATGTGAAAATCAATATCGTTACATTATATATGAATAGTTTATAACAATATATGTTGCTTTTATTCTACATATTCTTTGAATATTAATGAATAATTTTGTAAAAATAAATGATCCACTTAAATTTTATACTTGATGTAATTGTTATCAATCTTAAACATCAGTTATCACTGGGTGAGGAATTTTCTTCTAATTAACAAATTATTTCGAATAACTAGTCATAGAATGAAAAAATTTTTTAACAATGTATATCTTGCTATCATTTCTAATATTTTACGGAATTATCTGTATATCGTAATAGATTGACCAAAACTAAAAGATATTCAATTGATTAAATTATAATATATGTATAATGTTATCAGGTTCATAAGTAATAAATTTATATGTTATAAAAATGGATTGTAAAGTGACATCTTAGAAGATGTTCTGTAACAAATTTACTATCAATATAAAATATAACTTCAAATGTTACCATACAATATTAGTTGTAAGATAACTCATTATTTTATTGAAAACGACTTATTACTTTGATTTTATCATATGATGTTTTTCCAATGTATTCAAACATTATTTAGAATATTATTTTTTTGTGAAAAAGTATAAGAAACATAAAAGCATTGTCGTATTTTTAAATAATATAAATATCGTGGATTATGAAATTTATCAAAGCATAATTGATTATTATTAGTTTATTATTGTTACATTACATTTAATATCATGATATGTTGTATATACGTTTATAATTAACAACTTTTCAAATGTTAAGTTTTATAATAATTTATATCTTTCCATAATTTTGAATATTTCATTGAAATATCTGTATATCATGATAGATTGACTAAAATTATAAGATATTTAATTGATGAAATCGTAATATATGGATAACTATATGTTATAAAAATGTATTGTCAAGTGACATCTCAGAACATGTTCAGTAATAATTTTACCATCAATTAAGTATAAGCTTTTCTAGTATCATACAATATTCGTTCTAAATAGATTATTATTTTATGAAAAATGACTTACTACTTTGATTTTATCATATGATATTTTTCATATGTATACAAACATTATTTAGAATCTTATTATATTGTGAAAAAATAGAAACATAATATACGTAATATTTTTTAATAATGTGAATTTCGTGGATCATAAAATTCATCAAATAATAATCGATTAAAATTAGTTTGTAATTGTCACATTACCTTTCGTATCATGATATGTAGTAAAAACGTTCATTATTTTTTAATTATTCATTTTATATAAGAATTGCAATAATAATGAATGAAAATTTTAATAATTACAGATTGTAAAAGTCAGTACAGTTATAGTACATAATATTTTTATCTTTATTATAATATATCATGTATTAAATTTATATGTCTTTAATATTGCACAAAATATAATGAATGTATATTTATCATTACACTCAAGACTAAAAGATTGAATTAGCAAAAAAAATATCAAGGATTTTCGATTTCATACCTATTTATTAATTGCATTAATTGCAAAATCAGTATTTCAAAAAATGAAAATTAGTAAGTAACACTCGAGAAAAAAATTTCTGATAAATCTCTGCGAATGTCTGTGGAACCTCTGCACTTTGTTTACATTTTTCTCTGCAACTTTTGTGCAACAAATAAAGTCTGCAAAAAGTTTGCAAAATCTCTGTGAATGTCTGAAACTTCTTTGAAAAATATGTGGAAAACGATAAACAAAATAAATTTAATTATTTAAACTATAATTTAGAATTACTGCTGCAAATGAAAGTGGAGATTATGAATACATATCATAGTTGAAAATATTACCTGAATATAACGCATACCTTATGAGAAAAAAAATGTTTGAAAAAATTGAAATTGAAAAAACTTGAGTTTGGAAAAATCGTCACGCAAAAATGAGCTTGCGAAGAATAATAAGTTTTAGAGAAATTAATTCAGAAATGAAAAAAGTCGGAAAATTTGGGAAACTATACCTGGCTAAAATTTTCTTGGAAAATGACAGAGAAAGTAAAGATTCTGAAAGACGTTGAATTGAAAATAGGAAAAAATGGCCGTGAAAATTTATTTTGGCAAAATCATGGATTAGGAAAAATTTATTTAGAAATAAAAATTTAGTAGAACAAAATAGTTCTCAGTTAAGTGAGAGAAATTATTCTCTTTTTTCTCTGAATCCGTGAAATTAATGAACCACTTCTCGACACAAAAGTATCAATTCGGTATTCCAAAACTGATGTAATCCGATCAGGACGAAAAATATCACCTTCAAGCCAAATCGTGCCATTTTCTCCCTCTCACTTTGTTCTCTTCCTCATGCCCTACTTTGCATTCGTTATTTCGGATCATCTGAAACCTAGACATTTCCACTACGTGAAGAAACGATCATAGTAAAGACGCTTCAGTACCGCACAAAAAGCTCTATAACAATCTCTCATGAAAAATATCTGCCAAAGAATTCATGGAAAATAAAGTCTTGTGAGAGTGTATTTCGTTATTGAAAAAGTCGCAGGATTGGTTTTTTAGTGTTTTCTTATATGCCTCGTGATTTATCGTGGCTTGGGAGTACTTTTTTCACGATAGTTTCGAAGAAGAAAAATATGAGGAGAAATTTCTTTTTTGTAAATAAATAAAAATAGTCATTCATTCTAAAACGATTTTTAATAAATTTTCTTTCATTTTGTGATCTCAGAATTTTGTTTACACACGTCTGACCACACGCATATTTATTCCCCTGGAATTTTATTAACAGTATTCATCGCATAAGACACTGCCTGACTGCATATTGATATACTCCCCTGGAAATGAAAAAATACTGATTCCTCAAGTGTTTTTCACTGCATCAAATCGGCCTGACCCCATATTGGTATATTCCCCTTAACAACACTCCACAGTATTCATTGCTTTAAAGAACTTGAAATTCTTTGACAAGGACTTATTTCTTGAGCACCTCTTAAAACGTCAAACACACAAAGTCCCCAGGAATAGGCACTAGTAAAACTCACTGAAAGAATATCAGAAAACACCGAGCACGAAAAGTCAATACATGCCTCACCTCACATTGACTTTTTCCCTTGATTCGACTCGAGACGAGACAACAAACATTGATCGCCTGCAAAAAAGTTTTCCAATCTCCTCAAATATTGACATAATTCAAAAAAATGGTGAAATTTTTTGTGAGAAAATCACTCCAAAAACAACGATTTTTTAGAGATAAGTATAGAAAAATGTTATCAAAAAACGAAAAAATTAGAAACCTTGAAAAATAACGGGACAACGAATAATTTTTTCTGAAATAAATCGTCTTTACAATTAAGAATTGTGTCTAAATCTTGTAATTTTGAGGAACAGAGGTATTTATGCAAATTTTTCAAGCTTGGAGAAATCAAGAAAGCAATTTGATAAAATACGAGAAATTCATGAAAGTAGTGTAAATTTCATCATTAAATAAGGAATACTGTAATTACTAGAAGTACAAACAAAATTTGATTTATATTTTTCTGGCATCTACCTTGTTTAATGTACTTTCAGTGATTACAATTATGAAAGATCTATATAAAACTTCAACTCAAACACTGTGATTTTGGTTATTATTCAAATGAAATGATCTGGATGATCAGCTGGTACAATCGGAATCTACCTTGCCGGTTGTAGTAGTCTGTGATTCATGAATTACAGGATTTTCCATAGGGTATCTAGACACTTTTTAATTCCAGGAATCATTCATTTCGGAGCTAATTATTATTTCTAATAGAATCAACCCTGGTGGAAAAAATCCGACTATTGTCCGACTATAGTACGACGATTAATCGTCGTAAGATAGTCGTCACGTTTGACGAAGTTACGATCAAAACTTTTATTATTTTTTTTCTTGCCCCTGATGTGACGTTTTGTGGTCATGTGGTTGCGAAAATAAGTAACAGTTATTAATTTATTGATTCCAGAAAAAATTACACATTTTTTATTGTGTTAATTAAGAATAAATAACAATTTAGCAGTGGTATTCGAGTTGGATAAAACAGAACGACACAAAACAATGCGGAACAATGTGACTTTATCGACAAAGTTGTCGATCTGACAAGCTGTGGCCAGCTGTGTCAATCTATATATTGGTGCTTGGTTTTTTGGCTGGAGTAGTACGTCACGCGCGGTTTATTTAGAAATAATATTAAATATTATTGAAACAATAATCTCAATGTATACGATAATATTAATTAAAATTAATTATGAATATAGATGAATATTTTGATATTCTGATATATAGTAATTATTATATTATAATTGATACAAAAATATATTCTATACGTATTATTTATAATAAAAAGAAAAAATATTAATGAATAAATGTATAGTAATAAGAAGGTTATTATTAAATGATATTTGTACAATAATTATATCATCGTCAATATATTGTAATAAATGTATCATAATTAACATATACAAGTATAATATATAATCATTTCTGTACAAACGCTCCATTATAAGTCCATAATCAATAATAAGTCGATCATCAAAGGAGCCAAATCAGCATTCAAGGGCAAGAACAATAATAAAATGTTTCCAAGCTTTCGATCTATTTATTCGACCCTCTTCAGGAACTACAACATTTTTTCAAATAAATCTTAAACAATTTTTTTAACAATCAATTAGTTACTTACTATTTACATCTTGTCAAATTCAGAATCAGCCATACTTCATTAATTACATTATTAAGAGGTTTCTATGTCAATTTTACTTTTTTCACAGTACTTAACCAACATTTTCGTACTTTAGTCAATATCAATTTTTATATGATGTATGTATGGCTGATTGTAAATTTGACAAGATGTAAATAGTAAGTAACTAATTGATTGTTACAAAAATTGTTTAGGATTTAATTGGAAAAATGTTGTAGTTCCTGAAGAGGGTCGAAAAAATAGATTGAAAGCTTGGAAACATTTTATTATTGTTCTTGCCCTTGAATGCTGATTTGGCTCCTTTGATGATCGACTTATTATTGATTAAGTATAATATATGTTTTGATAATAATTGAAGAGCAAAACACTTATTTCATTTAAGATTAAAAAAAAACTGAACTAATCTTACTTTCAAATTTCGCGCGCTTGAACGGACGAAACAATCGATACAATGAAACAATGTCGCTTTGAGGTTATGGCGATGTTGTAACTTTTGATACTCGATCAATCACAATTTTTAGAGCAATATACAAATATTTAGCATCACAATTAATTGAAGGAGGTAACTTTGCTTTTTCTCCGAGAATTTCTCGCAAACAATATGATGGGATTGACCTAAAATTGGAGTTTTAAAATACAGTCGTTACATTCGACAACGTTACGACTATGGTCCGGCCATTTTAAGTCGGAACTTTTTCACCAGGGCTATGAAGAAAAACCCCAAAATCATCGAATTTCCCAAAAGGTCTGACTAGGAATAAGGTAGATCATAGCGTGCACAGAAAGGGGAGGTCGGTGGGGCGGTGTCCTTAAGGGTTGCATTAAGAGGCTTCAACAAGCATGAGGAACGTAAATGGCAGCTGAGGCTTACGACGACTGCTGGGATTAATCGTTTGAAATTCTCACGAGTGGCGTTTGTTGCTAATTCCACTCGATTATGTGCATTAGAAAGCACATGTCAGATTTAGTTTTGGGCGCGAGTGAAATGAAATATGTACTAGTGGTTGACTGACTGTGTCAGAAAAAGCTTAAAATGCGAGTGCATGTCGGCGTTTGGGAAACAATTTGCGGAAGGGAAATGGTCGCGGTGACGAAATTTCGACTGTTGGAGGTTAATCGAATTTTTATTGGGTGGACGATGTTTGATTGATGGCTGAGAATTGGAGCTTGCGAACTCGTAATTTTTCGATATGGCTTTTTTTTCTTCTTTATTCGAGAATCGAGAAATGAGTTTATGAATTTTAATCGAGGGAAGTTATTTTTATTTTATTAGGAAATTTGTGGATAAGTTTTATTTTTAATATATAATTTGAGGTCGATATTCGTAGATTTATAAACATTATTGAGGAATATTCCGAGTTAAGAGTGCTTATTTTTTGAGCATAAGATCGTGGCTTTTTGGATAATTCTAAATTCAACTGCATTTCAAAATTACGAAATTATAATGAATTTCAAGAATTCAATCTATTTTACTAATGAAATTCAACAAAATTATTGAGTTTTAATTTGTTAGTCATTTGTTCTACTAAATCAATCAAATTTTCTGGCTACGTGTAAAATAGTTGACAATTATTTCGACGATTTTGAGAGGCTTGACATTTCTGACAACCTTTAGCCATTTTCAATAATTATGAAAATTTCGATATTCATTTTGATCAAAATTTTTTCACCGTCTCCAAAGGTTGAAAATATTCACAACCAAATATTTTAAACATTTTTTACATTTTAGACAGTTGTAATAGATTTTCAATTTTGATAACTACGACAGTTTTTCAAACATTCATTGAATTTATTAATGACTTTTAGAGTCAATAAAAATAAAATTACTAAATATAAATAATTGAATAGATAAAAATTATTGACTGAGTCTATGAAAAAACAAATAGAGGGGGGGGAGGGCATTAGCAGGAATCAAAAATCATTTATCTTATATTAAAAGAGGATAACTTTTATTTAGGCAATTTTTCAGTAACGAATCAAAATTAATAAATAATTATAAAGTGATCAATGTACTCGTTATATGTCATTTTTAAACAATAAATGCAATTTTGATATGTAAAAACGCATGTTTTAAAATTTATCTTGAAAAAATGCTATGAAAGGTTTTTCGAAAAAATTCATTGCCATCATAATTTTACTATTTTCGATCGTCAAATTTTTACGATTTTTCAATTTTGCCAATTTCGTGATTTTGAAGATTTAAAATTGTTTGATTTCAGAGTCGCACATTTTTAATGTTTGTACTTGATAAAATGGGATTCGATTTTTGTGACTTTCAAGTCACCTAATAAGAGTTTTTTTATATAATAATTTCAGTATTTAGTAAAGGTTTAAAAAACTTTCAAATATTTTGATATTTTTTTGGAAATTGTATTCAAAAACGGTTCAAGTATTCCATAGATTTTCAGAAATTTTCTTTTCTATGTTGTTCAAAAGATTTTTAATATTTAATAGCATGCATTTTTAAACATTTCTATTATCTCTGTGGATCAGTCTTTAGTTTTCTGCTTAACTTTACGAACGTTTTGTGTTTTTTCATGTCATGATTCTTCGAAATTTGTCAATTTAAATTATTTTCAGTAGTACAGCACTACGTTTGGTCAGTCGTAAACCTCTTTTTATAGATGGAAATATGTTATTTTGGTTTGCTCGTACTAAATACTAAAAATCGTCGATTTTCAATTATTTTCAGTAGTATAATTCTAGATATGGTCAGCCATTGAACATTTTTTGTTGGAATGAAGCAATGTACTTTGGTTGGCTCGTGATGAAAATTGGAAATCGTTAGTTTTTTATAATTTCCAGTAGAATCATCTTACGTTCGGTCAGCTACGGAACTTTCTTTTTCAGTGAAGCAGTATAATTTGGTTTTCTGAAAATCAATACGAATAATCGTTGATTTAAATTAATTCCAATAGTACAATCCTACGTTCAGTCAGCCATGAAACATTTTTTATTGGAATGAAGCGATTTTGGCTGTCTTGTAATCAAAACTGGAAATTATTAGTTTTTTTATAATTTTGAGTAGTATAATGCTACGATCGCTCAGCCATGAAACATACTTCTTATTATAAATTTCTATGTATATTATAGATTCACAGAATTCAATGTTATACATAGTATTGAAAATTTCAAGAATTTTACGTATTTTATTTCATTTTCTAATTATAAACAGGTTGTCGATACTTTTTAGCTTTTTTTGTATTCAAGTTTTGTTAATATTTACACAATTTGGGAAATTTTCTGGTATGACTATAAATTTCTATGTATATTATAAATTTCTAGAAAATAGTGTTATAGTATTGAAAATTTTAGGAATTTTACGTATTTTATTTCATTTTTCAATAATAAACAGATTTTCAATACTTTTCTGCTTTCATTGTATTCGTGTTTTTTGAATACTTCCCTAATTTAGGAAATTTTCTGGTATGATTATAAATTTCTGTGTATTAAAGATTTCTAGAATAATTTGTTCTGACAAAGAGATTCTAAGCTCAATAAATTTTTAAGAGAGTGAAAATTTCTACATAGCTCTGGAGTAAATAATCAGAAAATTCTTGTAATTCTCCCCTTTTTTTAAAGTATTTATAAAAATTTGTAAGATTTCCATATTTAGAGATTTTTAGTATTTCTGTAAATTGTATTGTAGATTTCTAGAATAAAAATGCTGATAAATTTTCAGTGTTCTTATAAATTTCAAAGGAAAGTACATCTACGTACATAGATTTTTTGTATTTCGAAGATTTCTTGTATTTCAATTTTTTTCAGTGTTTCTAATCTTTGAAGGATTTTTCAGTATTTTTTATAACTGTTAGTATTTATGTAAATTGCTATAAAGATTCATAAAATTTTTATATATTTCAGGGAAAATCACATTCACGTACATAGATTTCTAGTATGTATCATAAAGATTTCTGTAATTTCGATTTATTTTAATATTCATGAAATTTTGAAGAATTTTTAAGCAATTTTTATAACTCTTAGCATTTATGTAGATTGCTGTAAATATTTTCAGTATTTTCATGTTCTTGAATTTAAAATTCGACTGTTTGTCTGTTACTTTAGACATTTTGAAGAAAATTGCATCAGTACAGATTTCTAATGTTATATACATTTTTCGTAATTGAGTTTGTATTTTTTTAAGCATTTAAAAATGTCTGTCACGTTTTCTAACATTTATGTAAATTTCTATGTTTTTGAAAAAAATAGTAAGATTTGCTGATGTTTTCGAATTTTTCTTTGTAAATTTCTAGAATTCGATGCTTTCAACGAACAACTTTTATGTTTTTTAAATTTTTTCGTGGATTTAAATTTTCCATCATAATTCACTCTGTTGAAACAATTTTCTAGGTTATCCTAGACAAATAAGAATGATAATATTTCCGTTGAAGAAAAAATTCATCCGAAGCCAGGGTTATCGTTATTTTATAATATGTAAAATAAGGAATTCTGCATATTCAAAATTATCCAGAAAATTCAATAAAATATAAATCTAATTGAATTAGATAACTACTTTACATACATACATGGAATTATTTGTAATGTCCTCTAGATTTCAGTGAATGTTTGGTTGTATTACATAAAATTTGTGAAATTCGTGTATTGATTGTTATGTTACAATAGTTAATTTCATGTTCAATTGATTTTTCTTTTTACAGCTTAACAATTCAAAAAATATGAAATGTAAAATTTTCTCGTCGGGACATAATCCTCTGTACCCGAATTGAACGGATTCGAAGTGAAATTCTCAATGTTTTATTAGGATGGCGACAAAAGTCAAGTCAATATTCGTACGAAATTACGTATCCGGTAAATTCTGTAAACAAGCCGCGGTCGGAAAATCGTTCGGTGCGACGTGGCATGTGCAGTCCCGTCACGTAGCAATTACGAGAGGACAAGGGAACCGAGACGCGGTGTCGCGAATATATTCTTCGGATCCGCCGCATGTGCGAGGAGAAATTTTCGCGCCGGGAAACTCATTTTCGCGCCCGGGGAAATCGATATTATTCAAATTAGAAGAACAATGCCGAGCCGCGAAACTGTGTCGGTTTTATAACGTGGGAGTTCCGCCATTCGTGACGCCTCAGTTTTCGGGAATACGCGATTTCGAGGTTCTTGTGAAATCGCTGGGTTTTCCGGATTGGGGAAAAACGTTTGCAAGAGTTTTTCCGAGGGACTGGGTTTATTGACCCGGGGTAAAAAGACGTTTTCGGGAAAATTGTACATCAAAATGAGTGAAGTATTTAAGATATTAATTTAAAAAAAATAACTGATTCGTATTATTTTGTGAAATTTTCATGATTAATAAGAATTGTTTTGGATGTATTAAATCAAAATGTGGTTGTTAGAATTTTGATGATTTCAGTAAGAATGAACAGATTTCTGGACGAAAAAGAGTTTTTATTTCTATTATTATTCAGAATTTCTTTCGTTTCGAGGTTTCTTCAAAAGTATTTTTTTTTATATAAACTTTATACTTCTGTCACGTCTCAAGTGCGTGGCATATATATAAATTCATTGAAATTAAACAATGTAATAATAAAAACCAAATTTATCTCAAGGAAGTTTAAATGAGAAAATTTCATGTTTTCTTTAGATAGAATTGAATCGACAGTTTTATTTAACTTTTACAAGGTCTTCTTATTTTTCAAGAAAAAAAATTTCACAAGCACAATTCTATGTATTGTTTTGTGTGATATATTGAATATTAATACAGTAATAAATTAACGTTTATTCTAACTTTACAGGAACCTGGTAATTTTGATCCTTATCAAAACCTTAGAAAAAAATAAAATTTCTTAAAAAATTCAAATTCTTATGAGCCACACATTATAAAAATCTTATGAGAAACTAAAAAGTTTATCGAAAAAATTTCGTAAAGTTTTTTCTTTATAAGATTTAATTAAATACATTCCTGATAGAAATTTCAGTTTCTTTTAAGATTTGTACAAGATTACCTTATGATAAATTTAATTTGTATCAGGTTTTTAGAAGGTGCACCTTATAAAAAGTTAAATATTGTAAAACATTTCATTTTCCTTAAACATTATTATAAAGATTGAAATTACTAGGGAATTTCTTACCAATAATGTCATTCATGTATTTTAAATACCTCAAATTTTCAAAATATTTAAATTTTTAAAATAATTTTGTGTCAATACCATTATAATTTACAGTCTCTGTATATAAGAAATTTTCATAAACGATTGTTTCATTGGATTTTTGAATCATTATTGATGTTTCAGTGAAACAAGTAATTCAAAAATTTTAAATATTACATCAGGACTCAAAATAATGAAATCTTGAATTGTGAAATTATAAAGTCTAAGATTTTGAGAATATTTCGAGTCTTTAACCTTAAGATGTCAGATATCCATATTGAAGAATAAAAAATTTGAAGATTTCTGAAGTTTCTGAAGAATTCTGAAGCTGCAGAACGTTGAATGTAGTTTTCAAATTTTAAATAACCGATGACAGAAGTTTTCGAGTATCGAAAATATTAAATATTCTGAAACTCCGAGTTACTAAATATATTGAATTGATACTGGATTTAAAACAAAAAATAGACAATTATATATTATACCATTCTTAAATCCTGAATTCTTCAATTCAGAATTTCAGACTTGTAATCTGTACATTATTTATTATAGAATTGAAAGAATTGTACAACTCCAAGTTACAGACTGAAGAATTATGAGATTCTAAATACAATATAAAACAGCTATAAAATGCTGAGCTCTGAACAATATTTTTTAAATTGTTATTCAAATCAATTAACGTCGAGTAAAGAAATTAAGTATCAGACAGTAATAGATTTATGAATTCTCTATTAAATAATTTCTAAATTTTCTATTTGGGATTATGGAAATTTAGAATTTCAAATTCTTCAATACGATTATTCTGGAACTTTCAGTTTTGAGATAATAATCACTCATTTATGATTAGAGGATGTAAAATGAAAAAATTCATTATTATAGAATGCAAAGTTTTTCACTTGTGAATTCTATAATAGACTACAGAGTTGTCCATTTTAGAATTCAGAATTTTATAGCTTTGGATTTGAGGGTGAAGAATTGAAAAATTTTTCATTATGTATTCGGATATTGTGTTCCTGTAAGTACATTTAAAGAACCTTAAAATAATGAATCCGAAATTCTAGTACTTGATACTAGAGAATTACGAAATCTATGGTAAGTTTGCCAATCTTTGATTAAAGAATAAAGAAATCTCGAATTTTCGATTTAAAATTTTACTATTTCAAATTCCAGAATATGAAACTTTTGAATTCTTCATTCTATGATGTCAAATTCCGCAATGCTGAATTCTGGAATAAAAACTCATGAATTTTGAACTGAATGATATAAAATTCTTGAGCTGAAAATCATTCAAATATAATTCCATGTTTGTAAATCCCAGAATAAACAATCACAAATTTATGTATTTTTCAAGGGAGAGTTCTCAAACTTCATGTTAGCATTCGAAAATGCCTAATTCCATTGTAGAAAATCTTTTAACTTTGAACCTAAGAATACAAATTCAGAAAATCTTGAATTTCAAAACATGATATTCTAAAACATTCCAACTCCTTAATAAAGAATTTCAGACTCGCGAATCCTATGTAAGACAGTCACTGAATCGTAAATTTTCGGATAGATAATACAGAATGTGCAAAAAATGATCTCTCTAATTTATTCTATACATATACAATTTTGGACATCTGAGACTCAAAATGTAAACCCATGGAACTCGGATTTCAAGGCGAGCAATTCTGAATCACAGAATCATAAATGAAGAATTCTGGACTTTCAAATAACATAAAGAAAATCATAAAATCATGAATAATAAAGAATTCCAGTGTTCTAAATTTCAGAGCATGAAATTCCAGAATTTTGAATTCAGATAATCGTTCCAATTTATTTTATAAGGTTTTTGACTTCTTTTTTAATAATTTTTGTAAAAAACCTAAAAAGAAGAAATTCCTCACTATTTACAGATTTTACAGTTTCTTATAAGAATTTGAGGTTTACTCATAAGGTTCTACATTTTACATTTCCTTATAAGGATTTGCAATTTTCTTATAATAGTTTCAAATTTCCTCATTGGTAAATTCAAATCTTTCCTTAATTTAGTAATTTTAGTTCTATAACTACAATAATACCCAAATTTTTGCGGATTCCGTTCTTATTTATATAATTTATAAAAAAAAATACTCTCCTAAAATGTCTAAATCTCTATATACACTCAAAACTACTAACTTTTTCAAAACCTAATTAAGTCTTCATTAGAATCTAAGTTTTCCTGTAAAATTGTTAATTTTTTTCGAGGTAACTCGATAAAAACATTATAAGGATTCAAAATTCTCGTGTAGTAAGCTAATAGAAACTTTCGAGGAAATAAAATTTTTAAAAGATGTAAATTTCCTTAGAATTATTTTATGAATTCTTATAAGAAATTCATATTTTTCGACGATAAATTACGTTGCTTCTGATACAAATTTCAATTTACTTTTGACGAAGCAAGCTTTTCTAATGTCCCAAGTATCCTTACAAGGATTGCACTTTTTTCATTTTATACAACAAATTGAATTTTCTTTAAAAAAAACATCTCAATCAAACACTCATAAAAATTGTCTATAAATTTCTTTATTCTGCAATAGTAAGATTTTTCTTATAAGAATTTGCCTTACCTTAAAAGGTTCAAAAATGCTTACAAAACTTATCCTTACCTTATATTAAATTCCTAACAAGGATTTTCAGAATAATTTCAAGAATTCTACAAGATCATCTTATGAAATTTTCATAAGGTCTATAATTATCAGGAATAGTCCAAAAACAATTCATATTTTCAGTAACCAACCCCCAACATAATTTTTAAGCATTTTTTCCACATTCTTAACTCGTCAGACGCGTAGTATCCAGACTCTATAGAAAATCCATCAAATCCATCAATCACAGTCAACCCCAAAAGTTTCACGCGTATGTGAAACAATTACGTGATAAGCGAATGCCAGGTTTTTCTGGGGACGAAGTCACTAACGACTTCGGGGTTGCAAAGGGGGGGGGGGGGGTCGTGGAAAAAACTTGCCAGCAGAAGCAAAATGATGGATCACCTTTGCTTAAGATCTACGAGGAATGGGCGTCGAAGAGAAATCATAGGCAAAAGAAGGCAAATCGTGAATGACAAATCAGTGCAAAACGCTATTTGGGGAACCATGAATACCATATAGTAAAATTCTGTGGTCTTCGAATCACCCTTCAATCGCAGTACTCGGCTTGGCCTCGTGCCAAAACTTTCGCAATTGTGAATTTTCATAGAGTATGCGATTTCTCGTTGTTTTGGAAGGGCGAAAAACAGGTGGTTCGGTCACTGGGACTGAAAGGGCCAGTTTTCCGCCCTGAGAAGGAAAAACAGTTTTTTTTTAGTTGAGATGTACGAAGGTGGTAATTGGGGCCTTTCGGAGGGAATGACGCGCTCTTGGATTTGGAAAATCGTTCATTCTCGACTTGTTTCATGTGGTTGTTCATTTATCGAGAACTTGGTTGGGAACGATACAGATACCCTCCGTTATGTTTGAACTGCAGAAGACGGGATAGTCGGCCACGACGAGCGAGGCTCCGGGGATTGCCGCCCGCTATGACTCTGCCAACACAACACAACATTCCACTCACGAGTCTAATTCCTAAGCGCTGATGCATTTTTTAAACACTTAAGAGACAATGGAACTTTGCCTGTCACCAATCACTTCAGCTTCATGTTTTCTCGCAGAGCAAGGGAGCGTGTTTTGAGGCGCTTTTTTTGGATTGGAAGAAATTTTTTCAAGAGTGAACTGGAGCAACGCTTGGAAGTTAAATGTATTAGCTTTCAGAGTTGAATAACATGAATAATATAGTGCGAGCTTCAAAGTTCCAAAAAATGAGTTTCAAATTTGATTATTACTGGATTGAATTTTAATTTGTTAAAGGGCCCGGATGTTGGTAATTTTTAAATGAAAGGTTTTATGGTTTGCGAGAAATTTTTACGAGTAAAGTGCAACAATGTTTTGAAGTTGAAAATAATAGGTTTCCACATTGAAGTGTATGAAAATAGCAATGTTGAAATCTATGTATGTAGGTGATTCAGGTTTGGTCTTTTTTTTTGAATGAAAATTTTTATATTGCATATCAATCAAAATTTGAACGTCACACGTATTTATTTTTTCGCTTGAATTCCAGTTGTTTATTTGTAATGAATTTTGAAGTAATAAAGTAAAATTTAATATTACGTGATTGACGTAAAGTTATTATTCTTTGAAATACAATGAGTTGGCAAAAAATTTTTCAATTTCTACAATTTTTTGATATTTTTTAAACTTAGTTTTGTTATCAAATAAAATGATTAATAATTTCGTTTTCTGGAAAATCACCTGGAAATCAAGATAAAAAAATTTTGACAACTTTCAACTCTAAAATTTATACGTTACACTAATTTTTTTTCTTCGATTTCTTTTTTGTTTTGTTAAATAGTTATTTATTAGGAACAACTTTAATATTGATCTCTGTTATCCACATATTTAAAGTCATAGTGCCATTTTTGCAAGTATTTTTATATTTTTTTCCGTTCAATAATATCATGAACTAAAAAAAATCAATATTGATTGTTTTTCTTATTGTATCAGTAAAGATTCATCATCCAAAAAAATTTGAAGATCGATTGATTCTTAACATTTATTTGATTATCGTGAAAAAAAAAAAAACAAAAAAAAAACAAGACATTAAAACATTTGTGATTTTGGTACAGACACTCATGCTAATGAATATTATTCAAATAATTATGAAAAATATTTTTGTAAACTTGTAATGAAAGCAATAAATCATTTTTTTCAATAGTTTTTAGTAGTATAACCCAACGTTTGGTCAGTGGTGAATTTTTTTTGAAATATAGAAACATCTTAATTTGGTTGACTCGTACTATATACTTAAAACCGTTGATTTTTTATAGTTTTTCAGTAGCATAATCCTACGTTTTGTTAGCCATGAACAATTTTTTGTTGGACTGAAGCAATATGTTTTGGTTGTGTAGTAATAAGAACCTTCGATTGTTTATTTTTCATAATTTTCAGTAGCATGATCCTACGTTTGGTCAGCCACGAAACTTTTTTCAATGAGGCAATATAATTTGGTTTTCTGAAAATAAATACTGAGAATCGTTGATTTGAATTACTTCCAGTGGTACAATCTACTAGTATAACCCAGTCGTATAATCTACGATTGATCAGCCATAACACATTTTTTGTTGAAACGAACTTATTATACTATGGTTGTCTTGTAATAAAAACTGTGAATTATTTATTTTTCATAATTTTCAGTAGTACGATCCTACGTTTGATCAGCCATGACAATTTTCTTAATTAAGCAATATAATTTGGTTTTCTCGAAATAAATACTCAAAATCGTTGATTTAAATTATTTACAGTAGTACGATCCTACATTCAATTAGCCATGAAACATTTTTTTATGGAATGAAGCAATTTTGGTTGGCTTGTGATAAAAACTAAAAATCGTTAGTTTTTTATAATTTTTAGTAGTATAATTCTACGTTTGGTCAGTCAAGAAACTTTTTTCAATGAAGCAATTAATTTGGTCTTCTTAAATTGAAATCATACTGAAAATTGTTAATTTGCATAGTTCCTAGTAGTACAGTCCTACGTTCAGTCAGCAATTAAACATTTTTTGTTGAAATGAAGTGATTTTCGTTGTCTTGTAATGAAAACTAAGAATCTTTTTTTTTTTACAATTTTCAGTAGTATAATCCTAGGTTTGGTCAACCAATCAACATTTTTTGTTAGAATGAAGCAATTTTGGTTGGCTTGTGATGAAAACTTGAGATTGATATTTTTTATATTATTCAGTAGTATGACTCTACGTTTGGTCAGCCACAAAACTTTTTTTTTCAAATGAAACAATATGATTCGGTTTTCTTAAAATGAGTACTGAAAGACGTTGATTTGAGTTATTCCCAGTAGTACAATCCTACGTTCAGTCAGCCATCAAACTTTTTTTGTTGGAATGTAACAATTTCAGCTGGCTTGTGATAAAAACTGAAAACCGTTTTTTTCTTAATTTTCAGTATTATAATCCTACGTTTGGTCAGCCATGAAACGTTTTTTTCAATGAAGCAATATAATTTGGCTTTCTTAGAATCGTCGACTTGAATTATTTCTAGTAGTATAGTCCTACGTTTGATCAGCCAATAAACATTTTTTGTTCGAAAGAAACAATATGTAATAGTTGTTTTGAAATACAAACTAAAAATTGTTATTTTTTTTAGTTTTCAGTGGTATAGTCCTACAATTAGTCAGCCATGGAACACTTTATGTGGAATAAAGCAATTTATTTCAGTTGACTGAAAAAATGTTTGTCATAAGATACAATGAATTTCGAAATTATCATTATAATCACGAAGTCATTATAAAGTGACAGAATTTAATGCAAAAATGGAAAAGAATTTTTTCAAATACTTGATTTCACAAACATTTCATGTTCCTAAATGTCATGATTCTTTTAAATTTGTCAATTTTGTATAAAATTAAATACAGAAAATTGTTAATTTCAATTATTTTCAGTAGAACGATCCCGCAATTAGTCAGCCATGAGACATTTTTTTTGAATGAAGCAATGCATTTCGTAATTTTTATAATTTATAGAATTTTTAATGCTTCTTATACTAGAAACTTTGAAAACTGAAAAAGGCAAAGTGAAATAACGTTACAGTGATTATGATCCTACAGTCACTCTATATTTGAAAAATTTGAATTACTGAAATTGAAGATTCAATCTAAATTTAGAAAAAATGCCAACACCATAGATTTTTAATAAAATTTAACCTATAGAAAAATCAACTATAGTCAATTTATTTAAAAAACGTCAAAAAGTTTGAATTCATAACATCGATTTTACAACTTCCACCATAAAAAAAATCGATACCATAAAAAAGGCGTGCGCGCCCAAACGTAATGTTCCATTTTTACTGCAAAATTTTTTATGGACTCTCCGTCTTCCGGAATCGATCAAAACTGCTTATTCAACAATCAGCTATTCTCAACTCAAAACTGCTATACCAATTACGATCATATTTTATGATTCATGCATATATGCACATATGGCTCTATGACTCCATAATTTTACGATATGGAACTGTTTGAAATGAGCGGTACGTTAACCTCGATGCTTTCTTTTTATGCCAGTTTCTCGTAAAATAAAAATGATATGAAAAAGTCGAATAAAAACCATGACCTGCTTCAAGTTTTCAGCATTAAAAAATATTGGAAATCGATGTCGGATAACGCGATTGAAGGTGTTTGCATATCACTTGAAATTTTTTTTTTTTTTCGTCTAAAGTTCATTTGAATTACAAAGAATTTAATGAAAATATTTTAAGTAATGCGTTGTTACTCCAGCACTCTTCTAGAAATAGCCAATTCGT